>JARQOC010000005.1:70307314-70489317 GCA_033576535.1 Allobates femoralis | reverse complement strand
GCTTCGGTGTTGGTGTCAGGGCTAAGGTGTTGGTGTTAGGGATAACATGTTGGTGTCAGAGCTATGGTGTTGGTGTCAGGGCTATGGTGCTGGTGTTAGGGATAACATGTTGGTGTCAGAGCTTTGGTGTTGGTGTCAGGGCTATGGTGTTGGTGTTAGGAATAACATGTTGGTGTCAGGCTTTGGTGTTGGTGTCAGGGCTATGGTGGTCCTTGGTGTTAGGGATAACATGTTGGTGTCAGAGCTTTGGTGTTGGTGTCAGGGCTATGGTGCTGGTGTTAGGGATAACATGTTGGTGTCAGAGCTTTGGTGTTGGTGTCAGGGCTATGGTGCTGGTGTTAGGGATAACATGTTGGTGTCAGAGCTTTGGTGTTGGTGTCAGGGCTATGGTGTTGGTGTTAGGGATAACATGTTGGTGTCAGAGCTTTGGTGTTGGCGTCAGGGCTATGGTGCTGGTGTTAGGGATAACATGTTGGTGTCAGAGCTTTGGTGTTGGCGTCAGGGCTATGGTGTTGGTGTTAGGGATAACATGTTGGTGTCAGAGCTTTGGTGTTGGCGTCAGGGCTATGGTGTGGTGTTAGGATAACATGTTGGTGTCAGGACCATGGTGTTGGTGTCAGGATTAATAAAATGGTGTCAGGTTGTTCTCAGTTGGAAGCAGTCTGACCTCACATATCAAAATCAGTTACATGGAGTCCGCACCACTGTGTTGGTGTCAGGATCAATAATTTAGTATAGTGTCAGGTCTTAACATGTGCAGCAGATACGTTCTCGGTTGGAAACAGTCCACATTCTGACAAGGTTAATAATATAATAATTATATGACTTACCTAAGTTAGAAGCTTCAATAGCAATTATGCTCAACTTAGTTTTTTACTGTAATAGACCCCCTAAACAACATGGTCTTCCTGAGGAACCCTAGCAACTACCCTATATCTAAAATTACAGCAATTACAGAGCATTGTGTAACCACATTACAAGGCCTTCGATAAGTCAATAGAACAAGAAAACAATATGCGAGCTAGGATTTTCAACAAGACATCCTACGCTTTCGTATGATAGAAGTGACTAATAATAGACTATAATAAAGTGCGACATGTATCTGCCGGCAAATTACGCACATCTGATAACAAATCTGCATTGATCCCAGCTTTGGATCCCTCTATAAATCCCATAGTGGTGTCGGTCAGTATTAAGTTCTTAGGCATACCTAATAATTATTTAAGATACAATCCACCATAGACATGGACAGACATCGGGCATTAGATATCGGTCAAATATAAAACTCAATAGATGCTAAAAGTCAAAGTAATAAATGAAACAACATAGACCTGAGAAGTGGCATGAAATATAACGGATGGAACAAGCTGAGTAATACTAGACTGGCTAACATTTGTCTTGTCACATTATAGGTATTTCCCAGATGTCTTCGTACACGATGTGGATCAAGGACGGGAAAAATGAGACGTTGCTTACCAGGTTCCACACGCCAAGGATTATTGTTCCGGTGCGGACATGGCAACACAAGCAACAGCTGTTCGAGTAAAATCGAGCCCATGGTGAATGCATCTTCATGTCTTGAGATTTTATAAAACGTCCTCAATGCCAGGAATTAGTGTCTTCAATATCGCAGAGCTAGGTCTAGAGCGAGGTCTTAATGAGCAGCAGAGATCCAGGCGTCTTCAGTGCATGGGAATGATCAGCAAAGCTTCAGCACCACAGACAAGGATAACACAGACACCATCACTAGTCAGGACTGCAGGCTTCTCCCATCCAGACTGCCAGCATAGTCTATAAAAAGAGATTAGCAGATGAGAGGGCTGAACGCTGTGTCCCAGTACCCCTAGTGGAGACGAGGACGCTGATGGAAATACCAAGGCTAGCTCCAAATATCACAGCTAAACTGCTCAAAAAGCGTTGGTTTTGGGTATGTGCAGACGTCTATGCCAGCATTTTGGATGCGTTTTTCCTTACGTGTTTTTCCTGCTCATTTGAATGGGTGAAAAATGCTGCGAAAACCCTTAAAAAATTGACACACTGCAAAAGAAAAATAAGCATCGTGTGCATGAGATTTCAGACGTCACTCACCTTGCTGGTATTGTAAAACGCTGCAAAATACAACGTATGAACAAGCATTTATGCTTTTTATCTGCCTATATCACCACTCCTATCAACAATTTTATTTTCTTGATATAATGCAGTAATCTTATTTTCTAGCATTGTGTACTTACAATTGCTCATTTTGCCCTTTACTCGGCTAAATAGAATTAGCATATTATTGCTATGTAATCTGAAGACATCAAGCTGCAGGGGTTAACACACAGATTTCAGTGATGACTCTCTTATCACATGGTGTGCTGTTGTTTACATGTAATGCTTTTTTTAACTTCAGAAGATTATCATCGACACACTAACTCAGCTAGAGGTTAGCTAGCCTGGCAAGTCCCCTGCTGTGATTAGCAGCTCTTTGTCTGTAGACATTGCGAATAGAGATCCTGGTGTGGATGAGGTTAGCTTTCACCACCCTGCTGCATTGCTAAATCTAAAAATTCTGATTGTATTAAAACCGCTGCACCCAGTAATCTAAGTGATACATTGTTGGATTCAGAGTCTGTGTCTATATCATGTTGTTGTCAGATGAGGTAGCAAAATTCTGCTGACAGATTCCCTTTAATTCTCCTCTTTTCCATTCAGTTTTTGACATCATATGATTAAAAACAGACTCGCTGAATCCTTGTAAACTCTATGTAGAAATCTAAGGTTATGTCCAGACACGTTGGTTTTTGGTGTTGCCAAAATGCAGCAAAAACACAGCAAAACCTTACCTATGCAGGAGATTTGCTGCGTTTTTTTCCTGCAGATTTCCTACCTTTTTACATTCATTTCACTAGCCTGGTCTGCTGTTCAGATAATTCTCTCTCGGTCTTCAAATAAATTTATATTTAAGAATTTTAAATTTGATGTATGTATTTAAATGTTATATATAGTAAATTAAATTTGTATATTTAAATTTTATATATGATCATAAATAAATACACAAAGACATTTAAGGCTCCATCTTTATTAACCCCTTGACCCTCATACCCACCTTCGATCTTCTGCTTGACACGCAGCACTCTCATCTCTGCTTCATCAGAAACCATAGGGAAGAACAAAGAGCGTCTTGTCCCCACGGTCTCTGAACACTGAAAGACTGAGCTGAGAGCTGCGGCATGGTAAGTGGTGAGGTCATACGAAGACACTGTTGTCATAGTAACCGCTAGCTAGCAGATACTATAGCAATGGTGTCGTTGGGTGACCTTGGTAACTCCCTGATTAATCAAGGTCAGAGGATCGAGGAGGGGTATGAGGGTCAAGTGGTTAATAAAGGGGTTGATAAAGATGGAGTCCCTAAATGTCTATTTATTTCTAATAAAATGTTTTTTCAGTGTGTGTTGTGTCTTTTTTACTATTTATTTGAGATTCTTAATAGCCGGGTCTAATATTGGTCCTACATTAAAAATCTCAGGCTTAATGCCAGCTAGCAATACAAAGCTGGCATTGAGCCTTTATTATCCAGTGTATCACCGCCACCATGGCAGCTGGATGAGCCAGATAAATGGCCCTACGACGAATGCACCATTTCCACGAGCGGCTGTGGGCTGATATTCTTTAGCATGGGGGGGCGGACCTAAATTATGGCCCTCACCCTGATGAGTATACCAGCCATCAGCTACCTAGTCTTACCTTGACTGACAAATAAAAATAGGGCAGAGCCCTACCCACTTTTTTTGCCAGCCAAGGTAAAATTAGGCAGCTTAGGGCATCAGCTCGCCACTATCCACTTTATCTGTGCTAGACTGAAATATACTGAGAAGCCCTATGTTTTTTTAAATTTTATGATGGCAGGTTGGTTGCCATACACCAATGTGTATGGCAACCAAGCACAATCAGCGTCCAGTTTGTGGAAATGCATCCTGATTGCAACAGCCAATCACAGACGCTCTCACAGAAAGTGAGAATTTGTGATTGGCTGTTGCCGGTCAGTGCAGTGAATATGCATGAAGCTTAATAGGCGGCTTCGAAAGCTGTATTAGGAGGCTGGTAAGATGTTCTAGCTATTCCTACCATCTATCTATCCTGGCTATTCAATTCTAACTTTTTTCCAGCATGGAAAAGACCATGGTAAATCGCTGTCCCTATGCTATCAGTCTGTTGTGCGATTTTTTTATCGCACCCATTGCCTTGCATTCGTGAGACTCGCATCATTTTTTTTATCTGTAAGAAATATTGTGTTAACTTGTTGCTTTCTTGTGCATGATGAAAATTAAATGTACTGTATGATCAATCATACTGGCACTGCTGCTGGCAACAGAGTTGGTGCAAACAACTAGCAGGACCTAGTCCATTGGCCAGGTCAGTAGTGGTCGCTGGACTGGAGCTTTGTGACATCCCCGGCTCCTCTATTGATTAGCAATGTCATCATTGTAGCATGATGTATATCTTAACATCACATCAAACTGGCTAATCAAAAGACTAGCCATGAATGCCAGTAGGTAAGAGGTACTTCTCAAGATTCCCCTCAAATGGCCAAAGTTACAGAAAAGGCTGTGGACATGAATCCTGGAAGTCAACCAACTCTAGCCGGTACCTCTCCTATCTCTCCTCTTCTCCACTTGCATAGGGCTGGTTTTCCCTGATCAGCTTTGTGCGCCAAAACCAGGAGAGGAACTTGCAGAGAAAAACTATAATTAAAAGATTCACACCTGTTCTGAGTTTTGGAGACACTCCTGGTTTTGGCGCACAAACCGATGGAACCTGATCAGGGAAACAACTGCATTGTGAAACCAGCCTAACACACTATCTATAGTCCAGTCTAGTGTATAGTCCAGTGTTGTATGGCTCTTTCTCTCCAGGCCTATTGCTGAACTTGAGCTATCATAGCCTATCAATATCCTTAATCATCCTAAAATGGCTGCTGAATTTCCTGCATCAGCTTTTATACAAGCTATGATAGACTCTACTGATTGGCTTGTGCTATACCCATATGATATAATAAATACTAGGCTTTACAGGGAAGCCTCAGTGGTCATGTCTGAAGCTCTTCTCAGGCTGACACAATCTTCTGCTTTGAGTATAATGGTGGTGGGCATTTTGTTTTGGCAATTTGCGCGATTCACACCACAAATTTGAACAATTTATGAGACCTAGCCCACACGAACATTGTAGAAAAATTACATTAATGTAACTTACAATTTGTCTCCTGAACCCCATGTGCTACTAAAATAATCACAAAAGTAAATGACATCAAAACATGAGAATGCCTGATGTATCTTCCGATGCTCGGCTTTCTCTACGAGTTTTTGCCAGGGGAGATTGTGGCATTTGATGCATTCAGCACAGCGGAAAGGCTCGGCTGGCAAATGCATGAAGGGCAGAGAGGAATCATGATGGCCAGGACTGACTTTTCTAGTCTCCATGGTGACCCGGTTTTGCCCAGCTCTGACCTACAATGCCAGGCTGTATATTGTGATCTTGTCTATAAACAACACAGTAATCCAATAATATACCATGACTGATTTTAAACTGCCCAGAGATTAAAGGGGTAATCTGCTTTACAGTTGTCCTGGTTTCCTGGTAGTCAATTGAAAATTCTTATTGAGTGTGTGTGTGTATTTATATATGTACATGTGTGTGTATATGTACATGTGTGTGTGTGTATATATATATGGTACATTGTGTGTGTGAGTATATATATAAATAAAGAGAGGAAAACGGAACAGACAAAAATGATAATTTGGGTGCAAAGCCCTCCTACCATAAATCCATAGGTACAATAAATAGAGGAGTGGACGGCAGCACTTCCTTCATAGTGATTTTATTAACCAGGACCCAACGTTTTGGCTAACTTGTAGCTTTGTCAAGCAAAGCTTAGGAAAACAAAACATAGAAAAACAAAGGCATAGGGAAACATGTGATTTTATTTACCCAAGACCGCAACGTCTCAGCTATCCAAGTTAGGCCGGCTTCACACGCAGTTTGGTCAGGTCCGGGCTGTCCAATGTGATTCGGACAGCCCAGACCAATTTGCAAACAGAAATGGAGGTCAAATATGCCGGACCCTCAATTGCAGCTGCAGAAATTTCAAGATCCTGCTAGCTGTGGTCCTGAAGACCGTGCAGGGACAGCCGGTGGTGCTGAAGTTTAGCAGCGCTCGCTGCTAAATTCCTGCACCGGCGTCCGGGTCCCAAATCCTCCCGAGTCTGGGGCAATCCGATGCCATGGACTCCCATGTTAGGGAGCGTGGATCGCCCACATCTGGGGCGATCTGATTTGGGCAAAGTTTTTGTGTCCGAGAGGAAAATCCGAATTCACCCGTATCCTCTAGGACAGATGGAAACCGGATGGCACATAGCTGCCATCCGGTTCCATCCGACCCCATAGGGCTACATTACCACAAAATCGGGTCCGGGGCTGTCCGGTTTACACGGACAGCCCGGACCTGATCACACTGCGGTTGAAGCCGGCCTTAGCCGAAACGTTGCAGTCCTGGTGAATACAATCCACAAGTTTTTCTATGAAGGAAATGTGGTAATGACTATTCTAGCTGAAAACATCTGTTTTTTAATGCAATATCTACATAGGTGTATAGAGGCCCATTTCCAACAACCACCACTCCAGTGTTTTAATAGTACATTGTGTTTGCTAACTATGTAAGAAGTCTAATGGATGTTCAGAAAACAGTGAAAACCCTTGTACAAGTATGTTAGCACAGCTGAAAATGGTTTGGCTGATTACAGAAGCTATAAATTGATCTTATACACACACACACACAGTATACACTGTACACAATCACACACACTAATCAGCCGTAACATGAAAACCTTATAGACACACTGTATGGATAAACACATACCGATCAGCCATATTATTAAAACCATTTTCCATTGAAAAAGCATAATGCGAAACGGTCATTGGGACTGTAACCTGCATTTTTGTGAAGGTTAATACTGTATTTGACTTTTACTAATAGTGTGCATGTAGTTGTAGTTATGTATTTTCAACATTTACATCATTATATTTAATCGTATGATAGGTCTACATAATCTTGATATCACTCTTGACATTTTGCACGTTTTTCATGTCCACTCCATGGTGTGTTGCCGTCTGTTTGTGCTATAGTGTCCTCCTCCCTGCTTTAATTGATCTTTTATTAACAAAGACATTCCAATAGGGAATTTAGATAGTGAACGCCAGTGAGAACAGTAGTGATAATCTCTGTAAAGCGCTGTAGAATATGATGGCGCTATATAAGCAATGCATAATAATAATACAATATGATTTAATAAAGTATTTGTGACAAGTTCTGAATGTTGTGTACCTCCGTGTATATGGAACCAGGAATACTGATGCCCAAAGCTCATTATTGTATTTAAGAACCAAAGGTTAGTCCATGTGATTTAATCCCACAGAAGACCAATTGTAATACAAAGTGCTGAAAATTGTAATGCTGGCTATGGTGGAAAGATACCTGAGGAAGGCTATTTTATGACATATATAGCCGAAACGCGTTGTTTTAATTATGCTTTATGACTTTTTATTACTGTGAAGCCATTTGAAATAAATCTCCAAGAAGGAAAAAGGAGTCAGTGTCCTTATCATAAGGTCAATCTCCTTGGAGCGCTCAATCATCTGGATACCTTGATTATTTGCTTAATTCCACGGGCTCATAGCTGGGTGTTCCGCTCTCTGGAGGATAGCAGTAGCATACCAAGGAGACGAAGACCCCCAGTGGGTTGATATGCGAAGAAACAAGACACAATAAAGGTGAGTTCTCTTGCCCTGTGTACTTCTGAGAAATATTGTACTTTTACATTTAGATCTGCGCCTGTTTTCTCGCTCCCCACTCTTCTCTGACCTACAGCCTCGAGGTCTATTGTGTGCAATTTAAAAATAAGTTTTAAAATGTAAACATATTGTACGGCTTTCACAGAATTAAGTTTTAAAATACGTTGCAATAATGGCTCTCTCAGCCAAAAAGGTTCCTGACCCCTGTTCGATATGATGCTACTCGTCCTGGCATAGACATTTCCTTGCTCCAAATATTTACAGCATGAGAAAGCGATGAGCCGGAGATTTTTCTTTCTATTCTATATATAAATTAGTGTCATAAAAGCTTTGACATCACTAAGCCTGGCTGATTAAGGATCCTCTTCAGGCTTTGTTTTGCTTATTTAGTTCTATGTCCATCCACTCCAGTTGTTCATGTATATATTTTGAGTTTCTTTGATGAGTATTTTGTCATACTATGCCTGAGGAAGAGACCTGAGATGTCTCGAAAGTTTGCCTTGTAACATCACTTATTTTATTTTTGTTAGCCATTAAAAGCTATCACAACTACAAGATTATTATCTTGTTTCTCCCACTGAGAGCAATCAACATTTTCTCAACTGGCTAACACGGTACTAAAACTTTTTCTTCTTTCTATTCCAAACTTGTTCTGCAGAAAATGGCTATAGTGATGGAGAAAGAAAACACAAAAACAAATATTAGCTGCATAGTTGAGGGGAAAAAATGACATGTTATTGCCAGACATCATTCATGGAATCCATGTGCAGTAATCAGCATTTTTGGTGGTTTAGTGCTACAGCTAAACAAACAACAGTTGGAATTTGATACATAAATTGCAGAATTATCTACTCCTTATCGGATTGGTTCACTTACATGCCTGAAATATTAGGAAGGGGCCAACAACGCATTGATATCCTAGAAGTCAGGATCTCAAAGTACTAATCTTCAAAATATGACTATTTAACGCGTTTCAGAGGTATACTTCAGGAAAATCACAATACCACAATGTGATATTTCCAGAGGGCGTCTCTGACGCTCGTTGAGTAAGGCTGGCTTCATACCGGACAGCCCCAGATCCGATTTTGGCCCCATAGTATTTCTATGGGGCTGGATGGCAGTCATTTGCCATTCAGTTACCTGCTGTCGAGGATCCGGGAGAATTCTTTTTTTTTTCGGCGGACACAAAATCGTAGCTTGCAGCGTTTGCGTGATCCAGCACCCCCTAACATGAGAGGCTATGGGTGCCGGATTGCACCGGATCAAACAGAAAGTCTGTCCAGCTCCTGGAAGCCGGGTGCCGAAGCGCAGTGCCGGCCGGCGCTGAACTTCAGCACCTGGAGAGCTCCCCGCTGAGATTTCAGAACCGCGGGTAGCGGGATTTTGAAATTTCAGCACGGGACAGCTCCTGCAGCTGCGGACTGGCGATTCCGGCAGACAACAGGACCAGAGAGCATGTTTGCTTCCTGCAAAACACTAGACAAAGCCTGACAGCTCTAAACCGTGGTGTGAGGCCGGCCTAAGGCTACTTTCACATCAGCATTTAGTGCCTATTGCGGCAGATCCAGCAGCTTTGCCGCATCTACCGCGTGACTGCTCACTTGTGGAAAGCCCCATTTATTCCCTATGGGACTTGCGGTCATGTGCGGTTTTACCGGATCCAGCAAATGCAGCACGTCAAACACACGCCGCTAGCAGCGGTTTATTTCACTTGTCGCCAAGTGCCGGATTTGCTGGATCCGGCAAAACCGTACATGAACGCAAGTCCCATAGGGAATGAATGGGGCTTGCTGCAGGCTTGCCATGCAGTAGATGCGGCAAAGCTGCCGGATCTGCTATAAAAAGGCACTAAATGCTGATGTGAAAGCAAACTTAAAGTCATATTTTGAAGACTACTTGAAACTTCTATGAAAGCAGTGCGGTGTTAACCCCTTCCTCTCTGGCATTTCTGTATTGCTGATACAGGGACTGCAGCAGCTTATATATACAAGCGATCTACAGTGGTTGTGTCTGAAACAACCCCATCAGATGAGCAATACCTTTGTCAACTAAAAGGCCACCTAGTCTTCCAGATAAAACCATATTTGCGCTTTTGCTCCATACTCCTTTTTTTAGCAATGGCTGAAATGTTATCAGAACCTAATAATTACCTGCAAACCAGGAGTGTATGGTTTTAGCCACATGGCAAGACTTGAACACAGTTACAAGTGATAGACTTTTCTGTGGTGTTTCTTGAAGATATATCCTTGCAAAATTGCGCACATGATAAACACATTTATCTACACTTAACTGGTGATTTGTAGCAGCAGAAAATTTGACAAGAAATTAGTTCTGGCTAACCCAGCTGCTATTTGCTCATCCACCTGGGGCTCAGACACAGGCCTTGCCTTGAACTTTCATCAAGATTAATAGAATTGGAATCCAGCTCAACAGGAATGGATTTTCTGTTTTTCAATAAAAAATGGTGCATACAAGAGAAAAAATTACATGGCCGACATACCCAAGGCTTGGTTTCCAGTCTGGGTTATGTCGACCATGTAATTTTATTTTTTGTATGCCCCATTTTTATTGAAGAATAAAAAAAAATCCATTCCTGTTGAGCCGGATTCCAATTTTTTCTATTAATCTAGAAAAATTTGACCACAATTCTTGCCATACAGGAATGTTAAGGTCAAAAGCGCTGCACTTGGCTGTCAAGGTCACTTCCATGGTCAATGACCTCGATTCATCAAAACAATTCCGCCAACATTCTGGTGTAAGAAGCTTCGAAAAGTTGTCAAATTTTTGTCTAATGTGGAGTAGTGCCAAACTTTGGCACCTTGGCAGTTTCAGGACAGCTTTGCCCAGTTCTGCCATAATGGGAGGACCGGAGGTGGGATGCCATAGCTCGGCAAATTCAGGACAGACAGCGGTGTTCCTCACACTATAAATCTTACTCCAGTCTTGTGTCGGAGTGCACAATGTGCACAAATTCCCCATGCTAGCAATCTGCAGAGGTCCCAGGAGTGGTATTCCAATCCAATTGGTACACCAATCTAACAATTACTACTTACCCACTTTATCCATTGTTACTCACCCCTTTAAGATACACAAGAGACTTATACCACATGCACTGGTTAAAGGGTTTTTCTGGCCTTACAACCTATGAGTAGGTCATCAATGTTAGATTAGGGGGAATCCGACACCCGGTACCCCTCACAGACCAGCTTTCTGCAGCTCTGCTACAATTTGCACCAGTAAAGCTATATGATCATACAGTGGCTTACATCAGGCAATCTCTGAGATATGTAAAGGTTTGGGAATTATTGTTATTGTGAACAGTTAAGCAAATTGACGAAAATATTATCTTTAAAAGTCATAAAGTTAATGATGATAAATTTCCTTTATATTTTAGGCGTATAAAAAAATAGATATTTTAATCTTTTACATTTTAAAAAGGAAAATTGTCCAATGCAAAAGTTTGGGCACCCTTGAAGATTTATGCTCAAGATAACCTTGATCAAGATTTCAGACCTTAATTAGACTGTAAAGGTTATGGCTCGTTCACCATCATCGTTTGGAAAGGTCAGGTGAGGCAAATTTCACAGCTTTATAAAATTCCAGCCTCTTCTAATCTTGTGCCAAAAAACTGCAGACATAGGTTCTTCTAAGCAGCTGCCTCGCACTCTGAAAATGAAAATGGTGGAGGCCCACAACGCAGGAGAAAGCTATAAGAAGATAGCAGAGTTTTCAGTTGCCCTTTCCCCAGTTAAAAATGTAATTAAGAAATGGCAGTTACCAGGAATAGTGGAGGTCAAGATAAAGTCTGGAAGACCAAGCTAAATTTGAGTGAGCTGCTTGTAGGATAGTGCAAGAAGAAAATTATAACCCCTTATAGACTGCAAGAGACCTTCAGGAAGACTTGGCAGACCCTGGAGTTGTGGTACATTGTTCTACTGTTCAGACACATATGCACAAATTTGGCGTTCATAGAAGAGTCATCAGAAGAAAACCTCTCCTGCATCCTCACCAGAAAATTCTGTGTCATAACTATGCAAAACAGAAATTTTTATGTACGGTACTCATCGTAAAAGCCTTTTCTCCAAGCTCATTGTTGGGGGACACAAGATCATGGGTGTATGCTTTCCTGCCACTAGGAGGCGACACTAAGTAGAAACAAAACTTAAGTTCTCCTTCCTGCAGTATACATCCATCTGTAGGCGTAGTTAGTCAGTTTAGTACTAAAGCAGTAGGAGAGGGCATTAACGTAATAAGGTACAGGAAGCGTAAGCCAAGGTTATGTTTAGGCCATTGAAAGCTGTTAGGGTGTGTTCTGTGTCCCCCAATGATGAGCTCGGAGAAAAGGATTTTACGGTGAGTACACAAAAATCCCTGTTTCTCCTTCGCATCTTTGGGGATACAGGACCATGGGATGCCCAAAGCAGTCCCTGGGTAGGAACTATACAAGTAATGGTCAAGCATCATGCGCCAGCCGCTTACAGACGTGTGACTGCCGCTTGCAAAATTTCTCTCCCTAGGCTTACATCTGCAGAGACCTGGTGTGTGAATGTTGTAGTGTTTGGTGAAGATATGCAGGCTGGACCAGGTTGAGGCTTTGCCAACCTGAGCTGCCAAGGTCTGTTGTCGAATGGCCCATGAGGCGCCCACTGATAGAGTTTAGTAAGTCTTGATCCCTGGTGGGATTGGCCTGTTTTTGATGCGGTAGGACTCTTGGATTGCTGAGAGGATCCACCTTGCCAATGTGGATTCAGAAGCCGCCATTCCTTTCCTAGGTCCTTCGGGGATGACGAACAGTGTTTGTTTTACAGAATGAGGTTGTTCAGGAGATGTAGCATCTGAGGGCCCTTACTAGGTCCAGGGTGTGAAGCTCTTTTTTAAAGCGGTGTACCGGTGCTGGGCAAAAGGATGGTAGAATGATGTCCTCATTGAGGTGGAAGTGGGACACTACTCTGCGTAAGGAGGACGGTGACAGACAGAGAACTACCTTATCCTTGTGGAAGGATAGAAGGGAGGGTTGACAGGACAGGGCGACCAGTTCTGACACGCGCCTAATCAATGTGATTGCGACTAGGAAGGCGACTTTCCATGAAAGGTCAGATAGAGGTACTTCTTGCAGTGGTTCAAACGGGGGCTTTTGTAGAGCGCCCAGAACTAAATTTAGGTCCTAAACGGCCACAGGTGTCTTGTAGGGAGGCCGCGTGTGCGAGAGCCCCTGGATGAACGTTTTGACCTGAGGTTTTGGAGCAATCCTGTGTTGGAATAGTACGGTTAGGGCAGAGATTTGGCCCTTGATGGAGCTGATTGACAGGCCCAAGTTAAGGCCGGTTTGAAGGAACTCCAAGATTGTGGGGAATGGAAAATAGGAGTGGTTTACATTTGTGGTACTTGCACCACTGGAAGGTTTTCCAGGTGTGGTGGTAGATGCGTGAGGATATAGGTTTGCGGGCATTAACCATGGTGGTTATGACCTCTGGTGAAAAACCTGCCTGGGTCAGGACCCAAGATTCAATAGCCACGCCATTAAAGACAGGACTCCTGAGTTCTGGTGGCAAATGGAGCCCTGGGTCCGGAGGTCCGGTCAATTTGGGAGTAGCCAGGGCACGTCGACGAGAAACTGTGCGTACCACACTCATCGTTGCCTGTCTGGGGCATTGAGTATTACTTGCACTCTTTCTGCTTTGATCTTTCGGATTCTCGTGGGAACAACAGCCGTGGGGGAAAGATGTATGGGAGCTGGAATTGGCACCAAGGAAGGACCAGCGAGGCCACCCCTAGAGATTAAGAGTTCCGTGACCTGGCTACAATGGCCGGGACTTTTGCGGTCAGCCTGGATGCCATCAGGTTCCCCAGCACCAACCAGTAGAAAGACTTCTGGATGGAGGGACCATTCTCCTGAGGCCAGTCCCTGGCGGCTTAGGAAGTCTGCCGCCCAGTTGTCCACTCCAGGGATGTGGACTGCTGATATGACCAACTGAGTTGTTTCCATGCAGCGTAGGATATGTTCCATTTCGCACATTGCGGATTTGCTGCGTGTGCCGCCCTGGTGATTGATGTACGCTACTGCTGTTGCGTTGTCTGATTGAATGCGGATGGGGCGACCGGCTAGAAGGCGGTTAAAGTGTTGGAGTGCTAAGCAGATTGACCGTAGCTCCAGAATGTTGATTGGGAGGCATGACTCCTGGGGCGTCCAGCCGTCTTGGGCCATGTGTTGGCAATAGCCGGCCCCCCAGCCGAGTTGGCTGGTGTCGTTGGTGACTACTAGCCATTGGACTGGGAGAAAGGATTTTCCCTGTGTGAGGATGGCCATGTCCACCAGGTGAGTGCCTTTTTGACTTGTAGAGATAGGTGGTGCTTGCGGTCGAGGTTGAAGGGATTTTTGCCCCAAGCCAAGAGGGGTGTAAGCTGCAAGGGTCAGGAGTGCAGCTGAGCGAAGGGAACTGCTTCCATTGCCGCTACCATTTTTCCCAGGATCCCCTGCCGAAGCGGATGGATTGAGGTGGTTGACCACAAAGAATGCGAGCTCGTTTGCGAATCACCATGGCCTTGTCTTGAGGGAATATGATTAGCCCTCGTGGGGTGTCGAAGGTCATCCCTAGAATGTTTATTCTTTGGGCCGGCATTGGGGATGATTTGTGTAGGTTTATGAGCCACCCTAGGCAGGAGTGCATGTCTGATGTTATTTGGACGCTCTCTAAGCAAGCCTGGAAGGATGGTCCCTTGATTAGCAGGTCAGCTAGATAAGGGAAGATGACCACTGCCTGCAAATGGAGAATGGCCATGACAGCGACCATGACTTTTGTGAAGACTCTGGTGCGGTTGTGAGGCCGAAAGGCAGTGTGACGAATTGCAAGTGGTGTTTTTGCAAGCCAAACTGCAGATACTTTTGATGCGGGGGAAAAATGGGAATGTGGAGATATGCGTCTGGGTGTTGATGGTTGCTAAGAACTCTCCTTTTTCTATTGACGTGATTACTGAGTGTAGGGATTCCTTTCTGAATTGTCGGACTTTTACGAATCTGTTGAGGGTTTTGAGGTTTAGGATGGGGCGTACTGTTCCGTCCTTTTTCGGAGTGACGAAAAGTTTTGAGTAGTATCCTTTGAACTTTTTGGTCTCTGGTACTGGTGTTATGACACCGGTTTTGAGTAGTGAATTGATTGCTTTTAAAAACGTGCATGCGTATGTTTTGGGGGGACGCGAGAGGAAAAAGTTGGGGCCCGGGATGAGAATTCTATTTTGTAACCTGACGACACCAGTTCTCTGACCCAATTGCCGTGTTCGACAGCGAGCCATGAGTGGCGGAAGTGTAGATGTCCGCCTATTGTGTTGTGTCAATCGGGTGGGGAGGGAGTCATTCATTGAATCTTTGGGGTCTAGTGCCCTTAGAGCGGGTTTGTTTAGGGCGGCTTTTCCAGTTGGAAATGGTCATGAATAAGAACGGGGTATTTCTGTCCGCGCGGGTAGGACCTACTGTGCCTGTGTTCGCCATTGCAGTGGGCCATCCTGATGTCCCGTGTGAGGTGCGAAATCGAGATTGTGGCTGCAGGCGGCAAAGAGTCGCTTGAGCCTTTGCTGGGGAGAATTTAGTTTTTTCTCTGTCTTCGGAGATGAGTTGGTCAAGTTTTTCCCCGAATAGGCGGGGTTAGGAGGGATCTCTTATATGAGGAGTCCGCATGCCATCCACTGAGCCAGAGTTCGGCAAATGGAGATGGCATTCGCCGCTGCTAAAGTGGAACAGTTTGCAGTGTCTAAGGACGCGAGCAAGAAGTACTCTCTGGCCGATGAGAGGTTGTCGAAAAGGTCAGCTGCCACTTGTGGGGGATCGAAGTCTTGTAATATTGCGTATAGGGAATGCATCCAAGATACCGTTACCTTTGCGAACCACACCGTTGCAAACGAAGGCAAGAGGGCTGCTCCTGAGGCTTCAAAGACCGAGCATGCTAGGTTATCTATTTGGTGGTCGTTGGGGTCTTTGATACACGACCTGTCAGAGTAAGGAGGGTTCTGCTAGCTACGCTAATACTGGAGGGTCGCCGGCTGGTGATTCAGCCCATTCTTTATGATGGTCTGACACGAAGGGATATCTAGCTTCGATAGGTCTGGACCATCCCAATGTCGTTGGATTTTGTCCTTAAAATCAGGGTGATTAGAGAAGACTCGACGAGAGCGTTTTGCTTTTTTAAATGACAATGTGTGCTCCGGGGGTCGGTGGTAGGGTCATCATTGATCTTTAGTAGACTTCCGGCTATAAAACGAGTGTTTCTGGGAAAGGGCAAGAAGGGTGGGCTTTTTCAAACCGTCGCAGCAAACACCTTGCTATGCCCCCCAGAGGGACCATAACAATCAATCTGCTCTCTGTGAGGTGCCAGCTCACTGTGTGTACTGAAGGGAGCTGTGTATTTGTGTAAGATAGAAAATTATTACTGAAGAGTCCGAGCATCTCGGCGGTACTCTGTGTTTGCTGAGCATCCTGAGTACCGAGATACTCGTGCAAGTAACGAATAGCACCGAGCATGCTCGCTCATCACTAATCTTTAGTGTTCTGTTAACGGCCTCGATGAGGCTGTCCACCAATGGCTGGGTGTCTGCCATCTCCAGTTCCTGGGACGAATCTGGCTCAGAGATCCCCTTCCGAGAGTAACTCAGGCCGGTTCTCGAGAGACAGGGAGCGAGATGTGTCACTTATGGGTGACGTGGTAGGGGAGTGTCCCTGGGATGGACTTGTATGGATCTATCTCCTGGTTGCCCTAGACTGTGGACGTTCCCTGCCTGTTGGGGCCTGTTCCCCTTGTGAGAACCCTGGCGGGGAGAGAGAGCGGTCTCGGTTGGTGGCACTGGCTGTATGGGGAACGACTGCATTATTCTGGCTAATGAGTCTATCGATTGCTTCAGTGTCAGTGCCCACACAGGAGGGTCAGCCGTACTGGGTACTGCATCAGTGGTAGGCTCCATGGGGCATTGGGGTTCGCAATTTAGGCAAAGTTGAGAAGCATGTCCCCATGGGAGTGCAGTCCAGCAGTTGGTACTTCATGCATTGACCTGTGTGGGTTTTATTTATTTTGGCTGGATTTGGATCTACCATAGTGTACCAAATCAGAGTGAAGAGTTTGCTTTAAGGGCAAAGAGCAGACACTGGTCAGTTGGATTTATTAGGCTGCAGGGAGGGGGGGGGGGGGGGGGGGGAGGGGTGTCTCCTATTGCAGCTTGTCACCTTTCTTGTGCAGTATGCTGAGGCTAAACAGAGGTATTTTCGTTTCAGAGGCACCGAAAGGAAAGAGCTATGAAATTGAAGTACACTGTGCTAGTGTGTGGGCTCCGTGCAGCCCCCCTTGGTGGAGGAGCGGGGGGGCAGTGGACGGGGAGGGCTAGGTGGTGCGTATAGGTCTGCCTTCTACCTGTGGCTGGTGTTGTACTGGGCATGTACTTTCGTTACTTGAATTTCATGCCAGTTTGATGACTGGCCGTGTCATAGGGGCGTGTGCGATGATGTGGCCGATCAGGGCTCGCCACGATTGGCCGCTTCCAATGTCAACCGCGGGTGGGTGTGTTTAAGTGATGGCCGGGACTGGGGCCTGGATTAGTGTGGGCATCAGGAGCGGCGCCGGGGCCAGAAATACCTGCAGTCCACGGCACTGCTGTCAGCCATCATGCCTGGGATGTGGGCCCCGAACTTACCGGCGGTGCACAAGCCAGTATAGAGCCGCTGCGCTGGATGGGCACAGGGGGGCTGTTTTTGCAGTGCTGTTCTGTGGTCCCTGGATCAGCAGCATGCCGGTATTGGCAGTGCCCTCGATCACCTGCTCCTTGGTTGGAGGTGGTGAGGGGCACAACATGCGCTCCTTGCATTCTTGCTGTTATGCAGGGGGATGCAGTGGGATATGCAAGCTGACAGCTGCCTGGAGTAGGGAGAGTAGAGCCCTGCAGGGGATCCGTCGCCCCTCCAAAGAGGATGTGTGCTGCCTTGGGGGTCGCCGTGCTTAAGGAGAGCGGCACACTAAAGGGAGCAGTCGCCTGCCGTTGAGTTAAAATAATCAAAATAAAAAATAAAAAGGGGTGAATGTGGACTGAGAGACAGATCACATATGCCTCCTGCGACACTAAGCTAAGCTAAAAACTGACTACACCTATGGATGGGTGTATACTGCAGGAAGGACAACAAGTTTTATTTCTACTTAGTGTCACCTCCTAGTTGCAGGAAAGCATACACCCATTGTCATGTGTCCCCCAATGATGCTAAGGAGAAAGAACATCTAAACAAGCCTGATGCATTTTGGAAACAAGTTCTGTGGACTGATGTTAAAATAGAACTCTTTCACAACCATAATCAAAGTCATGTGTAGATAAAAAAGGGGACAACATTTCAGGAAAAGAATATCTCACCAACCATTAAGCATGGGGGTGGATCAATCATTCTTTGAGGTTGTGTTGCAGCCAATGGCATTGGTAACATTTTATGGGTAGAGCAAAGAATGAATTCAATGAAATTTCTAACAAATTCTTGATGTAAACATACCATCTGTAAAAAAGATGAAGTTGAAAAGAGAATGACTTCTACAAATGAATAATGATCCCAAACACAGCAAAATCCACAACAGACGACCTCAAAAGGCACAAGCCCTCACAGTCCCCTGATGTGAACATCATTGAAAATCTGTGCCTAGACCTCAATAGGGCAGAGCATGCAAGACGAGCCAGGAACCTCAGAACTGGAAAACTTTTTCAACAAAGGTATTATGAAAGTCCCTCAAAGATTAATTGAAAGACTCATCTGGCTACAAAGAGTCTACAAGCCGTGATACTTTTCAAAGGGATAATACAACCTCTTGCAAACATTTTGGAATCACCGGGCTCGGAGGATGTCCATTCAGTTGTTTAACGTTGTAGAAAAAAAAGCAGATCACAGACATGGCACCAAACCAAAGTAATTTCAAATGACAACTCTCTGCCTTAAAGAAACACTAAAAGAAATCTTGAAGAAAAAAAAAGCTAGCCAGTAACTGCTACTTTTATAGACCAAGCAGGGAAAAAATAATGGAATCACAGTAGCAGTCTCTGAGGCATGGACGTAATGAGTGACTAACAGTACTCATCATCAATCTGGTTCCAACTTTCTCCGATTGCTGTTGCCAGATCAGCTTTGCAGGTTGGAGCCTTGTCATGGACCATTTTCTTCAACTGCCACCAAAGATTTTCAATTGGATTGAAATCTGGACTATTTGCCGGCCATGACATTGACCTTGTGTCTTCTTTCAAGGAATGTTTTCACAGTTTTTGCTCTATGGCAGGATGCATTATCATCTTGATAAATTATTTCATCATCCCCAAACATCCTTTCAATTGATGGGATAAGAAAAGTGTCCAAAATATTAATGTAAACTTGGGCATTTATTGAACAATCTTCCCCGATGCCTTTACCTGACATGCAGCCCCATATCATCACTGACTGTAGACATTTGCATGTTCTCTTTATAAATCTCATTGGAACGGCAAAAAATAAAAGTTCCAGCATCATCATCTTGCCCAATGCAGATTCGCAATTCATCACTGAATATGACTTTCATCCAGTCATCCACAGTCCACGATTGCTTTTCCTTAGCCCATTGTAACCTTGTTTTTTTCTGTTTAGGTGTTAATGATGGCTTTTGTTCAGCTTTTCTGTATGTAAATCCCATTTCCTTTAGGCGGTTTCTTACAGTTCGGTCACAGACATTGACTTCAGTTTCCTCCCATTCGTTCATTTGTTTTGTTGAGCATTTCCTGTTTTGGAGACATATTGCTTTAAGTTTCCAGTCTTGATGCTTTGATGTCTTCTTGGTCTACCAGTATGTTTCCCTTTAACAACCTTCCCATGTTGTTCGTATTTGGACCATATTTTAGACACCGCTGACTGAACAACCAACATCTTTTGCAACATTGCGTACTGATTTACCCTCTTTTAAGAGTTTGATAATCCTCTCCTTTGTTACAATTAACATCTCTCGTGTTGGAGCCATGATTCATGTCAGTCCACTTGGTGCAACAGCCCCCCAAGGTGTGATCACTCCTTTTTAGCTGCAAACTAATGAGAAGATCTTATTTGATGCAGGTGTTAGTTTTGGGAATGAAAATTTACAGGGTGTTTCCATAATTTTTACCTGAGAATTGAGTGATTCCATAATTTTCCCCCTTGCTTGGTCTACAAGAGTAACAGTTACTGGCTAGCATATTTTTTTTTCAAGATTTCTTTTAGTATTTCTTCAGGGCAGAGAGTTGCCATTTGAAATGACTTTAGTTTTGTGCCATGTCTGTGATCTGCTTTTTTTCTACAAAATTAAACAACTGAATGGACATCCTCGGAGCCAGGTGACGCCATAATTTTTGCCAGGGGTTGTACTAGGTACTGACCATGCAGGGTGCCCAAGGCCCTTTGTCACTCTTGTAATTTATTAAATGTTGAAGATTAAATTTTGCTTTTGTCAGTTCACAATTTTTATGGGGAGGTGGTGCCCAAACATTTACATGTCACTTTATGTAAAAACTCAACCCACTTTACGCTTCAAATAGTAGCCATTCTTTAAGGATATACAGTATTTATAGTTTTGTTTTTCTTCCCAACGTTCAATCCACACACAGTATAATGTACTTTCCTTGAATGGGGCGCAGATGCAAAACATGTCATTGTGAGAAAACAAACCTTTTACTAGCCATCTACTACCCCATTTAAACCTTTTTCATTATCACTGTAAAATGTTAAAGTGAAATCCAACAGCACAGATGAGACACGCTGGATTTGCAAGATTTATTTAAACAAAATCAACTTAGAAATATCACTGAATTAAACAAAACGTTCTGAACATGTAAACGTCTGACATGTTCCTGCAACTGGAATTTTCTCTATATTTAATACATTTGAGTAAAAATTTAGGAATAGTTTTCCAGGGATTGACTCCCTCTCCTCCTCCTTCCCCACCCAAAAAAATATTAAAGTTGATCCGTTGCCAATGATCAGTGAAGGGCATGCATAGAGCCGGTCCATTCACTGGGTAATCGTGGCATCAACGTGGCACTAAGCACTTCTGGCTTCAGGCCAGAGAAAAGGCAGATGTTAATCCAATCTCAATTTTATTAAAAGGAGTCGCTCAAGATCAGGGGAAGAGAAAGAAAGAAAGGAAGGAAAAAAAATAAGTTGATTCTGTTCCAGGAATCACTAGAGACTGTTTATGGTACTGAAGGGGGTTTCTGAGTACAACATGACTGTTCAAACCCAGCAGAGGCGCTCGGTGCACCCCTTGTGTGGCGGACATCTTCAGTGCACCTTCCTACCTACTTGTTTTGCATCTATATCCTCAATCCTCTGTTTTGACAGCGATCAATAGAAAACAAGGTGGTGGAAAAATGCAATGAACTGATCTGCCAGGGCCTGTGCTTGGTTTGAACAGTCATTTTGTGCAGATTCCCTTGCTGTGGTACTTTCAAGTCAATGGGTCTGAGTTGCAATATACCAGAGACAAACTACGTGTACAAGTGTTGTTTCTAAAATTGGATCTTCTAATGAAATCCTGCCCCCTCTTTTTCAAGTGGGTGTCTTCACCTTGTGCAAAACCTGTACTGAAACTATCCAGAAACAGAAAAGCCCATGAGAGAAATCTTAAAGGGACTGTCTGCACAGAATGACTGTTCAAACCAAGCATTGCACCTGTGCACCTCGTGTGCCCAACCGCTCCGTGCACCTCGGTGTCCCAAACCGCTCCGTGCACCCTCGGTGTGCCCAAACAGCTCTGTGCATCTTCACACTTACTTGTTTTTCTATTTATATTCACTTTTCTCTGGTTCTTTAAAAGAGAAAAACTATCAAAAAAGGAGGGGGGAGAAAAAGACGGAAACAAGTAGCTGGGAAGGTGTTGTTAAATCTTTGGAGAAACACGAAAGAGAAGATCCAAAAATCCTTCACAAAACTTGACATTTCATATGGTAAAATCCATGAACAAAAAAATATACACACATATATTTTAAAACATGGATCATTTGACATCCATGTTTTTATATTCTTTTTTGTTTATCATGGATTTTAACATATGAAAAAAATGTATTTTCACCAAGGATTGCTGGATCCTCCTTCATGTTTCTTGATTGCCCCTTCCGGTGGCCGGCAGCATTATAGTTCAGTGCAATCCCTTCCTCCACATGTTTGGATTCAGAGATGGCAGGTGGAAGAGCTGATAAGTATTTTGACTTTTCTTAAACCTGAATCTTCGGCCACACCAAGGGTGCACAGAGCTCCTGTACACAGAGGCCCTTATGCTCAACGGTGAAGACAGGATTAGGGTTGATCAGTAGCATTGGTTTCCATTGTATGACCAGGCGTTATAAATATTACATGGCTCGTCTTGTAGCTTCAGCATTTGGTAAGGCTATTTACAACGTCCGTCTTACCATGCACAATGTACAGATACAAGTTAGCTGTTAATTGTAAGAAATGTTGATGAAACCTACATACGTCAACACGATTTGACAGGTTGTAAGCTGAGGGTGGGGCAGGGGCGCTACTCTCAGAACTAGGCATGAATCTATCCTTTTTTTTTATATTCTCGTATTATAAAAACACTAATTCTGGTCACGAATTCTAAACGCTACGGGTTAAGGCAGTAAAAAACATTCCTGATTATTGGAGGTCTTGACAACGTCAATTAAAGCTGTCTGAAGCCACCACACAGAATCCAGTATAGCTCACGATATATATTGGACATAAATGGCTGCCTCGTCAATTGCCAATGGTAGCCCTAGAAATGATACTGCATCGTTAACAGCGGCGTCCTTGAAAACATGATTATTAGCCACGCTATGGCTAGAGTGCAAGTATTATGTTGTATGGGACATTACAGTATGGTGGAAAAAAGTAAAACGAGGAACACGCAAAAAAAGAAAAGAAAAACAAACTAAACCTAATACAAAAGAGAAAATGACAAATCTAGTAAAGCCAAGAGGAAAGAAAAATAAAGATTGGAATAGGAACGGGTCATACATTCACTAGATCACGATTCAGGCTCCTATTCCCTGACGGCTCAGACACCCCCAACGATTCATAAAACTACAGGCTGGCACAAGGCTACTGTAAAACAATAGCCACCGATATAAAAAAGGACGATGGGGGGAGAGTGACGACAATGAGATTATTTCACAGAATGGCCCTGCATACGTTCCGCTCTCACTCGACAGGGCACAGTATGACTGTAAACAGGTCACCATTCAGGAATTCAAGTGCCTTCTGTATCAAATCAAGAAGTTCTTAGTTGGCAAATACACGACCTTCCGCGCTTCCACCGCTGCCGCATGGTTTTGATTTCATCCATGAATATTGAGTTCCTTTCTTATTTTTTTGTGTTTTTTCCCCTCCTGCCTGTAGGGAGGTCATGTTGTCAGCAGTTACTTTTAAAAATGCGGATTTTAAAAAAATTCTGTACATGTTCACAAATTATTGCATAAACAGCATAATCTCCAAGAGTGTCTGAACATGTTTCCAGTGATGGAAGAAAATCACGTTTCTCTTCTGGCCTTTTTCTTCTTCTTCACTTGCTTCGGGGATTCCCAACTATCTTCGGACTTAGCTGGAAATAGAAAAATGCAAATAAATTACAATGGGTTCGAGAAGTTCCAAGAAATGACCAGAGGCGCTCAACGATCTTAGATGTAAACAGACTTTGGACTATTAAAAGTGAGTTAATGAGGTGCCCGGTTTAGGCTCTGTGCGCACGCTATGTGGTGCTGACATTTTCTGCATCTTCTGATGTCTTTGGTGCAGTTTTTGGCTATGTGTTTTCCATAGCGTTTAAAGCACTGTGGAAATAACGGCGCTATACAAGTGAATAAATATATATGTGGGAGGCATGGTGGCTTAGTGGTTAGCACTGGGCTCAAATCCCACCAAGGACAACATGCACAAGGAAATTATATGTTCTCCCCATATTTGCTCCAGGTTCTCTGGTTTCCTCCCATACTCCAAAGACATACAGATAGGATGTTCAGATTGTGAGCCCCAACAGGGAGAGTATTTCTGATGTAAAGTGCAGTGGAAGGTCTGAAAAACGCAGACATGCCTGGACCACTAATTAATATTAATAAAAACTTGTTCAGTATTAGCAGTACATTTTTCTGCTGCAAGTACTAAACTATTGGCAATGAAAAAAACAACAACTGTGTAAAATATGTGCATCTGACATACCGTATATACTCGTGTATAAGCCGACCCGTGTATAAGCCAACCCCCCTACTTTTGCCCCCAAAAGCTGGTAAAAGTTATTGACTCGCGTAGAAGCCTAGGGTATGAAATGCAGCAGACCCCCATCCCATTATATAGCCCCCCGTCACCGGTATATAGCACCCCTGTGCAGTGGTATTATACAGGCCCCTGTGCAGTGGTATTATACAGGCCCCTGTGCAGTGGTATTATACAGGCCCCTGTGCAGTGGTATTATACAGGCCCCGTGCAGTGGTATTATACAGGCCCCTGTGCATGTATTATACAGGCCCCTGTGCAGTGGTATTATACAGGCCCCTGTGCAGTGGTATTATACAGGCCCCTGTGCAGTGGTATACTGGCCCCCAGTGGTGGTATACTGGCCCCCAGCAGTAATACACAGCCCCCCCTCATTATGTGTCCCCCAGCCTGCGGCACCTGTTAAAATGACAAACCTTTCATACATCACCTTTCCGGCGCCGCTCCCGGCTTCTTGTTCCTGCTTGTGCCGGCTTCTAGTGATGTGACCGGGCGCAGGAGATGTCATCGGCTGCGCCCGGTCACATGACACCGGCACAAGCAGGAAGAAGCCGGGACCGGAGGAGCAGCGCCGGAAAGGTGATGTATGAAACGTTTGTTATTTCAACAGATGCCGCAGCCTGGGGAACACATAATAAGGAGGGGGGGCTGTGTATTACTGCTGGGGGCCAGTGTATTGCAATATGCACGGCATCCCCCCGCCGCTGATGAACAGTTTTGCCGCTACAGTAAAACACCGTTTTTTTCACAGCAAAAATGCAACATTTACAATGGTTCCACTCATTGTGTATTAACCTTTGATTTTGTGCAATTAAATTCTGCAGTATTTTACAGTACCGGGAAATTGGATTTGTTTTAACAATCTCATCCATTTGATGTGGTTTGTTTGTTTCGGTGCTGACTAACTGCCTTTAATTGCGGTTTGTTTTTTTTAAAACCACGGCATGTCAATTTCTGTAGAGGACATGCGCCCTGTTTACACAAGTTTGACATTCATTTCAATGGGAACCCTTAAGGGGCAGGTTACACCGCTAGCCTGGCATCGTTTTCTAGGTCTTCTCGATCTCTACAAAAAACAATACCTCCCTAAAAACGCATACCAGTAAGGCTATGTGCACACAGTGAGTGTTGGGTTACAGACATTTCTGCACCATTTCAGCATCTCTTGACAGTAAAAGTGCTCAAACAAAAACGAGTTATTGCAGCGCTTTGCAGAATGAAGTCAAAGGGTAAAAAAAATGCTGAAAGAACCGAGATGATACAGAGTATTTTCTGCACCTGATCTGCAAAGAGAAAATAATAACTTGTGAACTTGTGGATGACACTTAAGGATTGTCATTAACTGCACTCAAAACGAATAAAAAAAAAAAATGCAATAAAAACGTGTGCACACAGACTAATGGTGGAACATAGGCACGGAGTTCAGCTTAGAAATAAAAGTGTGACGTGTGCAGAGTGTGAACCTGGACTTTTAAAGCCTTGAATCACATAGATTATGTGCTCCAGACACATTTTTATCATATCTGTCAAGGGGGGTGTGACATTTTGAAAATTGACAGGCACCAAAATTGCACTACAATTTGTGATAATCAATGTAAGCAATCTACAATTAGACTGGGCTATAGACTTCCAAAAAATAAAAAATTGTTTGATCCATTTGCATAAAACTGGAGCGATTTATATTATCTACCTTTGCACTGTCTAGAACAAAGGTCTCAAACTCCAGGCCTTGAGGGTCGCACACAGTGCAGGTTTTGAGGATTTCCATAGCATTTGACAGTTGGTAATCAAATGACTGTCAAAGTCTAAGGAAATCCTGAAAACCTGCACTGTGTGCGACCCTCAAGGCCGGGAGTTTGAGACCCCTCTCTAGAAGCTGGACAGCTTTAATACCAACTTTTAGAAAAAGGCAATTGCTACCTTTAAATCAAGTCCCCCAACCCCCTCAATGCTTGAACACAACTGTACATGAGATTTTTTTTCAATAAGGGGACTTCACAATGAATTGCCCCTGTAGAGAGTCCGGCGTTACCTTGTGAAGGTGGAGTCGCACTGTTTTGCTTGGTAACGGAAGTGTTGAGCTCCTGCGGCTGCTGTGCTTGGCCAGAGCTCTTCTCAATGTTATGAATGGCAGGTCCGGGAGCCTCAATAAATACAGTATGTAGACGCTTCTCTTGCACACTGCGTTTCTAGAATAAATTTTAAGCAATTAGATATCTTTTATAGGCGACAAAAAAAATGCAGCACAAGCCCACATCAATGATCTGTGGCTGCCGGACCAAGGCCGCGAACTGTCTCCTAACTGATGGCATCTCAACGTCTCTTGATTAGGGCAGCTAATTAGAAGAGCAGATGCTGGCAGGTAGGAGGCGCTGCACTGGACGGTCCTGTGAAACGAGTCACACTAACTATAGCATTAACATTTTTTTTTTTACACTGTTCTGTTATTCTGGCAACTCACACAATGGTGAATCATTAATTCATTAAGATACTTATCACGGCTCCGTTTTTTCCACAGCTCGTCTACAAGCTGTCAGCCTATTAATGGAGTGGGAGGGTTGAATGTGAGACATCCCCAGCGAACACCTCCAGTCACATACGACTGATGGCATCATTCAGATGATGGCTTCACCCATTACTGCTGGACAGAGGCCGTATTTCTAGAATAGTGGCAAGGGCTTTTATCTGTTAGGGCAATCCTTAGGGCTCGTGCAGACGGCCATATGTTAGTCCGAGTGTGATCCAACAAAACATCGGATCACACCTGTACCAATGTTAGTCTATGGGGCCGTGAACATGTCAGCTTTTTCTTGGGCAGAGTTTGTCTGAGAAATAAATATAAATTAAAAAATTGCAGCATATCCGATTTTGACCCAATTTTCAGATCACACTTGGCCATACAAGCCTATGTGTGGAAAACATTGCATTGAACATTGAGTGCGGTGTGATTTCCGCGCACTGACAATTTTGTTCTCAGTCTTCTCCTGACAGTCATTTACATTATTGGACAGATTCCCTCGGATTAGATAATCTAGAGCTGTCTGCCCCTGCGCTTATGGACATACG
This sequence comes from Allobates femoralis, assembly GCA_033576535.1. Classification (NCBI taxonomy): domain Eukaryota; kingdom Metazoa; phylum Chordata; class Amphibia; order Anura; family Aromobatidae; genus Allobates; species Allobates femoralis. The sequence continues at coordinate 70,462,175 of JARQOC010000005.1, read as the reverse complement.
CTCCTATTCAGACCAGATATCATGTGCAAAGTAACTTGCTTTAAAGCATGGGAGCCTGACACATGGGAAGGCAGGACACATTTGTCATGATATATTTGAAGCATCAATTTGAGGTGTTTTTTCCTTTTAATATTTCCCAGTGTATATTCACCTTAAAATCTTTGTCCAGGTCCGATTCCTGTATTAAAATTGTAAAATCATGATTAATACCTACTGTACAGACGCCATAAAATACCGTTCCCGCGTCAATAAATTACAGCCATGGCCAACTATTGGCTGCAGCATTCACAAGCCAGACTGGAGGAAACAAGAACTATGGAGCCCGGCTGGGAACCTGGGCAGCATTGGATCAGGTACGGCAAGGGATCAGTAAGGTCAATCATAATATTTTACAATTTTACAGGTGTATTTTATCAAAATGTTCATGGTAAAAACAATTGCTTCAGCATCAATATCACATAGTAAAGCAAGAGACAAAAAACACTAATCAATTGTAAAAGCACATGGTGAAAAAAATGGCTTTTTACTTACATTAAAACTTAATACATACAAGGCAATAAAAACTACATAGATGTTAAAAATGCAGCTTCCTGCTTTACAGGCCTGATTACATCATAGTGATGTCCCATAATAGGACACTTGGACATACCTCTTTCTGTTCATTACTTTTCACGACTACAGTGGGGATTACAGGAGCCGGGACATTATCCTCTTTGTAGTCCTCTCCACCGTCCCTTGTGCTTTCTGCTTCCTGAATGTAAAACAAAAAATATAATCAGATAAGATCATTTCTCCAAAATGTGTGGTGATAGATACACGACAGAGGGAGGAATGCTCCTCTACAAGAGGGAGGGTGAGAAAATACAACATCGAGTGAGAATAAGAAGCGACCCGAAACATCCCACTGACAACAAATCCCAGGGAAAAACATATCACTGGTTTATAGAAGAGATCAAAATCAACATTTTGTCTAACACTGAATGGGACATTCTGTAATAAGAGTCATTACTAAGTGCAGAGGGACACTGCATTATGTAAAGAACATTTATATCAAAAGGGCTGCCCTGCCCAATAAAACTGATGGTCAAAATCTTTAAAGAGGACCTGTCACCCCCCCCCCCATACATGCTGATGTAACTGCAGCACTGAATGCAGCATGTCTGCTGCATTCAGGCAAGGGGTCCCCCATCCCTTAAGCACTCTGTACCTCGAGATAATTAATTAAAAACTTAAATGTGAAGCCAAAGAGGCGGGTTTTAGTGGCTGGAGCCACTTCTCTTCACAGGGCAATTTTACGCCCCCAGTATGTATTATCCTCCCTCCGCCGCCTCCCTCCTGTCACGCATGGTCTCCCTCTCCTGCTGGCCGCCGCCCCGCTTCCTGCGGTGACATCAGCTCCTTTCCCCACCTTGCTCCATGTTATCCACGTAGCAGGGCGGGGAAAGGCGGTGACATCACCGCAGGAGGCGGGCAGGCGGCCAGCACCATTAAAAACGATCCCTCGCTCTGCGCCTGCGTCCAGTTTCTCATGCAGCAGGCGCAAGAGAGGGAGACCATGAGTGACAGGAGGGAGGCGGCGGAGGGAGGATAATACATACAGGGGGCGTGAAATTGCCCTGTGAAGAGAAGTGGCTCCAGCCACTACATCCCACCTCTTTGGCTCCACATTGTAAGTTTTTAAATTCAAATATCTCGGGGTACAGGGGGGCTCAAGGGCTGAATGCATTAGACATGCTGCATTCAGTGCTGCAATTAGATCAGCATGTATGGGGAAGGGGGGGGGACATGTCCTCTTTAAACCGATAAAATATCAGAATACTACTGAACAGATTCCCCTGAAGTCCATCATTGTCTGCAGTCCACCTTGAACCATCATCAGTGGAGGGCAGGATAGAGACTAATGGAAGATGTAGGTAAGGGCAGGAATCAGTAAGGTGGGCATACCAGTTCATTATTTTTTTGCAGTTTACACTGTTTTGTTGAGCAGAATAAAAGAGAGTGGAAGAAAATAAAAACATCCACATCTTTTGTCTCCGCAGCTGCAAAATCCAGTTGCTTTGCAGCTACAAATAATCTCTTACAGCAGAGGTCCTCAACCTTTCGGACCTTGAGAGCTACATTCAGCTCACCGCCTCTCAGTAATGTCATCCAGAACCCCATTACCAGTATATAGTGTCAATGTAGAGAACAAATGCACTCTCAGTAAGCAATTTGTGCTGGTGAAAAAAGATGTGTTCTTTTTATTTGGTGCTGTACACATTAGGCTTGCGACCTGGGGTGACGTTTCGGCTATAATCCAATAGCCTTTATCAAAAGTCGCTGTTGAGTTGCACTTAGGTCTTAGTGCTGTGTGACCATGGTGTCCAAAGAGGCTATACACATATTGCAGTGTGCTCCATTGGAGCTGATTAGCCTGCTGGGGTATGGTGAGTGCCTCTGTGTGCTGGACAGGTATTATATTGGAGGGTTCTCCTCTGATGTAGCCGGCGCCTCCCGCACTGTGGCTGGTCTACAGCCACAGTGCGGGAGGCGCCGGCTACATCAGAGGAGAACCCTCCAATATAATACCTGTCCAGCACACAGGGGCACTCACCATACCCCAGCAGGCTAATCAGCTCCAATGGAGCACACTGCAATATGTGTATAGCCTCTTTGGACACCATGGTCACACAGCACTAAGACCTAAGTGCAACTCAACAGCGACTTTTGATAAAGGCTATTGGATTATAGCCGAAACGTCACCCCAGGTCGCAAGCTAATGTGTACAGCACCAAAATAAAAAGAACACATCTTTTTTCACCAGCAAAAATTGCATACTGAGAGTGCATTTGTTCTCTACATTGACACTATATACAGGGTCTAATGACCCCTACAAATAGCACCTCCAAACTACACAAGGAGTGCACGCCAACTTTCTATATATAAGACCCATTACCAGTATGGCAGCCAAAGCTTTTGCACAGAAATCACACCATGATCTAGGGGTTCCTACCTTACCCCCATTCACATCTGCTCTTCTATGTGAAACTACTCACAAAAGTCACCATCTGGACACCTGCTCTTCATAGCTGTTTGCTAGACCTGATGCTAATGCACCAAGCTGGAAGACAGCCGTGAGCCACACATAACGGGCCCACGAGACACATGTGGATCCCGAGCTACAGGTTGGGGACCCCTGTCCTACAGGAACAGACCACAGCTCTGGTACCTGGCTGGGAGAACCAGAGTCTTCTCCTTGCTTCTTCTTCTTTTTCTTCTTCTTCTTAGTCTTGCTGCTGGCAGATGTTTGAGCAGACTGTTCATCCTTTTCTTTATCATCATCAGAAACCTGCAACACATGAAAGCGACAAAAACAGAATGCTTCACAATGTTGTCCCTGGATGACTTAATTGCAGACAATAGGTCTGGTTGATGAAAACTGTCCATTAGGATATGTGCAAACAACATCTTTAAAGGTACCGTCACACGCCGCCACATCGCCAGAGATTTGGTTGTCAATTCCCGAATTTGGCGATGTGGAAACTACATAGCATGTGCATAGTGGCGTGTGACTAAGATAAATTGTCGGTGGAGTCTTGCCAGATTGCCTTGCACTACAGAGAAATCAGGAGTCATCCGGAGTCATCCACCAGGCAATTTCAGCGCATGGTGGTGTGTGACAGGGCGAGGGTGACATACACAGTGATTGTGGAAAAAAATCAAGTAGGCGTGCTTGGATGTTGTGTTTTTCACGTCGTATCTGCGGCAATTGGTGGGTGATACTGCGTTCCAATTGGCTGGCCGTGTCCGAGGCGCCTTATTTGATGACCTGTGCGTTCACGCAAGGCTGACTTATGGGAAAGCAGTTCCGTCCACCAATCACAGTGATAGGGGCGTGGTGAACAACTCTCTAGCACGTCCCTATCAAAACAGTATGGCGACATAGCTTCTACAATTGTGCCATTTGACACGGCGATGTGTGAAGGGAAGATCGCTTCCGGTCTTCTGCAGGCGATTTCCGGAACGCAGGATCGCCGTAGAACGCAAGCGAGATCTCCAAGTGTGATAGGTCGACGGCGATCTGAAAAAAAAAGTGCCCGAAATGTGCGCGCTCACATCAAATCGCCAGCGATGTGGAAGCCATATGACGGCGTGTGACGCTACCTTAAAGGTGCTTTCACATTTGCATTTTTGCAAATCTGGCAGAAATCCGCCATTTTTGCAAAAACCAGATGTGGCACACTTGCACCAAGGTTGCACTTGTGCTTATGCATTGTAAATGGACCTCTGGACAAGTATGGAGGGCTTGCATTTTTGACAGTTATCTGGCACTACCAACGGCGGACGAAAACCGCTGCTAGAAATGGTTTTCATCCGGCACTGAAAGTGCAGGATCATAGGGAAAAAGCGAGTCTCCAGATATGTTCTGAGTTCCCGTTGCAATGCATTAGCACCAGTGCAACCTTTCCGCAAGTGTGCCGCATCTCGTTTCTGAAACAATAACGGATTTCTGCCAGATATGCAAAACTGCAGATCAGGCAAACCTTAAGTACAAAAGTTAAGGTTTGCCCGATCTGCCGTATTTGCAAATAATGCACATGTGAAAGCAGCCTAAAAGGAGTATTCCCATTTTCAAGATCCTATTCCAATATGTAGTAGGTGTAATATTAGCAAATCCTTTCAATTAGTAATGTAGTATAGTGCTCATTATTAGCTACTAGATGGAGGCCCGATGCTATTGCATCGGGAGGGCAGTGATGTTACAATGGAGAGGGGGAGCTTTATGGTGCTGGGAGCTGCGGCTGTCTCTATCCCACTGTGCGGTCATCTTTTCTCTTGTGTGCTCTCCTTTGAGCGGTCTTCCCCCTATGCGCTGTTTTCTCCCCTCATCTGCTCTCTATTTTGTGCTGTCTCCCTGTGTGCTCTGCTCCCTGTATGTAGTCTGTCACTGTCTCTCCCTGTGCTGTCTCCTTTGAGGTTCCCCTTTGTGCTTTCTTGTCCCTGTGTGTGGGGCACTCTCTGCCCCCAGTGCTGTCTTTTGCTCCCCGTCTGTCCCCAATGCTCTTTTATGCCCCCAGTTCTCTTTCTGTCCCTTGTCTCTGCCCTAGTGCTCTGTCCCTTGTCTCTGCCCCCAGTGCTCTTTCTGTCCCTTGTCTCTGCCCCCCAGTGCTCTTTCTGTCCCTTGTCTCTGCCCCCCAGTGCTCTTTCTGTCCCTTGTCTCTGCCCCCAGTGCTCTTTCTGTCCCTTGTCTCTGCCCCCCAGTGCTCTTTCTGTCCCTTGTCTCTGCCCCCCAGTGCTCTGTCTGTCCCTTGTCTCTGCCCCCAGTGCTCTCTGTCCCTTGTCTCTGCCCCCGTGGGCTCTTTCTGTCCCTTGTCTCTGCCCGCCGTGGGCTCTTCTCTGCCCCTTAGGTCTTTTCCCCTGTGCTGTCTTTTTTGCTCCCCGTCTCTGCCCCCAGTGGTCTCTGTCCCTCGTCTGTGCCCCGTGCTCTTTTCTGCCCCCAGTGCTTTCTTTCTGCCCCGTGCCGTTTTCTGACCCCAGTGCTCTCTTCCTTCTCCCTGTCTCTGCCCCCCGTGCTCTTTTATGCCCCACAGTGGTCTCTTACCCAGTGCTGTCTTTCTGCTCCCTGTATCTGCCACCAGTGGTCTCGTTCTGTCCCCTGTCTCTGCCCTGTGCTCTGTTTTCTACCCCCAGTGCTTTTTCTGCCCACTGTCTTTGCCCCCAGTGTGCTCTTTCTGCCCCCCATTGCTCTCTTTCTGTCCCATGCTCTATTTTCTGCCCCCTGTGCTTTCTCTGGCCTCCCTCTCTTTGCCCCCCTGTGTTCGCTTTCTACTTTCCCCTCTCGCTGCAGTGAATTACCTTCATAGTAAATACAGGAGCTGTGGGGATGTGACGGCCATGCGACTAATCACTGACTGACATCACCGCAGGACCTGCAGCCTTCGGTGAATCACAGCGAAGAAGCAAAGAGTGAAGATGTGAAGAAGTGGGCGACAGTGTGGGGGGTGTGACCAATCAGCGACGCGGGGTTTTCCGTTACAGAGAGACAGACACGATATGACGATTATTTTAGTAGGATGTCTCTTTCCTAATCTGCAGGGCATTACAGGTTAAGGTATCCATGGTTACGACAACATACAACTGTCACTATATGAGTGATCGTAACCATAGATACCCAAGCTGTAATGCCCTGCAGATGAGGAAAGCAACATGGCTATATCAGGAGAATTATACTACATTCCTAATTCGAGGAATTTGCTATTACTACACCTGCTACATAATGGGAATGGGATCTTGGAGATGGGAATATCCCTTAAACACATCGAAGAAACCACGAGATTTCCGAGACTTCAGGAAAAATGTGGGCGGTTTCTAAACAGAAGATGAACACATTACTCAAGGTTTCCAAAACCTGAAGAGGGAGAAGAAGTTAGATCAGATGCCCCTCTCCCCTTGGTGATTACCTTGGGGACTTCTTGCTCAGGCTCCTCGGTCTGTGGACTGGGTTCCTCTTCTCCATAATTCCCCCACTCCTCCGCAGGCGCGTTCCAGTCAGAACTGGGTCGGATGAATTCAGCCCATCTGCACATATTAATGTTAAGTGAATATAGGCCATGCTCCAGTAAAGATGATGAAGCCATTTTTTATTCTTGTAGACTAATTGTGAGAGCCAAGAAAGCCTTTCCATTAGGATTAACACTTTAAAGGAAACCTGTCATGTTATTTTTGTTATTAAACCGCCACCAATGTTATTTAGATCATGTTCTGTTCATTAGCAACCTGTTTTTTTTCTTTTCTTTTTCAATCGTATTTCTCCCAAGAGGCACTTTAGATACTTAGATGTTTTCATCAGCTGCTCATACAGTCAGTCAGCCATCCGTGCGGTATGCAGACATGTCACTCAACTGTAGTAATGCAGAAATTCATCTAATGCTGTCTACAAGGACCTGATTGATGACACCACTATGTACAGAGCCAAGCAGGCCTTGATTGAAGGACAATGTAGACTTCGCAGTGCCAATTAGAGCCACATGGTCGCGACAACACCACAGGTCCTACCTCATTGGATGAATTTCAGCATGTCTGCAGTTGAGGCACATGTGTGCTAGCCGCTTGGATGAGATAATGAAAACATCTAAGTATCTAAAGTGCTTTTTTGGGATAAATACAATGACTTAAAAAACAAAACAGGTTGCTAATGAACAGTACATGATCTACATAACATTGGGGGTTTAATAATAATAATAATAATAATATAATAATAATAATAATAATAATAAAACACCACACATGACAAGTTCCCTTTAAGCTCTGTTTACCCAGGTAGACACTTCAGGGGTATACGCCGGATATCTTCAGGGATCTGTGGGCTGATTGCAGAGTGACATACACTTAGGCAGTAGGCATCTGTTTTGCTTTTTGGTAAAATGAAATCACGCTAAAATGAAACCTACACTGTGAGCTGCAGTTGTAATGCCCGGTGTGCAGCCTAAAAGGATTACATCAAAATTCTTCTCTAATTGAAGGGAATCTGTCAGCAGATTGTGGCTATGTCCTCAGAGCTGCATAATATGGGGAAGAGCCTGATTCCAAGGATGTTTCACTTATTTAGCTGTGTGTACCCCCCCCCCCCCTCTGGTTGGCAGCTTGTTTACAATGCACAGTAAGCTGACAATCAGTGGTGGGGTTATACAGATCAGTATAACTGGACAACAGGTGATACCTAGTCCTGGAGTGGCAATCTCCTGCTGATAAAACACTCATTGTATTGAAAGTACAGTTAAAATACAGCTTAATAAGTAACACATTGCTGGCATCAGGCTCTTCCCTAATTATATGGTCTCAGACTAAATGGCAAAAAACCATCTGCCTAAATATTTTCTCAATCCAATTGGCTTTGTTTTCTGATTGTAGATTTTTTAAGAAATTTCCTGTAAAGGATTATAGGATGTGCAATCTGGTCTGATGCCGTTAACAGCATTCAGAGAATTGCTTTACAGCAGCCACATGGTCCACAGACAAATAGTCTGGAGATATTCACTGACAGCTGTAGGCGTCTTCCAGGGCTGCTGTGCGATCTGTTACAAGTCACTGAGCAGTAAGAAGGCGACCTGCGACAAGCTATAATTAATGTTGGATTTTGAGACACCAATATATAGAGGTTATCTGTCTGTGAGAATTAGATAACTGTTGAAAAGTGATCTACTCAAAGCAGGACGTGTCAATCATTGTTAAAAAACAAAAAACAGTGGTTGATGAGAACACCTCTTTATAAATATATATTTAACATTAGATCAATGTAAATAGTTCAATTACTGCCAACATCACTTACATACAAAATTGTAAAGAAAACGTTTTTATATATTTTTTTTTTACATTAACTTGAGTTTACATCACATGCTCCTATGTAAATGTAACTTTATACAAAGTCACTAATTTAGCCACAATATTATTTAACCTTCAACTGTACAAGCAACTCAAGAATTGTAAAAGGGAACAAATAAAAGAGAAAAAAAAAGCAATAAAGTCCACACGCTTACTCAGGCCGGACCACTCATCATCCACGCTGGGCTCTGCAGGGGGCACTTCCCATTGCTTTTCACTTACACCCGCTTTAGCAACAGAGTCATTGACTCCAGCTTTAAATAAGAACAAGAAACAGTGTTATAATGGTGCACATATCACAACTCAACACCAACAACAGGCAAAACTTTACTCTTAGGCAAAATGTATATTATAAAATGTGAGCACTAATTAACTTGTTCCTAACAGAAAACCAATTCACCACCTATATTTAGTAAGGCTGCCTTCACACTAGCGTTTAAATCAGCAGCGCACGATGCCGATAAAAATAATTCCATCAGCATGCTTATTGCGTCGCTATCCTTAGAATGGTAAACGCAATTGTAAGCAAAATGCTGCTTTTGACTGCTTATAGGTGCTTATGCGTACGTGTCCTCCGAAAATCAACTTCCTCCGGACGCAACATGTTGTATTTTTTGGGTAATAAATTAAGCGCAAGAATGCTCATGCGCACACTAGCGCCTAATATCAGCATTATCGCCTATGGATACGCCAGCGTGCGCAGGACATTGCTGATGCCTGCTTTCGGTACGCATGCGTACTCGTCATTGCGCAAGCCCACAGTCTGATTCTCAGGTCTGCCCACTCTCCGCCTACATATTTCAGATACGCATGCTGACATAAAACGCATGCGCATGATCAAAACGCATGTATAAGCAATGATGTGCTGCGTTTTTAAGAAGGAATTAGTATGGATATGCGCACAAAAAAAAAAGCAGCGTCGCGATGCGCACGAGTGCTTTTTACAATGCGGATACGCATGCGCATCGTGCGCTGCTTACCCAAACACCAGTGTGAAGGCAGCCTAACTGCTACATCAGTTTGGCTTTCGGAGACATGTTATCAGTAGTTTATAGCATAAAAGAACAATGTACATTTTACTCAAAAATATACCTATAAGAGAAAAATCAGAGAAACTGAACATTTTGCATTGGGGTCTCAATTTTTGCCAGAGCTGTATATATATATCCAAAGTTGGAAGAGTGAAACATACCAGAAACGGCATTGTTTAATCCAAGGCTGGAGAATGGAGGCCTCTTCTCTGATGAATTCAGCCTCGAATCCACGTTAGACCATGTGGCTGACACAGAAATTGAAGTTCAGTTAGCATACATTAACTTAATGTGTGAGACAAGAACTCACAAAAATCACAATGAAAGATGTAGACAGCACATCTTACCTATTCCAGGGAAAATGGACCGTTCACTCCATGGTGCACTCCAATCCTTCCCATTAGCATCTACGGTGTCCTGGTTCCAAGGCTCAGCCTTTTTCTTGCCTGCTGGATTGTTGGCAGGAGGCACCCATTTTTCTTCCACTATCTGGGCGGGAATCACTTTTGTAGGCTTCTCATTCCAACTACTTCCATTTAGAGTTGAAGCTTCGCTTGGGCCTGGCAAATGCACAAAAAAGTCAAAAGCTGTGGAATTATTCCCCATCTTTAATTCATAGGTCACAATATGGAATAAAAAAACTTACAAGAATCCCACCATAAATATAGAGTAAGCTGAATAAACACTGAAATAACGCTATAAGAGTTGTATCACCTTTCGCTTTTCGGATGTTTGTGGACTGGGTTGACACAACGGTGAAGGACTCGGTCTCCGGTGCGGTGTCTGTGTCAGCTCCTTTGTCACGTTTACGTTGTTGCCTTTTTTCCTTGTTGCTGATTTTGGTTTCCCAGTTTCCTAAAAAATATCCATCAAGTTAATGAACGCTGTTGGCCACACATGCTCAACCTCCGCAGCCTCTCTATGCAATGATCATTTCTCCTTGCAGAGCTGAAGCAGCTACAGGTCTACCTGTCAATTCTCTCAGCTTTTTCACCCATGCAAATAGGTAAAAAATGCTTCAAGACCACATGCAAAAAAAGGTGGCAAAAACAAGTATTCATGCAGCATTTTTCCTGCCAAGATATGTTTTTGTTGCAGCAATGTATTATGTAAATATTTGTGTGAACATACACATTCCCCCTCAGAGTACAACAGGAACCCAAATCGTTTTACATTAATAATGCATCCTGGGGCAGAAGTGAACCTAGACAAAAGGGGAGATTCACCAATCTTAAGTGGGACACAATTCTAACTTGAGTTGATGTTAATGGACACAAACCATATTTATGAAGTATCAGACATTTTTGGCATGTTTCCTGAAAGAAGGAATGGCCATATCAGCAGGCAAAAAATGTGGAGGACATATGCACCATATAGTGTAATTGTTAATTTGGTGCATATTTCTACTGTCTAGTCTAAGAGCATTATGATTAATCTCGTGCATTTACAGTGGGTACAGAGGTTTTACAATGAGTACCAAAATCATTTAGTTTAAATAATTTATTAAAAAAAAAAAGGCAGATAAATGCTTTACTTCACAAAAGGAATCAGCTGTGATCCTGTGCTGTAATGTCTGTATACTCATTTCCTTCCTCCTCTGCTTACGGGATGTGATATGATCAGACCATGTCCTTGTACGGTCAGACACATCCATTACACAGTACATAACAGGGACACATATATAAGATCCCAGCACAGGAGAGGTGGTATGATAAGACCATGTCCCTGTACGGTCAGACACATCCATTAAGGTACCTTCACACACGGCAATATTACTAGGCAATTTCACAGGCAATTTGCTGGTTGCAATGAAATCATGGACACATTGTTACATTTGTACACGGCAACAAAATAGAACAATGTGTCCATGATTTCACTGCAACCAGCAAATTGCTAGTGAAATTGCCTAGCAATATTGCCGCGTGTGAAGGTACCTTTACACAGTACATAGCAGGGACACATATAAAATTATCTCAGCACAGATGTGGTATGATCAGACCATGTCACTGTACAGTCAGACACATCCATTGCACAGTACATAGCAGGGATACATATATAAGATTATCTCAGCACAGATGGGGCATGATCAGACCATGTCCATGTACGGTCAGACACATCCATTGCACAGTACATAGCAGGGACACATATAAAAGATTATGTCAGCACAGGAGATGTGGTATGATCAGACCATGTTTCTGTGCGGTCAGATGCATCCATTACACATTACATAGCAGGGACACATATATAAGATTCTCAGCACAGGAGCAGTGGTATGATTAGACCATGTCCCTGTACGGTCAGACACATCCATTACACAGTACATAGCAGGGACACATATAATATTATCTCAGTACTGAACAGTTTTTTAACCATACACTTGTGGAAATCATTAATATTCCAAGATCTAATGATCAAAATTAATATTGTTAGTGGGAAATCGCATTTAAGGGATGCTTCCATATAAACCAACAAAATTATTATGCAAAATTGGTTTTAAGTGTCATAGGGGTTTTTTTTTTTGTCAATGAAACCTATTGATGGTATTGTGTCTCAGGGTTCTTTGGATCATTGAAGTCACAGATGTGATAATTAGTTTGGCAGGAGAGCCCAATAAAAGGAAAACTGGATGTTCCCCGATATGGAGCAGGCAACAGTTTTCAAGTAACATTGGAAAGAAAAGGATGTCTCTGCTGCTGAAAAGCAACAAATAGTGCAATGCCTTGGACAAGGGATGAAAACATTAGATATTGCACGAAAACGTAAGCGTGATCATCGTACTGTGAAGAGTTTTGTGGCAGATCCTGAGCACAAACGTGTTCGTGCAGATAAAGGCAGAATGAGGAAGGTTTCTGCCAGGCAAGTTCATCGGATTAAGAGAGCAGCTGCTAAAGGCCTTACAAACCAGCAAACAGATATTTGAAGCAGCTGGTGCCTCTGGAGTCCCTCGAACCTCCAGGTGTAGGATCCTTCAAAGGCTTGTTGTGGTGCATAAACCTACTATTCGGCCACCCCTAAACAGTGCTCACAAGCAGAAACGGTTGCAGTGGGCCCAGACATACATGAAGACTAATTTTCAAACAGTCTTGTTTACTGATGAGTGCCAAGCAAGCCTGGATGGTCCAGATCGATAGTGGACGATTGGTGGCTGCCACCATGTCCCAACAAGGCTGCAATGTCAGCAAGAAGGTGGAGGAGTCATGTTTTGGGCCAGATTTATTGGGAATCAGCTAGTAGGCCCTTTTAAGGTTCCTGAAGGTGTGAAAATTACCTCTGCAAAAGTAGATGGGGATTTTTGGTACGCACTGTAAAATCCTTTTCTTGAAGCTTCAATTGGGGGGGACACAGGAAGACCTTGGGGGTGTATGCTTGCTGCCATCAGGAGGCTGTCACTATGCAGAAGACAAAAGCAACTCCTCCCCAGCAGATACACCCATTCCTAGCAGTATACACCCACCTACTGGCACAAATTCAACTCAGTTAGTGATGGTAGCAATAGGTGCAACCATCAGCATACCAACTTGCTCAACTATATAACAAAGGGAGGGAGCTGTGTCCCCCAATTGAAGCTTTAAGAAAAGGATTTCACGGTGAGTACCAAAAATCCCCTTTTCTTAATAGTTTCATTGGGGGACAGAGGAAGACCTTGGGGCATCCTGGAGGATCTTGCGCTCCAGAGCGGCATCGGCCTATGCGAGAGTATGAACTTTGTAAAACTTAAAAGTGTGGACCGATGACCAGGTAGCCGCTTTGCAAAGCTGAGCGGCCGAAGCCTGATGTCTGACAGCCCAGGAGGCTCCCACTGCTCTAGTGGAATGGGCTCTTATCCTGGACGGACAGGGAACCTGCTTAATGCAGTATGACTCAGATAGCGGAGAGAATCCACAAGGCTTTGGAGGCTGCTAAGCCCTTGCAAGGACCGTGCGGGACCACAGAGAGAGAGTCTGTTCGTTGAAAGGAAGCTGTTCACGATAAGTAAATACGGGGAGACCTCACCAAATCTAGATTGTGTAGCCTCTTTGTGAGAATGCGATGGAGATGGGCAAAGAGAGGGTAGCACAATCTCCTCATTGATATGGAAAGACGAGACCACCTTTGGTAGGAACATCTCCATGGAATGAAGGACTGCCTTGCCTTGATGGAAGATCAAATAGGGAGAACGGCATGAGAGGGCCGCAAGTTCAGACACCCTTCAAATGGAGGTGATCGCCACGAGGAAGGCAACTTTCCAAGCTAGGAGAGGAAAACTGATCTCCTGTAGGGGCTCAAAGGGTGGGCCCTGGAATACATCTAGTACCAAATTCAGATCCCAGGGATCAAGAGGGGGGCAAAACAGAGGAGTAACGTGGGAGACTCCTTTGAGGAAGGTCTTGACCTGTGACCGCGAGGCCAGCTGTCTCTGAAAAAGGACCGAGAGGACGGACACGTGGCCTTTTAGGGAGCTAAGGGATAGTCCTGCATCAAGGCAAGACTGGTGAAAAACCAGGAGGGCTTGGAGAGAAAGAAAGCATTGGGGAACGATTGCGCTCTTCGCACTAGCGGAAGAAGGCCTTCCACGTTTGGTGATAAGCGTGTGATTAAGAGGGTTTCCTGACTTTCAACATGGTCTGGATGACCTGCTCAGAGAAACCAGATGATCTGAGTACCGCGGCTATGCCGTTAAGTTGAGCGACTGAGAATCGGGTGTCGAAAAGGGCCCCGAGTTAAGGGGTCCGGGAGATTGGGGAGTGGCCACAGAGAGAGTCTGCGAGAAGGTTGACGACCTCCGTGTACCAGAAGCATCTGGGCCAATCTGGAGCCACGAGGTTACTCCTTCCACTCTGATCTTCTTGAGAATCCTGGGAATGAGAGGGAAGGGGGGAAAGAGACAAGGGAGGGAGAACTGGGCCCATGGAATCGCGAGAGCGTCTGCATCGAGGGCCTGGGGATACCTGGACCTGGGGATGAAGGGGCGGAGCTTGTAATTGTTCGTGGAGGCCATCAGGTCTACGTCTGGGAAACCTCAACTGAGGCAAATTTGACGGAATACCTCTGGGTTCAGTGACCACTCTCCTTGGTCTTAGCCTCCCCCCTCGACAGATAGTCGGCTGCCCAGTTGTCCACTCCGGGAATGTGGACTGCTGAAATTGCTGGAATGTTTCGCTCGGCCCATTGAAGGATTTGGGCCACTTCTGGCATGGCTGAGCGACCCAGAGTTCCTTCTTGGAGATTTGTGTACGCCACTGCCATCGCGTTGTCCGTCTGAATGCGGACATAGCGGCCCACTAGGGTGTCTTGCCAGTAAAGAAGGGCTCGGTGGCCGCCCTGATTTCCAGGATGTTTCTCGGCAGGAAGGTTTCCTGAGCATTCCACCTGCCCTGGGCTATGCGGCCGTGGAAGTTCGCACCCCACCCGGAGAGACTGGCGCCTGTAGGAAATGATCATCCACCTGACCGGGAGGAATGTCGAAACTGGATAGGTGGACAGGGAGATCGAGGCTGTTGAGGGAGCAATCCCATCTCGCTAGCAGGAAGTGCTGTAGGGGACGGGCATGAAATTGATTGAGGCCACCATTCTGCCCTGCACCCTCATGGAGATAAGGAGTGAGGGAGGAGAGGGCTGCCTGAGACTGAATCCCCCTACAGCAGGGCAGCCCGCTTGTCTGGGGAAAGGAAAATACAGGACTGGACAGAGTCGAATATCAAGCCAAGAAAGGTGATATGCCGAGTTGGAAGAAGACAAGACTTCTTGGTATTGATGATCCAGTCCAGGTGACGGAGGGAGTCCAGAGAGACCTGCAGGCACTCAAGACACTCCGTATGTGAGGGGGCTTTTATCAGGATGTCATCCAAGTAGTGTATTGCTAAATTTCCCTTGGACCGACGAATGGCTACCACTGTTGCCATGATTTTTGTAAAAACCCAGGGTGCAGTGGCTAGGCCAAATGGTGGGGCCATGAACTGATAATGTTGGGACCCTACGGCGAAGCGCTGGAAGTGTTGGCGAGACACGAGGATACGGACATGAAGGTTGGCGTCCTGTATGTCTATGGAGGCCAGGAATTCTCCTGACTCCATAGACGTTATTACTGAACAAAGGGACTCCATCATCCTGAAGTGTCTCAAGCGGAGCTTGGTGTTAAGAAGCTTTAGGTCCAAAATGGGACAAACGCAGCCACTCTTTTTTGGGACCACAAAAAGATTGGAGTAAAACCCTGAAAAGTGTTGGTATTTCGGGACCGGAATGATAACGCCTGCCCCCTCGAGGGAGGATATGCTTTGGTGAAAGAGTATGAGCTCCAGATCCTTAGGTGGCCGAGACAGGAAAAACGGTCTAGGTGAAAAGAAGCAAATTCGATCTTGTACCCCACTGAGACTAAGTCTCGGACCCAGGCATCGTTGATTACCGATAGCCAAGCTGATCGGAAGGCCATGAAGCAACCCTCGAGGTTGGGGGTGGCGTCATGGATCTGGAATAGAGGGTCGAGATTAGGCGTTACGAGGACGCCAAGAGGGGGCGGGATTGTAGGGGGGCCTCTTTCTATCCTGGCGGGCAGGAGAGCCGTTTTGCCGATTGGAGGGTCTGGAAGCTGTGGCCTGAAAGGAACGAAATTGTAAATTTCGCTTCTTAGGGGTTGGATGTTTATGCCTTGCTTGTGGAAGGAAGTACTTTCCCCGCGAGTGGTGGCTGAGATGTTCTTATCAAGCTTATCGCCGAACAGGCGAGAACCCTGGAATGAAAGATTGGCGAGCGACTTTTTAGAGGCTGCGTCGGCATTCCAGGCCTTTAACCATAGTGCCCTGCGAATAGAGACCATGTTGCCAGAGGCCTGGTGGGCAATGCAGGAGGCGGCGTCAAGGCAAGCGGTGGCGATGTATTATCCAGCTTGTGCGATCTGGTCCGCTATGCCCATGAGTTCCAAAGAAGGTGCCTAGGCCAGAATACCCCTTCGGAGATTCTTAGCCCAAAAGGATACAGCTACGGACACCCAGGTTGCTGAGGAAGAAGGGCAAAGGGATGCGCCAGGAGGCTTTGAAGGCCGATTTCACCATGGCCTCTACACTGTGTGCAGAATTATTAGGCAAGTTGTATTGTAGACGATCCAACAGAACCAGGCACGCCAACACGTTTCGACAACAGATCTTACTCATGGCTATGAGTTAGCCATGAGTAAGACCTGTTTGTCAAAACCGCACTTGTCTCCCCACACTATGGATGTTTTATATGTCATTTAATAAATTCGGCAAATCTGAACTCTCCGGTGGATTGACTTCTTGTTCGATTGGCCCAGTACCAGGGCGGTTTCCTTGCGGAGGATAGACCAGACCGGACAGGATCATTATACCGGTAAGCTGCCTCTCCACTTCCCCCTCCCATTGTTCATCATGGTGTTGGTAAAGAGGCGCAAAACTGTGGGATCCACTGTTGGTGAGGTCGTCCATTTTTGACGAATTTCCTTAGAGAAGGATAAAGGGCCTCCAGGCGTCTTCCGGATTGAAAACGCTTCTGTGGGTGTTGCCATTCTTTGGTAAAGTTGTCGTCAAAGTCTTCTAGGCAACAGAAGATTCGGGGTACTGGTTTAGAGCGCTTGACAAACACCTTACGCGTAGGTAGCTTGGTCGTCAGAATAGACCTTAAGGGTGTCGTTCACTGCTAGAATCAGGGTGTCAACTGTGTCCCCGATTCCAGAAATGTGATTGGAGTCTAGATCCGATTCAGTGTCTGAGAAGGACTCGGAATCAGTTGGTGCTGAACAAACTGGGGAAGAGGGCCTTGAGTGGAAGTCTCTGGGGGAGGGAGACCAGGACGAGGAGGACAGGCGAACCCGCTTCCTTTGCGAGCAGTCTCTCGGGTGGTCTAGAAAGAATGCCCTGGTGGGCTAGGAGCTGAGTGCCCTGGTGGCCTACGGTCGGTGTGCTCTGGTGGGCTAGGCCGAATCGCGGAGGCAATCTGCTTGGGCAGGTGCTCTAGGGCCGCCATCAGGGTTTGAGAACTTAACCAGAGTAGAAGTGGATTGGGATAAGGAAAGAACCACCTCAGGTGGGGCAGACCACTGTAGGGCCAGTGGTAGGCTCCTGAGCTGCCTGCATGGTCTGCGGGCTAGAAGCGAGGCACAGTGGGGAGTTCTGAGCAAAGAGTAGCTTCTTATTACACTGAGCAGGCGTAATACACCGTGGTGGCTGTACGGAAGCTCCTTGTAAAAGGCACCTACAAAGGCCAGTAGTGAATGCCAGTAGTGTGGGGGTTGAGGAAGTCTTAGCTTACCAGGGCCCAGACTTCCGGTGTCTTCCGTGATGGATATGGCAGTGGAGGAGCACAGAAGTAGCTGCAGTGTCCTGTGTGCTTGCCTGTGATGGATCCTTGTGTGCTGGTGCCTGGGCAAAAAAGCGGACTTCTAGAGGGAGACAGTGGGCGGGGCTGAAAAAAGCATGACGAGAGCCCTTGCTCTATCCCCATTGGTCAGGGGGTGAGCGGGGCTTAACCTGCCGTGAAAACACCGCCCAAGTGTGCCACGGTAGTGGTTAGCGCGGACCGAAAACCAGTCCCTTCTCCGTTGCCCCTGACATGGAGGTGCAGCATAGGCGGAGCTCAGGGGCAGTGCCTTTTAGAAAAGCCCGCCCGCAGATGGCCATGAATGGTCCGGGGGCGCTCCGTGGGCGGTGGGAGAGCTGGAGGCCACAATAAGGCATGGGAGTAAACTTCTTGGCGGCGGCCCGGATCGGGAGGCCCGCAGGGCGGAGCCTCGGATGCGGAGCTGTGCTGGTCCGTGTACAGCTGCTGAATGAAGTCTCTTCCTGCCTGGTGCGGCTGCAGCGTCTCGCGCTCTCTGAAAATGAATGTGCTGGCCAGTGCGGAGGTTGAAAGGGGTATACAAGCCCTGAAACAAGGCCAGGAGCCCCTTACTTTCAATAAAGTGCCCCCCATGGGACCTACCTCTCTGTGCCTGATCCTAAACAGGCAACCCCCGCTGAAGTCTTAGGTTTCAAGACCTCTGGGTATCTGATCTCATGGCTTAGGTGAAGAGCTCCAGACGCGGAAACTTCTCCCCAGGGATGCGGGCGTCTGATAACCCTACCGACCGGCTCTGGTGGGCAAGCTGGTAGGGGAGCAGATGGTCCAGGGCAGACACCAGCGTTCGGCCTCGGGGGTTCCCCAGGATACACGTCTGTGTAGGAAGCGATGGGGGGCCTAGGCCCAGAGAGGGAGAGTTAACAGTGCAACCAGCATACACTGGACTCTCGATCTGTATGCGGGGTAATGGATTGGCTCAACCCCTCCGTATTCCCTGATGAATCTTCATTGAAAAAAGTAAAAAATTAAAAATCTAACTAATAAAAAATTCTGGTAGATACAATCTCAGAGAGACACCCATGTCTGCCTCCTATGACACTGCTGGAGAGGAGTTGCTTTTGTCTTCTGCATAGTGTCAGCCTTTTGATGGCAGCAAGCATACAACACCAAGTCTTCCTGTGTCCCCCAATGAAGCGATTATGAAATAGAGTTTTTGACTCAGAACTTTCTTCCATGGTACGAAAAGCAAAAACGTGCCTTCAGGAGAAAAATCATCTTCATGCATGTCAATGCACCATCTCATGCTGCAAAGAATACCTCTGTGTCATCGCCTGCTATTTTCAGTTCTTTCAAAGACATCAAATGTTTAGAAACTCTACGTGCTGTGAGGCACCGCCGGCATGGTCCTCATGGCCGGGGCGCATCACATGCAGGATCAAGGTATGATCCTGTGCACACTGGCCGGTTTTACTGTGATGATGCTGTGTGAACTCAACCGGAACACAAGGGGTTAATTGTGGGTGACTGCTATAGACGTGATACAATCATGAGCCTAATGAGCAGCAGTGAGAGTGGTATGAGATCGAGGAGGCCCTATGGAATGAGGGCTGAGTGCTGACAACCCGGAACACAGGGAGTTAACCTGAGCTGTGTGAAAGCTGATTACCAGCAGCTAAGGGGGTGTGTCCATGTAGGAGTGGCTGGCACGATAAGAGGCAGCCAGCTGAGTGATTGGGAGACTCGTGCTGAGAGATTCATTCAGAGACTGGAGATTGTGCTGAGACCAACCAAGTGCAGAGCAGTCCAGAGGCTCTGTGTGAATGAAGGGAGCATGCTAGCTCCATGCCGGTGCCGAGGTCCGCGGTTGTGATAGCAGCTGGTGGGGAAGCCGTGGCTGAACCCGGTGGATACTGGTCCGGGCGTGGGGTGAACCACGTCCGGGAAAGGAGCCCTTGGGGGACCCGTTACACAGGTAGCGAGACCCGGATCCGTGCCCGGTAAGAAAGCAGTTCCTGAAAGTTGGGGTGAACTGTGTACCCGGCACGTGAAATGTGCCCGGCGGGCATAGCTGCCCGAGGTCCGACTAGATAGTCCGTGAGGGACCTGTTGTAAACAATATGTATATGATGGCTTAGATAGAAAGGCCATGTGCGGAGTCTGTGGGAGAGCCCCAGCTGGAGTGGATGATGTTGGAGGCGTTCCGTCCCTGTGGGCCGAGAGGGAGGCTTGCCTACTGCTTGCAGTGGGTACCTGTCCCTCAACCACGACCTCTAATGGTGTGGGTGTGCCTGTGGCCAGAGACAGCATCATGAAGGCTCCTAGTAGGGTAACGGATGGTTAGCCCGGATACTAAGGTTGACCAGGTCCCTGTTATGGTCATGGAGGAGCCACAGTCCATGGATGTAGTATGATGGGCTGTGAGCAGGTGTGAGGATGTATGTGATCCATGGACGTTTGAATGATGGATCACATACGGTATGTAAGGACCCGGTCAGGCAGGAATCCTGACTATGGGTTATATATGGAGTCATCAGGCTGGGTGACTAAAGCCAGGCGGCAGGAACCGCCATTGGGACCCACAGGGCCCGTTGAAGGGATATAGCGACGGTCAGAAGCAGGGGTTAGAAGGGCTCCTAGAGTGGGGAAACTGTGGTTGAACCAGGTGGGCGCTGACCTCGACGTGGAGTGAAACACGTCCAGGAAGGAGCCCCTTGGCGAGGCATGGCGTACCCGTGACTCAGGTTGCTCAATCCCTGTTCTGAACCCAGAGGAATCATCGTGGATAAATATACATATGGTGAACTAAGAAATGTATGTGTAAAGTGTAGATAGGCCGGAGGCCGTAGCCACCACGGGAGCTGTTAGCAGAGCTCCAATGGGGACAGAGAGATGGTTACAGGTCCCGGGTTACTATAAGCGTTATGTGCAATATATGTATTATGTAATGTTATATGTAAATGTATGATGTATTTATGTAAAGTGTTTATAATCAATGTGAGATGTGTCCAACATGCTACCCGGGTTATGTTATTATATGTGAAAAATAAACGGGTAGACATAGGTTAAATTATAAACACGTGTTCTTGTCGTTATGCAAGCGGGTTCCCCGGTTGCTACCTCACAGTGCCTAATAATTTGGATAAGTGCATTTAGAGTTGTTTTTTTTAAAATAATTTTGAAGATTATACTGTTATCATTGGGAGGTTTCTTCAACAAAATTCGATGTATACGCTAACGGGTGATGACTTATTACACTTACTATCATTTGCACCGACCATTTAGGAAAATCAGAGAAAAAGAACATTTGCATAGGTATTTGGAACACGGTGTATGTGTGGAAATACCCCTTTATGTACAAGAACTCCCATTATTCTCTCCAATAAGAGCTGACAGCTTACCTTCCTCAGCTTCCTTTTTATCTTGGTTGGATGAAGGTTGTGTTTGTTTTGTATCCACCTTTGGTTTCTTTTTGTTCTTTTTTATCTACAAAAATGCAACACAAGAAACTCAGGTCACATATAAGTATTATATTTATACTGATGGGACAATGAGCTACAATGTTCTACCTAGGACGGTGTAACAGGTTGTGTGTTCTTAAGGGGGTGATCCAAAGGCAAAGTAATTTTCATTCTAAATCCTAATCTATTTAGTGCCATAATCAAACTATTTTCTAATACACCAGCATTAAAAATTCCCACTCCTTCACAAACTGAATTTTTATTTTTTTTCCATACTTCCTTTTTGGTGACACTTTGAGAACCCCCAGTGCATTTTGAGATACTCAAATCGTCATCAGGGGGCAGAGTCTGCAGCCACTGACACAGCCTCTGCCCCTCCCTGAAATGAAGAGTCATCAGCATCGCTCATTTCAGGGGCTGCGCCCCTCCATGCACGATGTGCACAATGACAGCGCACTCTGTTGGTGGCTCAAACCAGTAACGAGCCAAAAGATTGAGGGGTACTGTGTCCCAGATTTGAACAGAACAGCTGTTGTACATGTTGCATCATTCATTGTCTATAGGACAGATGAGACAGCTAAGTGATATAGTCAGGGTTTACATGTTCCATTCATTTGGGGGACAAGCAAGGGCTGTTCTCATGATCACAGGGCATCAAGATGGAAAAAAAAAATCCAACATATCACACCCAGGGCAGACAAAATATGTTTCATTGATGGGACAAGCTCTCAAATCGTGTGAACTGCTTGGCAAAGGATTATCATACTGAATTAGAAGAGGCAGAGAGGTCTGTCCCCCATTACGCAACTGTATTGGTAGATGGCACCAATTATAGATTTCTGTTCTATAGCAGTGAGCCAAGTCAGTAAGAAACATGGACGCCGGCAAAGAAGCTACAGAGTCACCTTTTCATTCTTCTTTTCTGCGTCTGGTGCTGGCTTTGGACTATCTTTTTTACAGCAGGGATCAGGACTTCTTCAGAGAGCTCCACAGGACGACCATTTGGCTGGAAAAGAAAGCAACATTATGTAATGCTATAATAAATATAGTACTGTGCTAAAGTTTTAGGCAGGAGTGGGGAAAAAAAAAGCTGCAAAATAGGAATGCTGTGAAACGAGATGTGTTAATAGTTTATTTTTTTATCAATCAATATGCAAAGTGAATGAATAAAAGTAATGTAAGTGAAATCAATATTTGGGGTGACCGGCCTATGACTTCAGAACAGCACCAATTCTTCAAATGTAGAGTTTATGAAGGAACTCTACTTGGATGCTGGTCCAAACATTTTGATGAGCCACAAATTTTCTGCGGAGGTTGGGGTGTACCACAGAATGGATAAGTAACTACCTGTATTTCTCAGTAACATGCTACTGTAGTCTGAGCAGCAATAATCTCCTGGTGCTAAAACAATCACTGCAAGTAAACAGCATGATAAATCTGGGTTTTAACCCCTGCAGCATGCTGTCTTCAGTTACATAGCAAAAACCTGCTGTCAGATTCCTTTTAAGAACGATCTTCAGAGTACAGAAGAACAAGGAGTCCTGGAAGTGATCATCCAGCCCACAGAGACCTGATTTCATCAAATCTGTCTGGGACTACAAGAAGAGACCAAAGTATTTGTTCAAGCCTCATCCACAGAAGATCTGGGGTTAATACTCCAAGAAATTTGGAACAACCTATTTTCCGAGTTCCTTCTACCACACTTCTGCAAGTGTACATAGAGAAATGAATGAGAGCAAAGGCCGGTCATACCAAATATTAACATGATTTAGATTTCTCCGTTGTTATTCATTGACTGTCTCTTGTTAATAAAATAAAAAATTAAAAAAAAAAAAACAACACACACACTAAGGTCCCTTTCACATCAGCGGGTTTTTTTTTTTTTAATTTGCGGCACATCCGGCAGATTTACTGCATCTGCCGCCTAACGGCCGCACTTGCGCCAAGCCCCGTGCATGGTCTATGGGGCTTGCGGTCGGGTGTGGCAAGTGTGGTTCTACCGGATACGGCAGCTCTGGCGCTTGCAGCAGTGAAAAAAAAAAAACGCTGCTACTGCCGGATTTGCCTTATCGCGGCACAACCACAATTGACGTCACCTGACCGGAAATGATGCGATTCGCGTCATTACAGCACAGGGGGAATCGTGGAGAGCAGGGAGGGCCTGCATAGACCATGAACAGAAGATCACGCCTATTAGGGCGTGATCTTATGACAAAGAGGGCACGCCCTAAGGGCTCAAGAATATAGCCCCTGCTAATTAACATCATTAATGAGTAAGTTACAAAATGTTTTTCTGCACTTTCACAGGATGCTTTTCAGAGGCAAAAGGAGTGTGAGATTAGTGATGGGATGCTGCAGAGACATGATTTTGAACCTTAGGTGGCGTTTTGGAGGTGACAGGATCCCTTTAAAGGGAACCTGGGATGTTTAAAATTGGGCTGCACTGCGGCTCAGCAGTTAGCACTGGTACTTTTCAGCAATGGGGTACTGGGTACAAATCCCACCAAGGGCAACATCTTCAAGGAGTGTTTTGGGATATGATGATCCCATACAAGTAATGAAAAATGAATAAATACATAATCTGCAGGCAGGATGTTACAGAGCAGCAGGAGCTGATCAGATTGCTCAACATTGTTGTGGGAAAGGTTTCAGTAAAACTTGCAGTTTATTCATTGAAACCCCTGGTGTTTGTATGCAGGAGTCCAGTGGGCGGTCATACTAGTGATTGACTGTCTTCCCTGCATGTCTTTTCATGCAGATATAGCTGGCAGTCATTATTAGAATCACCTACAGGGATTTCAATAAAGAAACCACAAGTTTTCTTGAAACATTTCCAACTGACCTGTATTTCATGCTGGTCAGCTTCTCCTCTATAGTGACTTGTCCACTGATCAGACTGTATGTACAGCATACCCCCTTTAGATGACTGTAGGAGGACGAAACTTTAAATTGTAAACAAGTGACAATTTGAACTAAAAGCTCCTCCTCAGTGTCTGGTATATTTTCTGTATATTGGGCATAGTGTTTATAGCAGTTGGTAATGCATTGTGATTTTGGAATTACCAACCAGGTTGCAGGGCTCATGGCTGGTGGGTGGTTACATGGCATCTCCTAAACCAGGGACCTCAAACTCCAGGCATCAAAGGCCACCAACCGGGGCTATGGAGTCAGAATCCATTTTAGTGGAGTTGCCGGTTTCAGGCAAATTGAGGAGTCGGAGATGGATGTTTGGCTTACTGACGCCACAGCCATGCCAACAACAGTGCATGTTTTCAAGATTTCTTTAGTATTGCATAAGGGCTGGAATTATCACCAATGCAGGTGATTATATCATCACCTGGGTAATACTAAGGAAACCCTGAAAACCTGCACTGTTGGCAGCTCGAGGCCTTAGCATTTGAGATCACTGTCCTTAACTGTACTGGGAGAAGCAGACTGACATCTGTGGCATTAGTACTGCACATACAGCTGCTGCACATGGCTGTAAAAGGAGATAGACAAAGACATCATGGATGTTACTACCAATAAATCTCAGCTGTGAGGGTTGGTGAGGATGGGGGGGGGGGGGGGGGGGTAAGGGGGGAGGTGGGCTGTGAAGGGGGCCACACAGCTGCTTGTATAGGGCAGTACCTACAATCCATTTACAAAGCAGATTTCGGACCTTAAAAACTGCTTACTGTATATAGGCTGACTGTGGCTTATTTCAATGTCCCTTTACACAGATGGAAGCTGTACTGGGATGTCAATGTTAGAGTTCGGTTCCCAGTTTGTGTGGCGTCATTCCAGTTCACTTGTGGATATTTGACGCAGACTATGGCCTTGTTCACACACAAGCTTTTTTGACCATCTCTGCGTTAACGCAGGGTACATTTGAGTGTACATGCGTTTTTCAGCTCCACTTGCGTTTTTTGGGTGCTGGAAAAAAAAAGCAGGGGTAGTTTCCAAAAACGCATGCGTTTTTTTAACATGGGGCCCTATGGAAAACACATGCGTTAATGCAGGTCACATATAGGCACCTGCGTTAACGCATGCGTTTCCCATAGGACCCCATGTTACAAAAACGCATGTTTCTATAACATGGGGCCCTATGGGAAACGCATGCGTTTTTAAATGGCACATTTATGCACCCTGCGTTAACGCTAGCGTTTTTGCCTGCGTTTTTGAGGAAAAAATGACAAAGTCCAAAAAGGATTCTAATCCTTTCAGACACACAAGGGACATTTTTTGGCACTCTTAAAAAAACGCATGTGGTTTTAGGAGTGATAACAAAAAACGGAAATTGTGTGTGAACAATGCCGATTATTTCATCCACATAGGATGCAATCAGGAGACCAATCATCCTCATTATGGATGTAAAATAGTCTCAATACCCAGATCACTTTTTTTCACATGAGAGAAACCTGACCGGGTTTCATCAGTTTTTCTCATTCATGTAAAAACAGTTTCTCCAACCTAACAGTCGAGGGTAATGTTACTCCTCCTGGAAAGCATCCGAGTGATGTCTGATTTTTTTTCAAAGACCCATGGACTTGGACTGCATATTTTAATCTAAAAGGTGGATCAATATCAGACACGCCTTGGTGATAAATTACGGATGTGAACAGACCCATTTATCAGAAAACCAGGGCTCGCACTCAGAAGCCGGAGGTCTAAATAAGGCCATCCTGGCAGCATGTGACTTGATAGAAGGCAAACAGCAGAGCTGGATGGGGTTACACATTGCACAAGACTGGGGACGGGTTTCTAAATCGAGCAGATTGTGGAGCGCTGACTGTACGCTTCTGGAGTATTTATTTAAGCCGTGCAGGGGTGAAGGAGCAGAGGGCAGGTAGAGGGCTTATCTTCCCTGCACATAGAAAGGACATTGCCTGCCAGAAGAAAAAAAAGAGGGAAAAACTCCCAGAGTCGCCTCATCTGTCAGATTCTGGGAATGACCGATGTCACAGGGGATCGTTTTGTTCTCCAGCAGATTAAGGCCCCATTCACTTACTGCTTTTTTTGCTGCGTATTTTTAAGCACAAGCTCATCACAAACTAGGAGCGGGTGATTAAACATATAAGTGGAGCACTTGTTTCTATTAAGGCCACTTTACACACACCAACTTATCTGTCCAACTTCTGACCAATTTGCTGGTTGCAGTGAAATCATGGACACATTGTTCCATTGTACACAGTCACAAAATGGAGCAATGTGTCCATGATTTCACTGCAACCAGCAAGTTGGTGTGTGTAAAGTGGCCTTAAGACCTTTCCTCTCAGTGTGCCACTCCCGGTTTTGATTGTTCCACTCCTGGCTTTTTTTTGAGCTTGTGCGTAAAAATACGAAGCAAAAAAAGCAGTGTGTGACTGGGGCCCAAGTCTCAACAGAATACAGAAGCGCTCAGCAGAGTTTAAGTGTAAGAATCGTATTAATTTCATACATCAATAATAATATATGTGAAAATAAGCCACTTTGTACTATTCTCATACAAATCTGCTTTCTCTGCCAGAATTGAGCAGCCATTATCAAAATACTGAGGTAAAATCTGTATTCAGTGAAGAAGTTTCCCATCACTGAGATAGGAGATGTTACTGATGACTGAGGAGAGAGGAGCCAGAGCTCAGCCACCTCCTCCCTCTTTTATCCACATAGGAGATGGCAGTAAATGAGGAGTCTGTCTGAGTAATGGGAAAGTCTTCACTGACCTCAGAATCGAGAATTTTGATAATGACTGATCAATTCTGGCAGAAAGAAGTAGATTTGTCTGATAACATTTATTACAAAGTTGCTTATTTTCATGTGCACTATTGGCTTTATGAAATAAAAATTAAAATAATTGTTGCGCTAAACGCAATCCTGTGTATGGAGTCGGGAGAAGTAGCAGTCAACTGAATATCGTCCAACAGCATTCCATTGTGTGGGGGCTTTAATCACTAATGGTGGGTTTACACACACCAATCATTGTATCCAATATCTGAACCAATCTCTGGTTGCAGTGAAATCATGGACACATAGTTCCATTTTGTGGCTGTGTACAACGTGGAGCAATCTGTCCATGATTTCACTGCAACCAGAGATTGGTTCAGAGATTGGATACAATGATTGGTGTGTGTAAACCCACCATAACTGGCCATACAGATAGGCAGCCATTGCTGAACACACACACACACCTGAGGATTTTATAAGCTGCGACTGCCAGGCACCTCCTGGGACAACACAGGGGCGGGTATAACAAAATCCCTGGCTAAACATACACATCAGATCACAATGATGAGATTATGACATGAATTATGTTAATTGTCTCCCTGGATAGACAGCTCCATCTCTTTGAAGGGGAGAGGTGTAGGTCATCAATGGCATCATGGCCAGACCATTACATCACTGACAATTAACACTTCAATTTTCTGCCATTCCCTTATGAGCCATTTTTAAGTTTGCCTATGAGTTTAAAAAACATCAGACGTGTCGTGGTCAGTTTTGAAGAGACAGGTCTGTGTGCCAAGATCCCACCAACTCAATACAAAAGGATTGAGATCGCTCTGCCAAGTGTTGTGACCCTTCACCTGTGATCCACTCTGCCCTTTTGGGAGCAAGGAAAAACTACAGGAGGAGGGGTAAGGGGTGTTAAATTAGTTTTTACTCAGATCTTTCTGCTGAGTCACTGTAATCAAAGGCCTCCAAGGAAGCGGCACAGGAGGTGACTGGAACCACCATATCCTGTGCAGTCTATGACAACAGTTACTTGAGGAAATTAGTAAAAATAGCCTCAGGAACAGTGCCATCCTTGCCATAATACAGAGTGAAGAGCTAAAAACCTGCTCTCAGCTGATCCATGAGAATAGATTCAAGCTACAATACCAAACAGTTGTAATCCAGGACAAGGCACCCGTGTGACATAACTGTAATGGTGGGGTTACACGTAGCGATATCGTCCCGATATCGCATACAACGCCGCGGGAGCGCGCATTTTGGGAGCACTTTTCCCGATATCGCATTGGCGGTTTACACGCTGCGATATCGGGAAACAACGTCCCTCCGATGTGTACGCCCACCAACCCAGTAACGACCATTTAACATGGGAGTTAATGGGTGAGGTGCGAGTACGCATCGGAGTTGGGCTGTCACACGCAGCGATCCTGCTACAACGGCCTTGCGATATCGGGAAGTTGAATAGCTCTGCTATTCAACTCCGATATCGTTTTGGCATCGTTCCAGGATCGCGTTGTATGCTAAAACAGTACAACGCGCACACGATATCGGGTCCAACTCGCGACCCACGTGACTTTTTGTCGGAGTTGGGTCGGAGTTGGACGCCGATATCGCGGCGTGTAAACCCACCATAAAAGGACTCACGTCATGCAAAATCTAAACAGTGAATGAGAACATTAATTTCCAGGGTCTACTGCTCTCCCAGGTGGTACTGGGTATGGGGGGCAGCGCACTACATTTACTCCATCTGAAGTTATTGACCCCATAGGAAGCAATGGAGGATGTGTGACTCTACAGAAAAACAGATAGAAACTGGAATAACTAGAATCTGCTGCAGAAATCAAAGCCTCCTGACCTTTAGGAATGCAAGCTAATATTATACAGGACCATTTTGCATGTGGCTGCCCAATGCGGTTTTTAGTGACCCAACACTTTTTGTAAAGGGAATTTTTTTCCCATTAAAATCAACTATAGGCAATGGATATTGGCGCAAGATAGACCTCAAATTTTGATGAAAATGTACCTATACCAGGAGTGTAAGGGGAAACGTAGCAGTAATGTTATGGACTCGAATGGTCTTTGATCCCGAAGCAAGATCTGCTCTCAGCTCTGGTTCTTTGGAGGTCTCAGGCAGGATTCAGCCATCTATGACCTTACAGGGTACAGAGAAGGGGGCTTTCTTCAAGTGTAAACAACTTAGTCACTAAAGGGGTATAACAGACTACAAAAACATATAACCTATCCACTGGAGACTCCTTCAGATCGCTGTGTGTACCGCATCTGGAATCCTTGGTTTCCACTACTCAGACAAGTCCTTGTCAATAACCCTGTTTACCCCCATTGAAAATAATAAACACCTATACTCATCACTGGTGTTGGCACTCGCTCTCCAGGGGGCTCTTGTGCTGCTGTTCTCTCACATGAGCCCTGCATCCAATCACCACCACCTTCGGATGAATCAAAGATCAAGATGAAGCAAGAGCTGCGGCTGCTGCTCACTTCTTGACGTTTCATAAGTCTGAAGGAGTGATGCCAGTGATGATTTTGTGCAGGGGTCGTGTGACGTGACATAGCAGCATATGAGCCCTGGGAGAGTGAACGCTGACACCGGAGGTGAGTATAAGTGTTATTTTTACAGGGTGATTAACAAGGGGGTGTCCCTGTGTGATTCCCAGGAATCCAATAGTGTGTGTGTTGGGGATATGTTGAGGAACATCCGCTTACAAGTTCACAGAAGATCGCAGTGGCGAGGCTCCTGTTTATGGCAAGGAAATTGATTGCCAGGTGCTGGATCAGGGCCAAGCCGCCCACTAGGAAGGAATATATTCAACAGGTGAAATATACGATAGGCATGGAAGAGAGTATCTACCAGAGGAGAAGATCTGAGAAAATGTCTTATCAGATATGGGCTTTGTGGAGACGGTGAGGCAGAAACGGGCCTTCTAGGGTGTAAACCATATTGACAAAGATTAACGGTATTATATATATGACTACTTTTCGAAGACTTAATAGTATTCAGTTATTTAAATTATTATTGTATCTGGAACTGTCTATTTGTGCAGCTCCAAAGAGTGGTTAAAGGGATCCCGTCACCTACAAAACGCCACCTAAGCTAGCAAAACATGTCCCTGCACGTGTCCAGCACGCATGTGCAATGCGGTGCTTGAAGCCTACAGAGCGGCGCGGGTGTACTTACGTCACGTACTCCCGGAAATGAAGCAAATCGCGTCATTTCATGACCGCCCAGCGTCCTGTAAACAAGGGAGGACATGCCTAGAAAATGAATAGTAGATCACGCCCATTAAGGCGTGATCTACTGACGAACAGGGCAAAGCACATACACGCCCTAAGTGCTAAAGAATATAGCCCCTGCTAATTATAATACCTAATAAGTATTAAAACATTTTTATCCACTTTCACAGGATGCTTTTAAGAGACAAAAGAAGTGTGAGATTAGTGATAGGATGTTGCAGGGACATGTTTTGCTAGCTTAGGAGGCGTTTTGGAGGAGACAGGATCCCTTCAAAAAATTGAATGTCCACCGGTGGGGGGGGGGGGGGGGGGGGGGGTGAAGGGGTAAAGGGAAGGAAGACCGGGTCAGGGAGGCTTTGTTCTGGGGGTCGATAAAGGGAAATGTATAATACAACTGATGCTTTGTATACAATTTGAATATGAATGGCCTTTTATGGTTTTTTATTTTTGGAAAATACGGTACATAAAAATCATCTGATTTAGAAAAAGAAAAAAAAAAACACAAAAAGCAAGGAGCTGTCCTAGTATTGGACAATCCCTTTAATGACCTCTAGTATGGGAAGTGGAAGATGGGAGGGCAGACTGGTTAGGAGTTGACAGTGAGGATGATGATGCCTAGAAGATGCTTAACTCTTAAGAATAAAAGAAGTTTCTGATCCTGGCTGTGTAATCCTGTGGTTGCTGAGACAAAATGTGACCGCTGTAGCTGATCAGCAGCCACTGATTGACTGTCGTGCTCATGTGATGAATCCACCAGATGTCGATACCAGAACAGCAGCAGGGGGTGCACCGCTGAGTGCTGGTCTGGGGTGTTGCTGCTTTACTTACCTCTCAGAGCGCAATAACAAATCAGTTGGCCAGTAGTAGACAACTACACTGTAGTGAATGGTTTCCATGGTAAGGAGCATGAATATATGTACATAAAATAACAAGAGTCTCTTCTCTATATCATTGCCATAAGTTATATAACAGCCAGTAAATTACAAGTATCAGCAGCATAAAACGAGACCTCATACAACAGGTCAGTAAAAAAACAACGTAATTTTCCCTTAAAGGAAATCTGTCATCAGATGTTTGCCATCCCATCAGAGCAGCTTAATGTAGAGACAGGGACCCTGATTTAGTGATGTGTCACTTACGGAGCCGCTTGCTGTCATTTTGATAAAATTACGGATATCTCTGCTGCAGAAATAGCAGTTCATGATTATACTGGATTACCTGGCAGCTGGATAAATCTTCTAACGATAAAATTGTTGTTTAATCAGCTGCAGATTATCAAACCTCCACTCAGAAGCCCAGTAAGTGACACATTGCTGGAATCGGGATCTCTGCCCCTACATCATGCTTCTCAGATTAGGTGGCAAAAATTAGGTGACAGAATCCCTTTAAAATATACTGCTGAAAAAATTAAAGGGAATATTTAACACAATGTAATGTTGAAGTGTTCCCTTTATTTTTTTGAGCAGCATATTTTATACCCCTAACATTTGCTGCCTGTACCCTTTGTGCCCTCCTGTGCATTGTTTGAAGCAGATTTCATCAGGATCCGCTTTAAAGGGAACCTGACCTCTAAAAATGAGCCCCCAGGCTCTTTGAACCTGTCCCTGCACCATGTTAATCCATTTCTAGGCATCCCTTTGTGTTATTAATGCGCTATAGTAAAGTTTCTAAAAGTTGTTTTAATACCTGTAGATCTGCGGCTTCTCATTAGTTGAGAAGCCGCAAAAGGCGGTCTTTTGTGCTTCTCCCCGCCGCCTGCTTGTAAATTATTCACGCCCATATGGGTGTGCTATAGAGCAGAGGCGCTGTCCTTGGGCTGCAAGGGGTGGTAAAGCAGATATGACGCAAATCGTGTCATATCCGGCTTTACCACGTCAGTACACCCATTAGGTGTACAGTTAACACACCTTGCGCATGCGCAATGGGCAGCGCGAGGTCGGCAGTGCACCCTAATGGGTGTGCTGACGTGGTAAAGCCGGATATGACACGATTTGCGTCCTATCTGCTTTACCACCCCTTGCAGCCCAAGCACGGCCTCTCTGTTCTATAGCACGCCCATCTGGGCGTGAATAATTTACAAGCAGGCAGTGGGGAGAAGCACAAAAGATCATCTCAAATAATGAGAAGCCGCAGATCTACAGGTATTAAAACAACTTTTAGAAACTTTACTATAGCGCATTAATAACAGTGATGCCTAGAAATGGATTAACATAGTATACAGGTATATAGAGGCTGGGGCTCATTTTTAGAGGTCAGGTTCCCTTTAGAAGTGATATATACATTGTCTTTCAAATCCTGGATAGAACAAAAAAATTTGAAAACTGGTACAAATAAAATCAGTATGAACTCTCCATGGATCATCCAGAAAAATTGATGGGAAGTAAACTGTCCGAGCAGCATTGCCGCACAGATCATGAGTGTGACCAGCACCTTGTTACTCTCTGGTCATCCCTGACACATGACAGGACTAGCTGTCACCTTGGGTCAGCATGACACTGCCCCCCATGTGGTGATGGCAGCCTGGCACTGCTGCCCCCCGTGTGGTGATGGCAGCCTGGCACTGCTGCCCCCCGTGTGGTGATGGCAGCCTGGCACTGCTGCCCCCCGTGTGGTGATGGCAGCCTGGCACTGCCCCCCCCCCCGTGGTGATGGCAGCCTGGCACTGCCCCCCCCCGTGGTGATGGCAGCCTGGCACTGCCCCCCCCGTGGTGATGGCAGCCTGGCACTGCCCCCCCCCGTGGTGATGGCAGCCTGGCACTGCCCCCCCCCGTGGTGATGGCAGCCTGGCACTGCCCCCCCCCGTGGTGATGGCAGCCTGGCACTGCCCCCCCCCGTGGTGATGGCAGCCTGGCACTGCCCCCCCCCGTGGTGATGGCAGCCTGGCACTGCCCCCCCCCCGTGGTGATGGCAGCCTGGCACTGCCCCACCCCGTGGTGATGGCAGCCTGGCACTGCCCCCCCCCCGTGGTGATGGCAGCCTGGCACTGCCCCCCCCCCCCCGTGGTGATGGCAGCCTGGCACTGCCCCCCCGTGGTGATGGCAGCCTGGCACTGCCCCCCCGTGGTGATGGCAGCCTGGCACTGCCCCCCCGTGGTGATGGCAGCCTGGCACTGCCCCCCCGTGGTGATGGCAGCCTGGCACTGCCCCCCCGTGGTGATGGCAGCCTGGCACTGCCCCCCCGTGGTGATGGCAGCCTGGCACTGCCCCCCTGTGGTGATGGCAGCCTGGCACTGCCCCCCTGTGGTGATGGCAGCCTGGCACTTCCCCCTCACCTTGGCCTTGTCCGGCTTCTTCCTGCTCTTCTTCTTCGGCTCCTCCACCTTCACCGTCTTGCTGGGCAGCGGGGCCCGGAGCTGGGGTGGCGGCTGCTCCTTCTCCGCCGGCCGCTTGGAGCTGGGGAGCCCCGGCTGGAGGCGCAATGAAGCAGCACGAAGAGGAGGACGAGCCCCAGGAGGCCGGCACCGCCAGGAACACCCAGGCCGGGTACCGCTGAGGCTCCAGGCCGAGCTCCAGGCCCAGCTCCGTGCGGAGCAGCCCGAGCCCCGTGATCAGCAGCTGCCTCAGCCGGGAGGACACCTCCTCAGCCTGCTGGGCCGCCGCCTCCTGCCAGCCTGAGCTCATGGTGAGGGGAGGCCCGAGGAGCCCGAACCACCGGCGCCTGTGCACGTCAGCGACAGGGGAAGAGAAAGACGGCAGCGGCAGACAGCACTAAGCGGCGTCCCGGCTCCGCCCAGGCCTAGCGCAGGAGCAACGTCATCACTCCGGCCGAGCGGACGCCATGTTGCTGTGAACTGGGAGTGACCGCGTCACGTGGTACAGAGGGGACAGACGCTGACGTGGCCGAGCTGTGGCGTCAGTCACGTGACTACCGCTGACAGGAAGGAAAGCACAGAGACTTCTCACAATAACCCACTGTGCGGTGTGATGCTGCGGGAATGGTCGCGGCTCTCTGCGCCAGCACGGTCATATATGGCTTTTCTCACTATAAATACTTTGCCAGTACTTGATATGGCGACATGGGTGATTCAGGCAGCACTGCGCATGGCACATCATTACACAGCGCATGCGCGGGATTTTATTCGCTGAGTTTTAACGAGCGGATCCCTGCAGTCGAATCCTTCTACTGCGCATGCGCGCGGCAGTCGCGCGCTCGGCTCTAATTCCTTCTGCGCATGCGCGCGATTGCCGCGCGCTCGTGCTCGCGCCTCTAATTTAGTGCTCGCGGCGGAGGCTGGCTTCCCTGCGCGAGCTTCATTCACTGTGAAAGCCCCGCCCCCCCGACCTGCCGGTCTTCCCGCCTTGCTGTTCAAAACACTGGCGCTTCTACTGCATCAGGCTTCTCTATTGACTGGTATTGGGGGGCTGTGTATGGATAGTTGGGGGTCTTACTAGGGGGGGGCTGTGTATGGATGGATGGGGGTCTTACTAGGGGGGGGGTTGTGTATGGATAGTTGGGGGTCTTACTAGGGGGGGGCTGTGTATGGATGGATGGGGTCTTACTAGGGGGGCTGTGTATGGATAGTTGGGGGTCTTACTAGGGGGGGCGGCTGTGTATGGATAGTTGGGGTCTTACTAGGGGGAGGGGCTGTGTATGGATGGGGGTCTTACTAGGGGGGGCTGTGTATGGATGGATGGGGGTCTTACTAGGGGGGGCGGCTGTGTATGGATAGTTGGGGTCTTACTAGGGGGGGGCTGTGTATGGATGGGGTCTTACTAGGGGGGGCTGTGTATGGATAGTTGGGGTCTTACTAGGGGGGCTGTGTATGGATAGTTGGGGTCTTACTAGGGGGGCTGTGTATGGATAGTTGGGGTCTTACTAGGGGGGGGCTGTGTATGGATAGTTGGGGGTCTTACTAGGGGGGGGCTGTGTATGGATGGGGGTCTTACTAGGGGGGGCTGTGTATGGATAGTTGGGGGTCTTAGGGTCTTACTAGGGGGGGCTGTGTATGGATAGTTGGGGTCTTACTAGGGGGGGCTGTTTATGGATGGATGGGGGTCTTACTAGGGGGGGGCTGTGTATGGATAGTTGGGGTCTTACTAGGGGGGGGCTGTGTATGGATGGATGGGGGTCTTACTAGGGGGGCTGTGTATGGATGTTTGGGGGTCTTACTAGGGGGGGCTGTGTATGGATAGTTGGGGTCTTAATAGGGGGGGGCTGTGTATGGATGGATGGGGGTCTTACTAGGGGGGGGCTGTGTATGGATGGATGGGGGTCTTACTGGGGGGGGCTGTGTATGGATAGTTGGGGTCTTACTAGGGGGGGCTGTTTATGGATGGATGGGGGTCTTACTAGGGGGGGGCTGTGTATGGATAGTTGGGGGTCTTACTAGGGGGGGGCTGTGTATGGATGGATGGGGGTCTTACTAGGGGGGGCTGTGTATGGATGTTTGGGGGTCTTACTAGGGGGGGCTGTGTATGGATAGTTGGGGTCTTACTAGGGGGGGGGCTGTGTATGGATGGATGGGGGGTCTTACTAGGGGGGGGCTGTGTATGGATAGTTGGGGGTCTTAGGGTCTTACTAGGGGGGCTGTGTATGGATAGTTGGGGGTCTTACTAGGGGGGGCTGTTTATGGATGGATGGGGGTCTTACTAGGGGGGGGGCTGTGTATGGATAGTTGGGGTCTTACTAGGGGGGGCTGTGTATGGATGGATGGGGGTCTTACTAGGGGGGGCTGTGTATGGATGTTTGGGGTCTTACTAGGGGGGGGCTGTGTATGGATAGTTGGGGTCTTACTAGGGGGGGGCTGTGTATGGATGGATG
This sequence comes from Allobates femoralis, assembly GCA_033576535.1. Taxonomy (NCBI): domain Eukaryota; kingdom Metazoa; phylum Chordata; class Amphibia; order Anura; family Aromobatidae; genus Allobates; species Allobates femoralis. The sequence continues at coordinate 70,426,357 of JARQOC010000005.1, read as the reverse complement.
GGGGGTCTTACTAGGGGGGGCTGTGTATGGATGGATGGGGGTCTTACTGGGGGGGCTGTGTATGGATAGTTGGGGTCTTACTAGGGGGGCTGTTTATGGATGGATGGGGGTCTTACTAGGGGGGGCTGTGTATGGATAGTTGGGGTCTTACTAGGGGGGGCTGTGTTATGGATGATGGGGTCTTACTAGGGGGGGCTGTGTATGGATGTTGGGGTCTTACTAGGGGGGGCTGTGTATGGATAGTTGGGGTCTTACTAGGGGGGGCTGTGTATGGAGTGGGGTCTTACTAGGGGCTGTGTATGGATAGTGGGTCTTACTAGGGGGGGCTGTGTATGGATAGTTGGGGTCTATAGGGCTTATAGGGGAGGGTGTGTATGGATATGGGGTCTTACTAGGGGGGCTGTTATGGATGGATGGGGGTCTTACTAGGGGGTTGGGGGGCTGTGTATGGATAGTTGGGGGTCTTACTAGGGGGGGCTGTGTATGGATGGATGGGGGTCTTACTAGGGGGGGCTGTGTATGGATGTTGGGGTCTTACTAGGGGGGGGCTGTGTATGGATATTGGGGTCTTACTAGGGGGGGCTGTGTATGGATGGATGGGGGTCTTACTAGGGGGGGGCTGTGTATGGATGGATGGGGTCTTACTAGGGGGGGCTGTGTATGGATAGTTTGGGGTCTTACTAGGGGGGGCTGTTATGGATGGATGGGGGTCTTACTAGGGGGGGGCTGTGTATGGATAGTTGGGGTCTTACTAGGGGGGGGCTGTGTATGGATGGATTGGGGGTCTTACTAGGGGGGGCTGTGTATGGATGTATTGGGGGTCTTACTAGGGGGGGGCTGTGTATGGATAGTTGGGGTCTTACTAGGGGGGGGGGTGTATGGATGGATGGGGGTCTTACTAGAGGGGGGGAGGGTGTATGGATGGATGGGGTCTTACTAGAGGGGGGGAGGGTGTATGGATGGATGGGGGTCTTACTAGGGGGGGGGGATGGTGTATGGATGGATGGGGGTCTTACTAGAGGGGAGGCTGTGTACGGATGGATGGGGTCTTACTAAGGGGGGAGGGTGTATGGATGGATGGGGGTCTTACTAGGGGGGGGGGGTGTATGGATGGGATGGGGGTCTTACTAGGGGGGGCAGGGTGTATGGATGGATGGGGGTCTTACTAGGGGGGGGGGGCTGTGTATGGATAGATGGGGGTCTTACTAGGGGGGGCTGTGTATGGATAGATGGGGTCTTACTAGAGGGGGGGGGTGTATGGATGGATGGGGGTCTTATTAGGGGGGGGGGCTGTGTATGGATAGATGGCGGGTGCTTACTAGGGGGGGCTGTGTATGGATAGATGGGGGTCTTACTAGGGGGGGGCTGTGTATGGATAGGTGGGGGTCTTACTGGGGGGGCTGTGTATGGATAGATGGGGGTCTTACTAGGGGGGGGGTGTGTATGGTTGATGGGGGTCTTACTAGAGGGGGGGAGGGTGTATGGATGGATGGGGGTTTTACTAGGGGGGGGGCTGTGTATGGATAGATGGGGGTTTACTAGGGGGGGCTGTGTATGGATAGATGGGGGTCTTACTAGGGGGGGCTGTGTATGGATAGTTGGGGTCTTACTAGGGGGGGGAGGGTGTATGGATGGATGGGGGTCTTACTAGGGGGGGAGGGTGTATGGATGGATGGGGTCTTACTAGGGGGGGGAGGGTGTACGGATGGATGGGGGTCTTACTAGGGGGGGAGGGTGTATGGATGGATGGGGTTTTACTAGGGGGGGGGCGCTGTGGATAGATGGGGTTTTACTAGGGGGGGCTGTGTATGGATAGATGGGGGTCTTACTAGGGGGGGGCTGTGTATGGATAGATGGGGGGCTTACTACTGGGGGGGGGCTGTGTACGCATAGATGGGGAGGCTTACTACTGGGGGGGGCTGTGTACGCATAGATGGGGAGGCTTACTACTGGGGGGGCTGTGTATGGATAGATGGGGGGGCTTAATACTGGGGGGGCTGTGTACACATAGATGGGGGGGCTTACTACTGGGGGGGCTGTGTATGGATAGATGGGGGGCTTACTGGGGGGGTCTGTATAGATAGATGGGAGGGCTGTTTGCAGTGATGCCAACACACGTGCTGTAGTCAGTACTTTTTGTTCACCTCTGCTTCCGTCTACAACACTGAACCATTCGGGTTCCCCATTACATTTACTACCCAACTATTCTCACGGACTCACAACATCAGCGGCCTTTGTTTGTTGACCAGCACTGAGCGCGGTTCATAAGCTCCCTAAGGCTGCGTTCACACTGGGCGTATTTGCGGCGCTTTTTTGCGCACGTATTTCCCCCCAAAGCGCACCTGCGTCTGCGTGTCACAGCAAAGTGAATGCACTTGCACTTTTGCTGTTCACACGCAGCGCAATTTTCGGCCGCGCTTTTATGGGAGAAAGCGCGCAAGTAAAAAGAATGAACATGTTCATTCTTTCCGCCTTTTTACGTGCGCCTTCTCCCATAGGCCCCATTTTAACCCCTGGAATTACGCATCGCCATTCAGACGATGCGCATTCCAGCGCGGGGCAAGGGGTATGTGGAGGAAATGATGTCACACAGGAACAGCCCCAGGGACATCAGGAACAGGAAATCCCACCATTTTGGGATTCCTGCTTTCCCGTGGCTATCCCTGGGTCCCACCGCACCCGCCGGCCATTATCCAATGATCCAGCTTCCCGTGTCCTGTCCCCGCTCCGTCCAGTTCCCCCTGTGTCCTGTCCAGCCCCCCCCCCCCTGTGTCCGGCCTGCACCCCCCATACCGGTCCCCGCCATCCACCCGCCCTCCTCCTTCTATAGTTTTTCTGCCGGCGGGCTCATGCACCCGCCGGTCAAGCTGCGGCCCCCCTCCCCCCTGCTCGTACCCAGCCCCGCTCACCTATTCCGGTCCGGCGGGCTGCACGCGCCGGTGCACCGGCCCGCACCGTCGGCCTCCTCTGCAGTCTCCGGTGTGGCCCCTCCTCTTCTCGGGCTCCTCCTCATCGGTGGGTAAGTATGGATGAATGGGTGGATGGATGGGTGAATGGTTGTATGTGTGCGTAGATGTGTGTGTGGATGTCAGCGTGTGTGCGTGCGTGGATGTGCATGCGAAGATGTGTGCGTACGTGGATGTGTGCGTGGATATGTGTGTGTGGATATGCGTGCATGGATGTCAGCATGCATGTGTGGATGTCAGCATGCGTGGATGTGCGTGCGTGAATGTGCGTGCGAAGATGTGTGCGTACGTGGATGTGCGTGTGTGGATGTCAGCATGCGTGCGTGGATGTGCGTGCGAAGATGTGTGCGTACGTGGATGTGGATGGATGTGCGTGCGTGGATATGTGTGTGGATGTCAGCGTGCGTGGATGTGCGTTGATGTGTGCGTGGATGTGCGTGCGTGCAAAGATGTGTGCGTGGGTGGATGTGCGTGTGTGGATGTCAGCGTGCGTGAATGTCAGTGTGCGTGCGTGGATGTGTGCGTGCGTGGATGTCAGCGTGCTTGGATGTGCGTGCGTGAATGTGTGTGTGCTTGGATGTGAGTGCGTGGTTGTGTGCGTGCGTGGATGATGGGTGCAACAAGGGATCAAGTGTCCTCTTGTTATAGTCTCTGGAATCATAGTCATGGTGCACTGTATGACAGATCATTGTCATACAGTGCACCACAACTCTGACCCCCGAGACTAGGAAGAGGACACTTGATCCCTTGCTGTAGTCTCTGGATTGAGCAGAGGCGATCGAGCGTCGTGGGACCTTCGTTGTGGACTACGTCGGATCTTTATAATAAAGATGGAGTCCGAATTTTGTTTGTGTTTTTTTTTCAAATAAAAAGATTTTTCTATGTGTGTATTTTCTGACTATTTACCAGAGATTTCTAATGGCGGGTCTAACATTGGCCCTATATTATGAATCTCGGGCTTAGTGCCAGCTGCCAATAAAAAGCTGGCATTAACCCCTTTATTACCCAGTTTGCCACCGGCACCAGGGCAACTGGAAGAGCATGGGTACAGCACCAGAAAATGGCGCTTCAATGAATGCGCCATTTTCTGGGGCGGCTGCGGGCTGCAATTCGTAGCATGGGGGGCCCAGAACGCTTGGGCCTTTCCATGCTGAGGATTCCAGCCCCCAGCTGCCTAGTTGTACCTGGCTGGGCCAAAAATATGGCGGAGCCCCATGTCATTTTTTTTTCAAGAATTAGTTCTAGAAATAAAAAATGGGCTTCGCTGTATTTTTGGTTGCAGCCAGGTACAACGAGGCAGCTGGGGGCTGCTGGCAGTCTGTAGCTGCCAAGTTGTACCTGGCTGGACCAAAAATATGGCGGAGCCCCACGTCATTTTTTTTTTTAGAATTCGTTCTAGAAATAAAGTTCTTCACTGTATTTTTTGTAGCCAGCCAGGTACAACTTGGCAGCTGGCGGACTGGAATCCTCAGCGTGGAGAGACCCAAATGTTGTGGGCCCCCCACACTGCAAATTTCAACCCACAGCCACCCAAGAAAATAGCGCATTCGTTAGAGGCGGCATTTTCTGGTGCTGTACCCCAACTCTTCCAGTTGCCCTTGTGCACACAGGTTCTCCATACACGACATGGTGTCCGCTAACAATTTCAATGGAAAATTAGCTCCAATTGTTAGCGGAAACCATGTCGGGTATGGAGAGCCCCTCCCTGTGTGCCTGAACATTGGAGCTCCCCCACAAGTAACTCCATTTTGGAAACTAGACCCCCGAAGGAACGTATCTAGATGCATAGTGATCACTTTGAACCCCCAGATGTTTCACAAATTCATCCATAAAAATACGTTCCTTGGGTGGTCGTTTCCAAAATGGGGTCACTTGTGGGGGAGCTCCAATGTTTAGGCACATAGGGGTCTTCATATCCTACAAGGTGTCCGCTAACAATTCCAATTGTTAGTGGACACCATTTTGCGTATGGAGAGCCCCTGTGTGTCTCCACATTGGAGCTACCCCACAAGTGACCCCATTTTGGAAACTAGACCCCCGAAGGAAAGCATCTAGATGTATAGTGAGCACTTTGAACCCCCAGATGCTTCACAAATTGATCCGTAATAATGAAAAATAAATTATTTGTGGAAAAAAAAAAAGCGCTTTTTCATTTTTACAGATGAATTTCTGAAGCATCTGGGGGTTCAAAGTGCTCACTATACATCTAGATGCGTTCCTTCGGGGATCTAGTTTCCAAAATGGGGTCACTTGTGGGGGAGCTCCAATGTGGAGACACACAGGACCCTCCATACGCGACATGGTTTCCGCTAACAAATTGAGCTCATTTTCCATTCAAATTGAAAATAAAGGAAATGACATCCCAAGGCTTTTTTTTTTTCTTTTTAACAAACTTTATTTCTATGTGTTTGCAGTACACATGCAGAAAAATACGCGTCCGTAAAAAAACGCATCAAAAAAACGAATGTGTGTGAACACACATGCGTTTTTTAAGCGCGTAAAAAAACGTGCGTATTTCTTTAGAAAACTGCATGCGTAAAAATACGCAACAAAATACGCACTGTGTGAACGTAGCCTTAGGGCTCAAACAGACCGGTGACTTGATTTCACGCATGAAGTCCCGCTCTGAACTTAGTACCTGAAAAGGAAGCTCGTACTTACCTGTCGGCGCCGCCCCCATAACCCGGTGTGTCTTCGTGCGCTGCGTGACGGGACTCTCAGCGCAGAAACTCTTGGGAGAGGGCAGCGCACGAGGACAGGCCGGGTTATGGGGGCGGCGCCGACAGGTAAGTACGAGCTTCCTTTTCAGGTACTAAGTTCAGAGCGGGACTTCATGCATGAAATCAAGTCGCCGGTCTGTTTGAGCCCTTAGGGAGCTTATGAACCGCACTCAGTGCTGGTCAACAAACAAAAGCCGCTGATGTCGTGAGTCCGTGAGAATAGTTGGGTAGTAAATGCAATGGGGAACCCAAATGGTTCAGTGTTGTAGACGGAAGCAGAGGTGAACAAAAAGTACTGACTACAGCACGTGTGTTGGCATCACTGCAAACAGCCCCCCCATCTATCCGTACAGCCCCCCCAGCAAGCCCCCATCTATCTATACAGACCCCCATCTATCCATACAGACTCCCCAGTAAGCCCCTATCTACCCTACCTCCTCCATCCTCAGCCCCCCATCTATCCATACACACCCCCCAGTAAGTTACCCCATCTATCCGTACAGACCCCCCCCCCCCCATCTATCTATACAGATCCCCAGTAAGCTCACCCATATATCAGTACAGACCCCCCCCCCCCCCAGTAGGCCCCCCATCCAGTGGCGGATCTACATTGGGACGATTGGGGCGTCCGCCCCCGGCTCAAGGTTTCTTGGGGAGCCAGGGTATAATCGGGCCGGCCGCCCGACATCTTCGCCCTACGTCTCGCGGTGCGCGTGCACGGCCGCTTGTCTCGCGGTGGACGGCCAACGCCCCCTGCCCATGAGGTGAAACACCCACCTCTATTCCACCTCCAGCAGCAAGCCCCATGACCACTCTCTGCCCTTGCCCCCTCTCTCTGCCCACGCCCTCGCTCTTCTCTCTGCCCGCGCCCTCTATCTGCCCGTGCACTCTCTCTGCCTTCCTCTCTCCACCTGCCCGCACCCTATCTCTCTGCCTGCGCCCTGCACTGTGCTACTGCAACCTTTATGGTGCCTGCAGCCTGCGAGCTGCATTCCCATCCCGATTCCCAGCTAAAAATTTTGCCCGAAAAAATTATTTTTTTGGGGAGGTTTTATGAACAGCAGCGGGACCATGATCCATTTAATCCGCCACTGACCCTATCTATCCGTAAGGCCCACCCAGTAAACCCCCATGTATCCATAGAGACCCCCCAGTAGGCTCCCTTCTATCCGTACAGCCCCCCAGTAAGCCCCCATCTATGCGTGCACAGCCCCCCCAGTAAGCCCCCCATCTATACAGACCCCCAGTAGTAAGCTCCCCCATCTATCCATAGAGGCCCCCCCATCTATGTGTACACAGCCCCCCCATCTATGCGTACACAGCCTCCCCCAGTAGTAAGCCCCCCATCTATGCGTACACAGCCCCCCAGTAAGCCCCCCAGCTATGCGTACACAGCCACCCCCAGTAGTAAGCCCCCCATCTATGCGTACACAGCCCCCCCCAGTAGTAAGCCCCCCATCTATCCGTACACAGCCCCCCCCCTAGTAAGACCCCCATCTATCCATACACAGCCCCCCTAGTAAGACCCCCAACTATCCATACACAGCCCCCCCCCTAGTAAGACCCCCAACTATCCATACACAGCCCCCCCTAGTAAGACCCCCAACTATCCATACACAGCCCCCCCCTATAGTTAAGACCCCCATCCATCCATACACAGCCCCCCCCTAGTAAGACCCCCATCCGTCCATACACACAGCCCCCCCCTATGTAAGACCCCCAACTATCCATACACAGCCCCCCCCTAGTAAGACCCCCAACTATCCATACACAGCCCCCCCCTAGTAAGACCCCCAACTATCCATACACAGCCCCCCCCCCTAGTAAGACCCCCAACTATCCATACACAGCCCCCCCTAGTAAGACCCCCAACTATCCATACACAGCCCCCCCCCTAGTAAGACCCCCAACTATCCATACACAGCCCCCCCCCCAGTAAGACCCCCAACTATCCATACACAGCCCCCCCTAGTAAGACCCCCATCCATCCATACACAGCCCCCCCCTAGTAAGACCACCAACTATCCATACACAGCCCCTCCCCTAGTAAGACCCCCATCCATCCATAGCCCCCCCCTAGTAAGACCCCCAACTATCCATACACAGCCCCCCCTAGTAAGACCCCCATCCATCCATACACAGCCCCCCCCTAGTAAGACCCCCAACTATCCATACACAGCCCCCCCTAGTAAGACCCCCAAACTCATCCATACACAGCCCCCCCCCCAGTAAGACCACCATCCATCCATACACAGCCCCCCCCTAGTAAGACCCCCATCCATCCATACACAGCCCCCCTAGTAAGACCCCCAACTATCCATACACAGCCCCCCCCCAGTAAGACCCCCATCCATCCATACACAGCCCCCCCCTAGTAAGACCCCAACTATCCATACACAGCCCCCCCCCCAGTAAGACCACCATCCATCCATACACAGCCCCCCCCTAGTAAGACCCCCATCCATACACAGCCCCCCCTAGTAAGACCCCAACTATCCATACACAGCCCCCCCCCCTAGTAAGACCCCATCTATCCATACACAGCCCCCCCCTAGTAAGACCCCATCTATCCATACACAGCCCCCCCCCTAGTAAGACCCCCAACTATCCATACACAGCCCCCCCCCCAGTAAGACCCCCATCCATCCATCCATCCATACACAGCCCCCCCCTAGTAAGACCCCCAACTATCCATACACAGCCCCCCCTAGTAAGACCCCCATCCATACACAGCCCCCCCCCTAGTAAGACCCTATCTATCCATACACAGCCGCCCCCCCTAGTAAGACCCCCAACTATCCATACACAGCCCCCCCCAGTAAGACCCCCATCCATCCATACACAGCCCCCCCCTAGTAAGACCCCCCCTAGTAAGACCCCCCATCCATCCATACACAGCCCCCCAATACCAGTCAATAGAGAAGCCTGATGCAGTAGAAGCGCCAGTGTTTTGAACAGCAAGGCGGGAAGACCGGCAGGTCGGGGGGCGGGGCTTTCACGGTGAATGAAGCTCGCGCAGGGAAGCCAGCCTCCGCCGCGAGCACTAAATTAGAGGCGCGAGCACGAGCGCGCGGCAATCGCGCGCATGCGCAGAAGGAATTAGAGCCGAGCGCGCGACTGCCGCGCGCATGCGCAGTAGAAGGATTCGACTGCAGGGATCCGCTCGTGAGTTTTAGTGCACAGAACAGAAGGCAATTCTTGTCCAACAGCTGAGGAGGCGGCACTGCCCCTGTGCACTGGGCTCCACACTCTGCTGTCCGGCAATGGAGCGTCTATGCTCGCCTTTTATTTCCCTCTTTCTTGTGACTCTTATCACCCCAACCTGACTCAGGAATTGTTTATTTGTTTAGCTGTAATCTTTCTTTGCCTCTTCCAGGAGCCATACCTTTTTTATGTGTGGAACGTTTTGTAGTTTTGAACAATACAGTTTATCATACAACTAGATGGGCACCTGATGCTATCACATCGCGAGGACAGCGGCCATCGCTCCCCCTGTGCAGTCTCCTTTGACCTGTCTCCCCCTGTACTCGCTCGCACCTCCCCTTGCACGCTTTCTCCCTTCCCCCGAGTGCACTCTCCCCCCTGTGTGCGCTCTCTCTCCCCCCTGTGTGCGCTCTCTCTCCCCCCTGTGTGCGCTCTCTCTCCCCCTGTGCGCTCTCTCTCACCCGTGTGCGCTCTCTCTCTCCCCTTGTCCACTCTCTCTGCCCCGTGTGCTCCCTCCCTCCACGCTTTCCTCCCCATGTGGTCTCTCCACCCCCTGTTTATTCTCTTTCCCCCCTGTGCACACGCTCTCCCCCTGTGCACTCTGTTTCCCCCTGTGCACTCCCCCCGTGTGCTCACTCTTCACCCTATGTGCTTTCTTCCCCCGCTGCTCTCTCTCTGCCCTTGTGATTGACCCTCAGTGACTGACAGCATGTTCTAAAGGATTAACAGTGCCAATTGGATGGCTGATCTGATTGATGCTGTTAGCTGCACATGCCACCTGATCAGATCAGCCAGAATGTGTGGAAAATGGTGCAAGCTCAGCGCATTATTATTATTATTATTATTATTTTTTATATGGCGCCATTACATTCCATGGCGCTTTACATATGGAAAGGGTAGACGAGGACAGGTACAATATATATTGACAATCAAGTCGTAAATAACCCTGTCAGTGATGGCTCACAGTCTACACTGGGACAAGTGGGGATACAGTAGTAACAGGGGGTGGTGCCCATCGTGAGATGGTGCGGTGGACCGAGTCTCATTGTAGGGTGTAGGCTTGATGGAAGAGGTGTGTCTTCAGGTCTCTTTTGAAGGTTCCCAGGGTAGGTGAGTGTCTAATGTGTTGGGGGCAGAGAGTTCCAGAGTATAGCAGAAGTACGGGAGAAACCCTGTACGCAGATGAGCGCATGAGCTAGCATCAAAGGGAATGAGGCCTTGCTATATAATAAAGGTTGTGAAGGGGTTAAAATATATCTAGTTGTGGAAATTATTATTATTCCAAGATCTATTGGTTAAAATTAAATTTGTTTGTGGGAAAAGCCCTTTAAGATTTTTTTTTTTTTATCAAAAAGCACAAAAGCCATCCAACCACTTCAAGGTGTGCCTAAACATGGACGGCCCCCATCACTTATGTCTCACCTCCTCTATGTGCCAGGCTTCATCTTTGTTTTCTTTATCCATAGTGCTAAGTAAGCACTTGCTTCTAGTGCACTGAGCTGACGTTATTATTGATACTATTTTAGGGTTGATACGATGATTTAATTGCCTTTTATTGCGATTTTTTAGGAAATGGACGAATAACGGTAACACTGGCATCTCAAATGTTTTTTTTCCGAGTTTAAGATTTAGGTTTAATCATTTTATATTTTGATAGACCGGACTTTTTGGGAACACGACAATACACATTATGTTTATTTTTTACATTTCTTTATTTTTAATGGGCAAATAGTGGGGTGGTTTTATTTTACTTTTAATTTTTTTTATTTTTACTTTATTTTTTTAATCCTCTTAGGAGACTTGAACCTATGATCATTCCATTGGTTATACTTTATACTTTTAAATCAATGGTATTAACGTAAATGGGGAAATCACAGTTTTCCTGTAGATCCCAGCCTTTAACAGAGCTTCATTGGAGAGTCAAGATGACAGTTACATGGGCTTTAGTAAGCCCTGACTGCCATGGTGGCCCATTGGTTCTTTGCTCTCACGTTGTGGGAAGTCAGTGGAAGCCAGTGACTGCACACCAATGTCATTTAAATGCCTCTGTTATGCCCCTTTTACATTTTTTCATTTACCGCATATGCCGCCTAACAGCCACACTTGTGGCGAGTCCCATCCATTGTCTATGGGGCTTGTGGCAGGTGCGCTATTGCCACGATCCGGCAGTTGAGGCCACAAAAAAAAACGCGTTCAGCTGTGGTTGTTTTCCGCGGCCGCAAATTCCTCAAGTGCCGGATCGCAGCAATAACGCACTTACCGCACCTGCCACAGGCCCCGTAGTGGGCGTGCCGCAAGTACATCCGTTAGGCGGTAGATGCGGTAAATCTGCCAGATCTGCCACAATCAGCGAAAAACGCTGATGTGAAAGGAGTCTTAGAGATTAACAGCAGCATTTAAGTGGTTAAACGATAGCAATCGGCTCTGTTCCAGCCACTGTAGTTACAGGCAGATGCCAGCTACAGTATGTAACACAGCCAGCATCTGACTGACGTTAAGCAGGATCTTCTCCTGAGCCAGCTGGTTACATTTCTTATTGACCTATGATGAATGTGTACATACCATAGATTGTTAAGAATGCTGTTTTGACCATCATTCTTAAGCCCACGTTACACATAGCGATGTTCCAGCGACCTGACCAATGATCGGGATCGCTGGAACACCGCTATGTGATCGCTGATGAACTGCCACACAGGCATACTTACTAGCGATCACCCAGCGATGCGCAGACACTCGACGTTCGCTTGGATCGTTCAGGGTCTCGGGCGCAGACTGGAGATCGCTGGTTGTTGCCCCTGTCACACATGTTGATGCATGCATGACAGCGGCAGACCAACGACCGAAAAATGGTCCCAGCTATTCCGCAGCGATCAGCGAGCTCATCGGTGGTCACTGCGGCATGTCACACGCAGCGACATCGCTGAGAAGTCGCTGCAATGTCATTGTTAGCGATACCTCTATGTGTAACGGGACCTTTAGAGGAATTGTCTATTGAAACAAGTTATACTATTGATCGGTGGGCGTCTGACCATTAGGACATGCAACGAACACCAAAGCAGAGCACTGTTATCTCAACCATCGCTCCATTCATTCTCTAAAGGTGCCGTTACACCTTGCGACACCGCCGGAGATGTCGGCGGTGACGGGCGGGAGTGCGCACGTTTTTGGCGCCCCGCCAAAATGAAGCAAAACAGCGAAACTTGCTACAGGAGGTCCCTACAGTAAATATCTTCATTATTTTATCTTTACACTTGTTTATGCTTAGTATGTGGCTGTGGATTGGGGCTTTCTTAAGCCCTTGGTCTTCATTGTAGTACTGGCTACTATGGATTAAACCTCTAATAAGACTCTGGGTGATACCGTAGCTTTTTTTTCAGTAGACTTTTTTTCACTTGGATGAGGTAAAAAATGTGTGTACCGGGTTAGCCAGTAGATGTAAAGATATTACAATCTGAGAGTCCTCAACGCATTATTATTATTATTATTTGTTATATAGCGCCATTACATTCTCTCAGATTCTAATATTTTTCCCTTGGATGTTATTTTTGGCACTACTGCCACCTACTGGATTTATTTGGTATCTACTTTATATATGTTTTTAATATTCAGCTGCTCTATGAATTGTTTTTTCAGCCCATTTACCGGTAATCATCAGGAATTTTGTCAGAGATTTTTTATTAAAGTTTTTTTCTGAACTGATAGAGATGATTTTATTTGCATATTTACTTCTGTTATAATAATTATTGTATAAATGTAGTGTGCTGTTATAATCTCTATATTGATTTTTGTCACCATATGGACATTTTTTTCCTAATTTTTTTCTGTATATACTTCTCCATTGTTTTTCTTTTGTGTTTTTTATTGTTTTTTTTTTATTTAATCCCATACTAATAAAGAAAACTTTTTTTTTAAGATATTGGTGGTTTCTTTATATACAGTGGGTACAGAAAGTATTCAGGCCCCTTTACATTTTCACTCTTTGTTTGCAGCCATTTGGTAAATTCAAAAAAGTTCATTTTTTTTCTCATTAATGTACACTCTGTGTTCCATCTAGACTGAACAAAGACAGAAATGTAGACATTTTTGCAAATTGATTAAAAAAGAAAAACTGAAATATCACTTGGTTATAAGTATTCAGACCCTTTACTCAGACACTCATATTTAAGTCACATGCTGTCCATTTCCTTGTGATCCTCCTTGAGATGGTTCTACTCCTCTATTGGAGTCCAGCTGTGTTTAATTAAACTGATAGGACTTGATTTGGAAAGGCACACAGCTGTTTATATAAGACCTCACAGCTCACAGTGCATCCCAGACTAAATGAGAATCATGAGGTCAAAGGAACTGCCCAAGGAGCTCAGAGAAAGAATTGTGACAAGGCACAGATCTGGCCAAGGTTACAGAAAAATATTATTTAATTATGCGGAAAAAAAACCCAAAAAATTAGCTAGAGCATAAGTTGGTATACAGGTGAAGAACTGGCTTCGTCGATGGTACCATCAGCAAGGATTTGGATTTCTGGATCACGGCGCAAATTCCCTATACATTAGACTACTTGCTAGAGATGGGCTGCACCTTTCCAATACTGGAAGACACATATTTGGACGTCACCTTGCTACTTTTCGTTGAAAAATCGTTCGATTGTAGATTTGTGAACATGTTCACAAATCTATCGTTGGTCGGCCGGTGGACACGCAGCATCGCTGCGTGTGACACCGGCAGAGCAACGATAAACGAGCTCCCAGCGCCTCGCAGCCTATGCTGGGAGCTTGTATCCATGGCAAACATCGGGTTACTAAATTCTCGAAATACATGCCGCAATAAGGAGGCAATCTGGCGGCGATAGTTCCAGGACGAAATATCGCCGCCAAAATGTCTCCTGTGGTTGTGGCGTGAGAAGGTACCCTTAGGGTTAAACCGTGATGTGATGTACCATTATTCATTTTTATATTGTGTTTTTTCACTTGTTTTTTATTTTCATGGGTTTATCTGTTTCTTTTATGTTTTTTTCCCCTCTCCTTGTTTGGATTTGTAATCTAATCATTATTGCACTCATCTGTGCTGTGTTCCATTGCCAAGGCTCTATTCCAGCATAAAGGAACAGTTCAGATCATGCAGTACAGGCTTGACAAAGGACGTAGCTTGCGTCGGAAACGCATTGCCATGTTACACCGCATCAGCTGACATCTCCGGGCTCTCTGAATAAGACTGTATGCATCTGTCAAGCTTGGGAGGTAAGGGAATCAGGTAACAGGTAGGTGAATTGAGCAAAAGGGGGTCAGGAGAGCCTAATCTGACCCTGATGCTGGGGTCCCTGGCTTGCCCTGATCTCGGAGGTACCTCTGATGGTGAGGAGTTTCCAAGCCACCACCCTGTACCCTAAAACTCCTGATTAGACCTAGGCTGAGGGCCCCTACCTCCACCCACAGGTCAGTAATCACAGCTTCTCCCAAGGAAAGACTAGCCCAGCAGCTAATCATCAGCACAAGCACCAAGACCTAGAGCACATAGCTATCAGCAGCACCTGACAGAGGAGAGGGAAGGCTATTTAAAGCCAAAGGGAGGGGATTCCAGGAGAGTCACATATTAACTTCTGAACCAGCAATTGAACATAATAGTGTCTGCAGTTCTGGAGCACAACACAGGAGGGAAGGACCTTCACAACCATCAACCATGCAGCTCTTAAAGACAAACCACATACACAACAGCATCCAACAATGTCAGCGCCATCTAAGCGCGTGACAGCATCTTTCTATTTTTTGTTATACTTGCAAATGTTTGTATGGAACCACTTAATTTGTTAATAAATTTCGCTTGAACTGGAAGCTGGATCCTCGTTTTTCTATGATTTCTACAAATGTCATCCAATTTGCTTGTACTGTAAAACGCAGCATTTTGGACGCAGCAGTAATACGCTGCATCCAAAACGCTGTGTTCCCTGATAGTGAGTATCAAATTCAAAATCAAATTCGGTCAAAAATTCCACTACCAAGATGGTGCTGGTCGCCGCGCATGCGCAGACGCGCGGTAAACCGATTACGCATTTCCGCTTACCACTGTGTCCCGCACTTGCCGACCACTATAAGAAGCGGTTGGTCAGGATATTCCACACTCCTGAGCCTCCTCACCTGACAGGCCACCATGCACCCCACATGAGAGCAAAAGGTAATTGCTATCTATCTAGCCACTCTGGCTTTCACTGCACTGTGCCACTTGTTTTAACAAATCCTTAACTAGGATCCACTTTACTTAAAGGACGGGAGTCACTGACTTGATACCTGACTGTGATAGGTTCCCTCTCTAAATATACCTATTCTATACTCTCTATAGCTAAATCTTATATTAATAACCTTTTACACCCCCATAGATGGACACTTTCTAGATGATGCCCTATACTCCTTAATGACACCATACTTTAATACGAGTCCTAAACAGGTACGAAGCCTACTCTACTTACTTTATAACACAGAAATGGTCACTCCTATTCTTATATGCATTGTATTCCAAGCATTTAATCATTGAATACACTGGAATTTATTGACTGGCATATAGTGACCATGTGATATGTTACCAAATTTTCCCTTTCTTTAACAAACAACAAGGACTCCTATACCATACAATTCATACTGGTTCTTTTCACTAGATCACAAGATCAATCCTTGAGCCAATCCAAAGGGATATATATCCATTCCGGATGACAATAACCACTCTATGAGAAGGTATATATCTATTCCAGCACTCCACTTAGCCCTTCCTTCTCACTTTTCTCTAATCTCTCTTTTTCTTCTTTGTTTTCCCTTCCTCTTTAGCGCTACTCCTTCTTTTTCTCTCAATTTTCTCACACCAGTATTCACTTGATCACAATCACTTTTTGCGTATAGTATCTCACACATCAGCCATCACATTCTATTGCCAAGCACTTTTGACCAATAGCACCCGGCGTAACAAGCTAGAACGTCAGATTTACATGACAATTCTTTGATTTACTGTTTTTATGTTAATTTGAACCTTATACAGAATCATTTGAAGAAGGCTCCTGCAAGCCGAAACATTATGAAATATCACATCAGCACTGCAAATTAATAAAAACCATCAAAAGAATTAATCTTCTTCTGTCATTTTTTTCGAGTGTGCCAGGGATATACTTTATGCTGCAGCGGGAGCTAGATATCGTGGAAAGAATATTTTATTCTTTTCCATGATGTCGCTGGTCCTGATCGCTGGTGAGTCTCCCTGTGTGACAGCTCACAAGCGATCAGTTCATGAGGTGGCAGCTGCCACATCGCAGCGTGTAATGGACCCTTAAGGCTTCAAGGTTAAATTTCAGAAAGAGAGATTTAATGGAACTCAGAAAGACAATAGAAGGGATCCAATCAGGGGTGGAACTACCGTGGTGCAGCTGGTGCAGATGCACCAGGGCCCCGACCGGCTAGGGGGCCCCTTCAAACCTGCAGGGGGGCCCCCAGCCGACCCCCGCAAGCCGCCGTCAGAGTAGAGGAGGGGCAGGCAAGGGAAGCAGAAAGCTTCCTGCTTCCCCTGCCTGATCCCGCCCCCGTCTCCTCTGCCTCTCCGGCTCCCAGGAGCGCACTCGCGCAGGTAGGAGAGCCGCCAGCACCACCCTGCACCCCCCCCCCCGGGACCGCGCCGGCGGCACCAGCACCCCCCCGCTCTTGCCACCGGATCCAATGGCTGAATGTCCTTAAGCAGGAAATTACTGGAAAACAACAATGGCGCAGATAGGGCCCTATGCTGGTATGGGTCAGATTAAAATAACACACGGATGTGCTCATCTTATGCAGCTGTTAGAAGCCACAACTACTGTAAGAGACATAGTAATAATCCTCAGCTGTAGCAGTCTCCAAACATCAGATAGATTTCTTGGTGATAAAACAAAGAAAATGGGTTTAATCCGCGCTGCCCAGGTGCTTCCAGTAAATATAACTACAATCCAAGTCACAGAGGTGCCTCTGTAATTTTGTATCTGAAGAAGGAGCTTTGTGCTCTGAAACGCATAATAAATAAAATCACTTAATTTGCAATAATTTATGGATTATTGTTATATTTGCTGAAAGCACTTGGGTAGCGTGGATAAAACTCCTTTTCTTTGTTTAATCACCTAGAAATCTAGATGTCCTTAAGGACAGAAATGTCCAGGAAGGATGTAAAATTTTGAAAAATGAGGTTCTGAAAGGACAATCGTTTACAATCCCTACAAGAGGGAAGAATAGGAAGCATTGAGGAAACCTGGATGGATGAACACAGAACTTAAAAAGGAAAAAATAAATGTTTATCAATCTCCAGGTCCAGATGAATTACACTCTAGGGTACTGAAGGAGATAGCAAAGGAAATTTTGAACCATTCTCCATAATCTTTGAAAATTCTTGGAAAACAGAAGAAGTCCCAGAGGACTGGAGAAGAGTTAATGTTATCCCTGTGTTCAAAAAGGGGTGGACCAAGTGAACTATAGGCCTGTGAGCCTCACTTCTATACCAGGGAAGATCTTTGAACAAATTATTAACATGTATGCAAGTACCTGGATCAAAATGAGGTGATTAACCAGAGCCAGCATGGGTTTGTAACTAATAAATCATATCAGACTAACATAATGTCTTTCTATGATAGAATCACTGACTGGTTAGATCAGGGAAACACAGTAGATGTAGTATATCTTGACTTCAGCAAAGTATTTGACAAAGTATCATATACTATACTTACTGTAAAGATGATCAAGTATGGAATGGACAAAGCAACTGTTAGGTGAATTCATAACGGGCTTAGGGATCGGATCTACAGAGTGGTCATAAATTGCTGCGCATCCAGTTGGAAGAATGTCTCAAGTGAGGATCACAAGGCTTTGTCCTGGGCCATGTGTTGTTCAACATCTTTATCAATGATTTAGATGAAGGAATTGAGGGTGAACTGATTAGATTTGCCGATGACACAAAGCTAAGAGGGAAAGCTAATACCAGAGAAGAGAGGATTCAAAAAGATCTAAACAAATTGGAACAGCGGGCAGCAACTAACAGAATGGTTTATAACAGGGAGAACTGCAGGGATAAACAGCTGTAAAGGGGCGCTCAATAGTGTATATCTGTCGGCTGAAGGTGTAAAAATAAGTGGTAGATTTGTGCACATATTTGGGCTGTGAGACGTCACAATCACCCTTTTCGCCTGTGACAACTTTAATGTCAGGCTTTTTTTCGTGGTCTGCAGCCGTCCTCCCTCCATAGTAGTCCAGGGTAATAGATATAGGAATAGGGACTTGTGGCCGTGCTCCTGCTTCAAAAATATCCGAGATTCAAGGATTATTTGAAATCATATGGTGGTGTTTATTTCTACGCGTTTCGAGGTAGACCCCTTCCTCAGGAATACCACAATAATGTACCATTATTAAACATCAAAAACATTACTATTAAATATATGGTGGTATTTATTTCTGTGTAATTTGCCCCTGACAGGGGGC
Source organism: Allobates femoralis (assembly GCA_033576535.1). NCBI lineage: Eukaryota > Metazoa > Chordata > Amphibia > Anura > Aromobatidae > Allobates > Allobates femoralis. Next base: position 70,408,003 of record JARQOC010000005.1, on the reverse strand, counting down.
CCCTGTGTAATTTGCCCCTGACAGGGGGCCCCTGTGTAATTTGCCCCTGACAGGGGGCTGAGTGCTGATCCCCCCATCCCGCATCTCCTCTCTCCCCCCTAACCTGAGCGGCAGCCGGCAGAAGATGATTGCAGCGTCTGACTGTAGTGAGCGGCAGAAGAAGATCTCTATTTCCTGTACCGCGATGGTGCAGAGATCTCAGACAGAGGTTTTATAGTTTATAAAATGTTATGTTTATGTGTTTTTTTTCTACTAGCACTCTGTACACACACATTAGGTGTGCCGGTCAGTCTATTTGTAATTTGTAGTAACTCTTTTTGTCTGTGCATCCCTGTTCTTTAGGCTAGGGTCCGACTTGCGTCATGCATTTGCTAAAAGCACGCTCTATTTTCACGTGCAAATGTTGAAAAACGCATGCGTTAATGCACCCATAGACTCTAATGCAAAAAATGCATTGCAAAAGTGCAATGCGTTTGACACTATGAGTTTTTATCAGCGCATCTAAAAATGTAGTCTGCAGCGTTTTTTGGTGCTTGTGCAAAAACACAAGTGTTTTTTGAACATGGGAGTGTTTGGACGACGCATCCATTAACGCATTGCACATATAGAGGCGTGCGTTAACTGATGCGTTTTTGTTTTAAGGCTGCTCGAAATGCAAATTTAGTGTTGTCAGTGGTCACGTGACCTGTGGAGGCTATTTAAGATGCTCTGCCAGGCAGGAAGTGACATCTTGCACCCTCTTCTGCAACACCCTGTTGCTGTGAATTGTACAGGAAGGTATGTACCCATGTGTTGCATGTGTATATGGTCATATATGTTGCAATGCAACATACACAGTACACGTCATACATGTCTGTTGATGTCTGTCATACACAGATGAGTGATTTGGACCTCTCTGTGGCTCAGACCCTGTCTGACTTGTATGACTCCGAAACTTCTGTGAGCATTTTTTGGATCATATGAAATGTTTTGTACTTTGTAGCCATCTTAAATAAGTATTTGCCAAGCCACGTGTTTGATGTGTGGTCTTGCCATAGGTTTCCAAGAATGCTTGTGGCCGATGTTGACTGCTCAGCTTGCAGGCCTTATGTAACTGTCCTGCGACACTGTCCACAGAGTGGCGGCAAGGATCATGTGGCCAATACAACGTGAACGCCACATCTGCCCCTTTCCTTTAGCTTCTTTATTATTACCTTGTGACACTCCTGCCAGCTGTCAGTAAGAACACATAGTGATGTTGTGTCACAGTGACTCATGTGGCACAGATGGTTTATTGTTGTTTTCCCCTTCCTGCCTTCAGGGCCGCACCGTCCATAGGACAGTGTGAGCCCTGTGGATCAAGCGGCAGGCAGGCTGGGGGAGCGGCAGTGGAGAAGGGGGCGGCGCCAACACCACACACCGTCCTCCTGCGTGCCGCCCGGCGCCGCCAGCTGCTGTAGGTAAGAAGCGGTGCAATGCTGTTGGAGGGCGGCGGTGCTGGGAACCGATAGCACCCCCACCCCGCTACTCACTTCTGCTGCTGTAGGGCTCAGGCGGCAGGGATGCTTGATGTACCCCTGCCTGCCTTCCTACATGCAACCCCACATTGTCATTCCTTGTTATGTATGTGTTTTTAATTGCGCGTGTTGAATGGCTGTGACGTGAACAGACCTACCCATTAAAACAGAGGTCACAAGCTGTGAACAGACTCGTGGAAGCTGAATATCAGCGAAACGGTGCCGTCGTCTGCCTCCAACACCCCCTCCCTGCACAAGATGTAATCTACAATTAGTGGATTAAAGCAGAGCGAAAAGGAATCGGTGAGTGCCGTCTCTTTTTTCTTACACACTGATGTGTTATATCTCTATGTGTATTGCTGTGAGTATCTTTGGTTTCCCTGTTGTATTATTTGTGTGGGGTTTTACCACTCCTTTCCCAGCACCTCTCTGGGTGGGGGACAGGGGGTATTAAACCAGGGCTGGCCAAGAGCAGGGCAAGGATGGCGGCTCAGACATCATCACCATCAGATGTAACTCTGGTATAAGGGACAGCTAGGGCCACCATAGCCTAAGGGCCAGTGTAGGACACCCTGTTCTCCTGTTATTCCTTACTATGCCATGACAGTACCTTGCTATGCTCCTAAACAATACTAATCTGATTCAACCCCAGTTGGGGAAGAAAGGAGCAGAAATGCAAGGGTAAATTCAGACAATAGTTAGAGGGTGTAATATGATTACTGGTACCGTAAGTGATGGGAGATATGTGTCAGCCAGGTTGAGGAACTCCGTTATGTGAGCTGGGGCTGATTCACCATGTCCCTCCCTCCCTGAGGTGTGGTCAGAGGAGTTAAATGATCACCTCTGTTTTTTTTTCTCTGGTGTCAGTTTTGGAGCGCAGCAGAGCACAGTGTGCAGCTCTGAGCTCAAGAAGCTGATTCTCAGTTTGTTGTGTTTGAGACAGGGTAGGGGGTACTCGGATACTGGGACAGGTTGCTACTTCATTGAGGATCACGGCTGGTCGGGTCCCGGTCACTTGCCCTGGACACTCAATGGCTGAGGGGGAAACTATTTGGGATGGGGGATTATTATACGTGACGCCACCTGTGGTACCTGGTAATGTAGTTACCAGCGCTGCAGCCGGCCGCTGAGGTGATAGTGATGCAGCTTTGGGTAGTACAGCTCCCCACAGGCAGCGCTTTATCTCTGAGCAGCTGGGTGGATGAGGGGAGCAGTAGTCCTTGGCTCTGTGATGCTGTAGGAGCCTCCCAGGTGACGAACAATTGATGCAGAGACACCAAGTTAGCCCAAACAGTTCTTTACTGGTACCAGAATGATCAATAGATACACGGCACAGTCTACTTTGCCAGGGAGTTTGTTGGCACAGGCTTTGGGGTTTGCCACAGAGTCTTTCAGAGGTGCCTTTCCCACACTTTCTTGGTCCTGTTCCTTTGTGGGCTCTTTTGGCTCCTTACACTCCCACTCTTGAGTCTGGTTTCGGGTCCCCGGGTCTGTTGCTTAATGTCTCTCTTACTTGTCAGCGTCTTGAACCCAGCTATGGGACAGAGATTGGACTACTTTGATAGGTGCTGTGGCACCTTCTTGATAAGGCCCACAGCCTGCTGATCAGCAGTTTGGGATGAACCTGAACAAACCGCCTCGGTTCCGGTATACCGGTATTGACCTGGACTCTCCAGCCGGCTCCGACCAGTCCTAGAGTGTCCCCTTCATTGTCTGGGTCACCTTTCAGTTTAGAGGTGCCCTCCTGTCACGTCCACAGGGTCCCCTGCGTCTGTCTCTGCTGCTCTCGTCACACCGTCTCACTGACTTGAGTCAAACTGTCACTGTCACTTACGTCACGTCTCCTGTTCTGCTAAGCTCCAACCCCCTGGGACCTACTGAATATACAGTCTCTGGTGCTAGGGTGGCTGTGATTGGGATTTTGTGGTTTTGGATACGGACTCTGTAGCTTTCCCATCTACCTGTGACTATGGAGGCACTACACCTTCTATTTGGGATGCAGTGCCTCCCTGTGGCGTCCCGCCAGAGGGGCACTACACCCCCCCTTGGTTAAATACACTCGTCCTCCAGTGTCCGAGTGTTGAAACCAAAACGGGTTTGAGCTTAAATTTTTATTACATATAACCGGGTAACTGTTAAACATCAACATCAAACAATGTACAATCTTTCTTCCTTTGCAGAAGGCACTTATTACTTAGAACGTTGCAAACAACCCAATAACAATTCTTAATCTACATTGGCCCAACGGGGCCGGGTATTGAGTCTCTGACTTAGTCCAATCAGGCTCTTTGCTAAAAGTTCACATCATTGTCCTTTGAAGTTTTTGCAGGAAAAATATATAATACACATCTATATACAATTTAAAAAAATAACTATTTACACTTACACAATACCGAGATTATTTTGCAGTTTAACATTTACTGACCCGGATCGCGTACCTGCCCCTGGGTCCCGCATGGCGTTCATAGATGATGATATCGCCTTTGTATAAATCGCGGTCCAGGTGGCCTTGTGGGAGATGAGGCTCTACTTCTCTCCTCCCCACAAATACCTCTGCATACAGGCCTTCCTCCTGGGCAAAGCCATACCCGGTCACCAGATTGAACATGGTGACTATTCCCTTTTTTCGCTGGTCTACGGTCTAATGGCGGCTGGGTATGGGCAAAGGCACAGGTCTGGTGGGTCTCCATGTCATTGACCCGCCATGCTTCCTGCCGCCTCTGCCATTCCGCTTCATCATCCCGTGCAGGCTGGATGAACCACGGCCTCCCGACAGGTTGCCAGAAGCTGCGGTTGAAGGCTGACTTTCATGTTGCCTCGGGTCTACGCCAACCCGTGCTGGTGGTTTTTCTGGACGACCGGCCCTCCATAGCTCGCAGGGCCCAGACATCTCTGCGCCGTCGTCAGACTCTACCTGTTCCAGGCGATCAGCCCACCATATCTCGCAGGGCCCAGACGCCAGTGAGCCGCTGACTGGTTGTTCTTGGTGATTGGCCCACCATAGCTCGCGGGGCCCGGACGCCTCTGCATCGCTGAATGGTTGCCACTGGCGATTGGCCCACCATAGCTCATGCGGCCCAGACGCCTCTGCGCCACCGACTGCTTCTTTCTCTTGGTCCTCTTTCCCGGAACTCGCCTGGCTTGTAGAGCTTTCTTTAACACATCCCTCCATGATCAGGTTGGGCTCCTCGGAGAACCGGATCAGATCTTCTGGTTCGGCGGCCTCCTCCTTGTTATGCTCCGCATCAGCCTGACCATTAACAGTATCAGGCCTGCGGTCCTCCTGACAGGGTAGTGGGTTGCTGGGCTTGGGTAACAGGTCTTCTACTAGCCAATGTCTCTCGGTCTGGCTTCCGTTCGCACCCTGTTCACTTTTTATAGTCCTCAGCTGGTGCGGTCCGGTTCTTAACCCACCCCCTTGGTTGTTTGATGGCAAGGGGGGTGGGGAGACACTTTGGCGCCTCTTGCATGGCTTTCCTTTACTGAGAGGCCGAGGCACGCCCCCAAGCCAGCACATAGTCTTTTACATTTTTAGACCCGCCTATTCTGAAAAGTTCAGTCAATCAGTCCTCGTGTCTTTTCGGAACCAGCCACTGCACTTCGGCAATCCTCGGCAGAGCGATATTTTTGCACTCTTTTTCAACCACTCTGTGACGCAGCTTAATTTCTGTGGCAATGGCGGTTCGGTTCACAGTTTAATAGTTAATAGTCAATAGGCACACTTTACCTGGTATTACCAGGCTGGTTGAATCCTGTTTGTGACACCAGAATTGAGTCAGTCGACAGGGTAGGGGTACTCAGATACCGGAACAGGTTGCTACTTCAGTGGGGATCACAGCTGGTCAGGGCCCGGTCACTTGCCCTGGACAGTCAATGGCTAAGGGGAAAACTATTTGGATGGGAGATTATTATACGTGACACCACCTGTGGTTCCTGGTAATGTAGTTACCAACGCTGCAGCCGGCTGCTGAGGTGATGGTGATGCAGCTTTGGGTAGTACAGCTCCCCACAGGGAGTAGTAGTCCTTGGCTCTGTGATGCTGTAGGAGCCTCCCAGGCAACGAATAATTGATGCAGAGACACCAAGTTAGCCCAAACAGTTCTTTACTGGTACCAGATGGATCAATAGGTATACGGTACAGTCTAGCTTGTCAGGGAGTTTGTTGGCACAGGCTTTGGGGTTCGCCACATAGTCTGTCAGAAGTGCCTTTCCCACACTTTCCTGGTCCTGTTCCTTTGTGGGCTCTTTTGGCTCCTTACACTCCCACTCTTGAGTCTGATTTCTGGTCCCCGGGTCCGTTGCTTAAAGTCTCTCTTACTTGTCAGCATCTTGAATCCAGCTATGGGACAGAGGTTGGACTACTTTGATGGGTGTTGTGGCACCTTCTTAATAAGGCCCACAGCCTGCCGATCAGCAGTTTGGGATGAACCTTAACAAACCGCCTCGGTTCCGGTTTACCGGTATTGACCTGGACTCTCCAGCCGGCTCCGACCAGTCCTGGAGTGTCCCCTTCATTGTCTGGGTCACCTTTCAGTTTAAAGGTGTCCTCCTGTCACGCCCGCAGGGTCCCCTGCTTCCGTCTCTGCTGCTCTCCTCACACCGTCTCACTGACTTGAGTCAAATTGTCACTTACGTCACGTCTCCCGCTCTGCTAAGCTCCACCCCGCTGGGATCTACTGAATATACAGTCCCTGGTGCTAGGGTGGCTGTGATTGGGATTTTGTGATTTTGGATACAGACTCTGTAGCTTCCCCCTCTACCTGTGACTATGGAGGCACTACACCTTCTATTTGGGATGCAGTACCTTCCTGAGGCATTCATATGGTTTATGACAGCAATAAACCAGACGTTTATCTGGCAAGGCTTCCTGTGTCTACCTGGAATTTGCAGCTGTGAGTGACTCTATCACACTGGGAAGACTGAAACACAAACAGTTATAACACTAGAGAAAAAAGGAGAAACTACACCGAGAAGCAATAATGAAGGAAAGGAATACACTAGACCGCACACAGCAACCCCAGAAGCAACCACCTGTTAAGTCTAAAAGACTACACCTCTCCAAATGGGATAGACGAGCTATAGCTGGCACTACCTGAATAGTCCAGCCAACTATATAGGAGGATAGCAGATATGAAAGGTCCTCCGCAGCATGTGAATAAAAGAGTTAAACATCCAAGACCAACAGAGTATTAACTCTTGCTAAGCCACCAGAGAGCAACTGGCCTATGTGTCGATGCCTGTGTTTCTGTGCACTGATGAAGCCATCAATGAAGTTAACAGGAAGCTTGCAACAATCTGAGAATTCCTCAAAAACCGACGCCACCATGACAGTTGGCGATGCTTCAGAATACCTCCACAATACCTCCAGAGTTCCTCATGCTATTACTTCACCTCCACCATCCTGAACTGACAGAAAGGGTTCATCCTCCATGTTGCTTACTCACATTCTGACCCTTCCATCTTTATGTGACCAGGCATTGTTTTCCACTGCTCAGTGATCCAATGTTCTTCCTGTTTTGCCCACTGACGTATGTTGACTTTCTGTTCCCCTTTCTGTTTCTCACCTTTCCTGCCTCAGGTGACAGATCTTTCTTCCTTCCTCTATGGACAGCTTCTTTGGTGCTAGTCCATGCCGAGTTTTTGCGGTAACTGAGCAAATATCTCTGAAAATAGCACCCATGCACCATCCACTCATGGACATGCCTCTAATCTTGACCTTCGACTTACAGAATCCACCTCAGGAGGTGAGCCCATAACACTTAGTAAACAATAGGACGTCAACTGGTTACAGTTATGGGTCATTCGAGCAAAGGTAAGATGAGTTATATGTTCAGATACATTGAGCACAAAAATGGCATTGAGCTGCAGTTTGCCTGTTAAACACAATGATTGTTGAAATTCTCCTCCAATTCATTTTGCTTATAAATTGTTTACATGCACAGTATCCTCTTTTACTGGGTTTTACCTCATTAAGACCAACCTCAGTAAATTCTCAAAACTTTCCTCTGAATACTCCGTCTTAAGGTTTTGTCATGCCAGGGCGAAGGAACACCCAGCGTGCAGCACGACAGGAAGGGTACACCAGAAAAAGGAATGATAAGGAGATGGGTCATGACCTCACACTTATCTGTGTCTGATTTCTGCACCCCCTTACATCACCAGACGTGTCCTTCCCCTTGCACAATCACATGCCTAGGCCCTGGCTGACACTGGACTTGCCCTGACTAGTGAGCAGGTCAGCAAGGCACTTGTATTACTACTAATATAAAGACAACATGAGGGAGGAGAGACAAACAAGTGCATCTGATGGAAAGATAACTACAGCTTTCTCCAGAGACAACTCCTTCACAGGTCAGCATAGAATGAACTATAGTTGGCATAGGAGAGAGAAATGTGTGGGTTTATATAGTGGAAAGGAGTGGAAGCAGCTGAGATTACAAGTACATGTTAATGACAGCAGGATAGAAACTGAACCTTAATACCTTCAGCACCAAATGTAATTAAATAAGCTTCTACACAGGATAAAAGAAGAGTAGGCTCTAAAGAAGATCTATGATCAACTAAATGCTGTCAACTTCTGGTCTTATCAGGACATGGCAATATCTGAACTATTCACCTTGGCTAGTCTAGCTCTAATGACCACGTCTCGTGTCACTTCAATCACTTGATTTTTCAATTTAATGTAGGTTTACTTTGAAACTGATCTATAGAAAATCTCCACTCTATGTTTTATGCTGCAATCCGGTGTCCTATGTCTAGTATATATACATCCATCATATGAAGGCAAACATCTGATCTGTCACTTATTGACTGCTCTGCAGTCCATGTGAAATGCTCTGCTGTAGTTTTAATGGGGGCAAATTTTATTTGGCACACATAGTGTTAATGTCAGAAGTTGCTGTTGTCTATGGTATTACGGCTCTCCAGGCTCATGTGAGCTGTTACTGCTGAGTATGTCAGATGATGCAGCTGTCCACTCCCCCCACCTTTATATAGTTCCACTTCCTTTTACAAGGTGTTGCTGAAATAGTTTCACTCTGCTTTGTCCATGTGAGCTGTTAGGATATTAAGCTGTTTGCTGAAGTCCTAATGTAGTATTGCGCTTGAAGATTACCGTCTTTGGGGAACTTGCTGTTGCTATCTCGGTCCATGGGTGGAGATGAGGGGGGTTGGCCTAGGGCTTAACAGGAGCAAATGGCAAGGGTGGCAGCCCAGACATCCTCACCTTCAAAGGTAATTCTGGGAATAGAGCGAGGCAGGACCCCAATCTCAGAATCAGTCTAGTTCCCCTGTTCACCTTTTGCCCAAACCTTACCATTCTGTTACCTGACTCTCTTTACAACTCCGTGACATGGTCGTTTGGTTATCCAATTAGATAAGCCACTGATAGAGAAGTCTAACAGCAGCTTACTACACTCTACCCATTGAAGCACGTGAATGGCCAACCAAAATTGGACTTTGTTGCTTGATGTCCCTGAGGAAGGAGCTCAGAGGTGGCTTCGAAACCCGTAGGACAGGAAGAATAAAGGATGTTTTACTGAAGCACTGTCTTCTCCGTGACTTTGTGACACAGCAGCGCGGACCGTGACACACCTTTCTCCTTACATCTGATACCAGTGTTCCACGTCCTGTGGTAGGTGGAGGTCCAGCAGCAGCTGCATTTCTCGCGCTCCAGCCGGTTGTGGGTTTACACAACCCAGCAAGGTGAGTGGACAGCACACATCACCCTTTTCCAACAAGTGTCATCATTGATAGGGCACTATTCTGCGCCTCGCTTTGTCTCCTTGTGTTTACACAGAGACTGAAAGACAGAACACCCACACACAAATTCAGCTTGGCTGTGGCTGGGCTTCATAGGAGATCATTATTTTTGCTATATTTTATTTTCACTGAAGTATATAGTACATAATAATAGTGATAGTTTATAGTATAGTAATAATATATAGTACAAATGATCACAGGTTCAAAAAAAAAAAAAAAAAAGAGTTAAAAAATATGTATAATATACGGTAGTTAGAAAAAAATGATAACATTTTAAATCAACCCAAAGTAAAAAAATATATTTGGTATCACTGCTTCTGTAGCAATTCAATTTACTAAAATGTAAAATTAATTAACCCATACCTTAAAGACGATGTCCACTTTCAGGAAAGTGGACTTCAAACTGTGTAATATACTTAAAACTACAAACTCCGCAGGTACTCACCCTCCGGAGGTCCATCAGTATTTCCTCACCGCTACTGCAGTATCGATTGTCTGTAGCCATGACGTAAAATCAACAGGGCATATCAAGCTACTAGCTGTGAGCCCGATTCTAAAGAATCAGGAGTCTAAATCTGTATATAATTTTTTTAAGAGTTTTAAATAATAAGATATATGACTAAGTAGCCGATGTAGGCAGAACTGTGAGGGTAGCAATATAGTGGAGGTGTAGAAAGAGTTAATGTCCGACTAACAGGACTATAACAGAGTAGGAACTTATAATGATATCAAAAATGTTATTGAAGGAGTTAATGTCCCACAGGCACTCCCACAACAGACTCAGCGCTGTAAATTATATCCAAAATGGTGTTCAAGGGGTAATGTAGCAGTGGCAGTAGTTATAAACACTACCAAATATGCAGTTAATGCTGAACTGGTATATAATGGGTTAATTTCGCAGTGTCATTACAACTATACACTGTGTAATAGAAATAACAACAATAATGGAATATAAGGGGTTAATGTTCCTACTGGCAGTAGTAATAGAGACTACAAAGTATGGAGTTAAGGCAGAAATGGTATATAAGGGGTTAACTTCCCAGTGGCAGTACAACTGGAGGACTTTGAGTTTCAAATTTACCGCTGTAAGTGAGGCGCTATGCTCATTGGTCGCTGTGTGCTGGCGCCGACCAATGAGCATAGCGCCTCACTTCCCATTGAGATACATGGAGGACTTTGAGTTTCAAATTTACCGCTGTAAGTGAGGCGCGAAGCTCATTGGTCGCTGTGTGCTGGCGCCGACCAATGAGCATAGCGCCTCACTTCCCATTGAGATATATGGAGGACTATGAGTTTCAAATTTACCGCTGTAAGTGAGGCGCTATGCTCATTGGTTGCTGTGTGCTGGCGCCGACCAATGAGCATAGCGCCTCACTTCCCATTGAGATACATGGAGGACTTTGAGTTTCAAATTTACCGCTGTAAGTGAGGCGCGAAGCTCATTGGTCGCTGTGTGCTGGCGCCGACCAATGAGCATAGCGCCTCACTGGCCATTGAGATACATGGAGGACTTTGAGTTTCAAATTTACCGCTGTTAGTGAGGCGCGAAGCTCATTGGTCGCTGTGTGCTGGCGCCGACCAATGAGCATAGCGCCTCACTTCCCATTGAGATACATGGAGGACTATGAGCTTCAAATTTACCGCTGTAAGTGAGGCGCGAAGCTCATTGGTCGCTGTGTGCAGGCGCCGACCAATGAGCATAGCGCCTCACTGGCCATTGAGATACATGGAGGACTTTGAGTTTGACTTTGAGTAAATTTGAAACTCAAAGTCCTCCATGTATCTCAATTAGAAGTGAGGCGCTATGCTCATTGGTCAGCGCCAGCACACAGCGACCAATGAGCTTCGCGCCTCACTTACAGCGGTAAATTTGAAACTCAAAGTCCTCCATGTATCTCAATGGGAAGTGAGGCGCTATGCTCATTGGTCGGCGCCAGCACACAGCGACCAATGAGCTTCGCGCCTCACTTACAGCGGTAAATTTGAAACTCAAAGTCCTCCATGTATCTCAATGGGAAGTGAGGCGCTATGCTCATTGGTCGGCGCCAGCACACAGCGACCAATGAGCTTCGCGCCTCACTGACAGCGGTAAATTTGAAACTCAAAGTCCTCCATGTATCTCAATGGGAAGTGAGGCGCTATGCTCATTGGTTGGCGCCAGCACACAGCGACCAATGAGCATAGCACCTCACTGGCCATTGAGATACATGGAGGACTTTGAGTTTCAAATTTACCGCTGTAAGTGAGGCGCGAAGCTCATTGGTTGCTGTGTGCTGGCGCCGACCAATGAGCATAGCGCCTCACTTCCCATTGAGATGCATGGAGGACTTTGAGTTTCAAATTTACCGCTGTAAGTGAGGCGCGAAGCTCATTGGTTGCTGTGTGCTGGCGCCGACCAATGAGCATAACGCCTCACTGGCCATTGAGATACATGGAGGACTTTGAGTTTGACTTTGAGTAAATTTGAAACTCAAAGTCCTCCATGTATCTCAATGGCCAGTGAGGCGCTATGCTCATCGGTCGGCGCTAGCACACAGCGACCAATGAGCTTCGCGCCTCACTTACAGCAGTAAATTTGAAACTCAAAGTCCTCCATGTATCTCAATGGGAAGTGAGGCGCTATGCTCATTGGTCGGCGCCAGCACACAGCGACCGATGAGCTTTGCGCCTCACTTACAGCGGTAAATTTGAAACTCAAAGTCCTCCATGTATCTCAATGGGAAGTGAGGCGCTATGCTCATTGGTCGGCGCCAGCACACAGCGACCAATGAGCATAGCGCCTCACTTACAGCGGTAAATTTAAAACTCAAAGTCCTCCATGTATCTCAATGGGAAGTGAGGCGCTATGCTCATTGGTCGGCGCCAGCACACAGCGACCAATGAGCTTCGCGCCTCACTTACAGCGGTAAATTTGAAACTCAAAGTCCTCCATGTATCTCAATGGGAAGTGAGGCGCTATGCTCATTGGTCGGCGCCAGCACACAGCGACCAATGAGCTTCGCGCCTCACTTACAGCGGTAAATTTGAAACTAAAAGTCCTCCATGTATCTCAATGGGAAGTGAGGCGCTATGCTCATTGGTCGGCGCCAGCACACAGCGACCAATGAGCATAGCACCTCACTGGCCATTGAGATACATGGAGGACTTTGAGTTTCAAATTTACCGCTGTAAGTGAGGCGCGAAGCTCATTGGTTGCTGTGTGCTGGCGCCGACCAATGAGCATAGCGCCTCAGTGCCCATTGAGATACATGGAGGACTTTGAGTTTCAAATTTACCGCTGTAAGTGAGGCGCGAAGCTCATTGGTCGCTGTGTGCTGGCGCCGACCAATGAGCATAGCGCCTCACTTCCCATTGAAATACATGGAGGACTTTGAGTTTCAAATTTACCGCTGTAAGTGAGGCGCTATGCTCATTGGTCGCTGTGTGCTGGCGCCGACCAATGAGCATAGCGCCTCACTTCCCATTGAGATACATGGAGGACTTTGAGTTTTAAATTTACTGCTGTAAGTGAGGCGCGAAGCTCATTGGTCGCTGTGTGCTGGCGCCGACCAATGAGCATAGCGCTTCACTTCCCATTGAGATACATGGAGGACTTTGAGTTTCAAATTTACCACTGTAAGTGAGGCGCGAAGCTCATTGGTCGCTGTGTGCTGGCGCCGACCAATGAGCAGAGCGCCTCACTTCCCATTGAGATACATGGAGGACTTTGAGTTTCAAATTTACCGCTGTAAGTGAGGCGCGAAGCTCATTGGTCGCTGTGTGCTGGCGCCGACCAATGAGCAGAGCGCCTCACTTCCCATTGAGATACATGGAGGACTTTGAGTTTCAAATTTACCGCTGTAAGTGAGGCGCGAAGCTCATTGGTCGCTGTGTGCTGGCGCCGACCAATGAGCAGAGCGCCTCACTTCCCATTGAGATACATGGAGGACTTTGAGTTTCAAATTTACCGCTGTAAGTGAGGCGCTATGCTCATTGGTCGCTGTGTGCTGGCGTTGACCAATGAGCATAGCGCCTCACTTCCCATTGAGATACATAGCGGTCTTTAGAGCTGTGCATGGCCAGGCACTTGGTTCTGTTTTCGGCCACGGCGCTCGGCTCTCGTCGGTCGTCGCCGGGACGGGAGACTCGCAATGGCCGCTGCGCGGCCATTGCTTGCGCCCCTGCAACGGCTCGCAATGCAATGCGCGGGCAATGCTTCACAGGTCGCGTGGGCGCCGTGCGCCCACGGCCACAACGACGGAATAAGCGCCGAAACTTACGGAAGTGCGTTAGGGGAATTATATATTAGATAGCCAGTCACTGAGCTCAGCGACTTGTGCTCTGAGCTTAGCGAGGCGTATCGTCAATTCGGCAGAACCGCCAAGCTTAGTGTTTGGGCACTAAGCTCATTGGCTGGAGCGGTGTCGTGCTCCTTTGACGTGACATCACTGCTGCAGCTAAAAGACTCGGACCAGAGGTTGATTACCTACTGAGTTTGTCTTGTTAAGTATTTTACACAGTTTGGGACCCACTTTCTTGAAAGTGGACAAGTATTTTTTATTAAACGGATTGTGTAAGGAGCAGGGATTAGGGAAACTTTTCTGGATAATTTGGGGATTTCTTGGGATGGAGCTTCGGTGCACTAAATTTTTATGTTGTAAATATTGGTATGTAAGATTTAATTTTCTGTTAACAATGAAAAAAGGAAAGGAGGATTTGGCAATTAAGCAAAAAAGGAAAAAGGGCAAATAGATTCAGTCTCCGCTGGATCTTGTACTCCACAGTGTCCCGGTATATAAGCCAGTAATGCCAGGACCAAGATGCTGTGGTGGTTATTGATTTGGACAGTGAGGTGTTTTGTGAAATGAAGGGTGTCAATTTTGTGAAACCATGATTTGAGGGCGGTTCTTCTTCACAGAGCTGAGATTTAGCGACAACAAGGTGGGTTACGATTGAAAATCAATAAGACTAGAGGAAGATCTCTGTGGAGGGATAGGAAAAATGCAGGTGAAAATGGTGAGGACAGGAGTAGTCGATGAAGTGACAATGAAACTGCATGCTCACTGTCTCAGTCTACTTAAACAGACTCGTACTTGCCAACGTTTCTGAAGAAAGTTGACGCGTAACCAGAGTTTACATGGGCGTACCCAGCGTGGGGCTGGGGGGGGCAGGTGCCCCCCCCAAGAGGCTGCCCCGGGTGAGCGTGGCACTGCGTACCCCACATGGCACCTACAGTACTGTGACCAGGGCTTTTTTTGCTCCGGAGCGGCCGCCGCCCCCGCCCCCCCTCCTCTTTGGGAGTGAAAGGAGCAGCACTGTCTCCCGGCCGAGTGCTGAGTGAGGGGTCAGACTCCAGAGGAGCGGGCGGGAGCCGGCGGCACAGCACTGTGATGTGAACGGACGGCAGAGGAGATGCAGAGAGGACGGCAGAAGAGAGCAGGTGGTGAGTGGCCCCAAGGAAAGAAGGTGCAGTGTGCTGTGCAGCCAGGTTTTGTGTGCAGAGTGACAGTGTGTGTGTGTGTGTGTGTGCAATGTGTGTGCAATGTGTGTGTGCAATGTGTGTGTGCAATGTTTGTGTGTGTGTGCAATGTGTGTGTGTAATGTGTGTGTGTGTGTGTGTGAAATGTGTGTGTGTGTGCAATGTGTGTGTGCAATGTGTGTGTGTGTGTGTGTACAATGTTTGTGTGTGTGTGCAATGTGTGTGTGTGTGTGCAATGTGTGTGTGCAATGTTTGTGTGTGTGTGCAGTGTGTGTGTGTGTGTGTGTGTGTGTGTCAATGTGTGTGTGTGTGCAATGTGTGTGTGTGTGCAATGTGTGTGTGCAATGTGTGTGTGCAATGTGTGTGTGTGTGTGCAATGTTTGTGTGTGTGTGTGCAATGTGTGTGGTGTGTGTGCAATGTGTGTGTGTGTGCAATGTGTGTGTGGTGCAATGTGTGTGTGCAATGTGTGTGTGTGTGTGCAATGTTTGTGTGTGTGTGCAATGTGTGTGTGCAATGTGTGTGTGTGCAATGTGTGTGTGCAATGTGTGTGTGTGGTGTGCAATGTTTGTGTGTGTGTGCAATGTGTGTGGTGGTGTGTGCAATGTGTGTGTGTGTGTGCAATGTTTGTGTGTGTGTGTGCAATGTGTGTGTGTGTGTGCAATGTGTGTGTGTGGGGCAATGTGTGTGTGTGTGTGTGGCAATGTGTGTGTGTGTGTGTGCAATGTGTGTGGTGTGTGTGCAATGTGTGTGTGTGTGCAATGTGTGTGTGGCAATGTGTGGTGTTGGGTGTGCAATGTGTGTGTGTGCAATGCTACATGCTGCAGTGCCGGCCCCGGGAGCAGAAGAGCCTGTGCAGCTGCCCTGTGGACTGTGGGGGGCTGGAGGCAGAGACAGAGCAGCCGGAGGATCACAGTGAGTGAAAATAAATGTAAAGTAAATAAAGATAAAGTTGGCTGCACTGTGCTTGTGATGGGGGCCTCCAGCCTCCGTCCTCCTGCGCTCACCCCTCCAGCCTCCGTCCTCCTGCCCTCACCCCTCCAGCCTCCGTCCTCCTGCCCTCACCCCTCCAGCCTCCGTCCTCCTGCCCTCACCCCTCCAGCCTCCGTCCTCCTGCCCTCACCCCTCCAGCCTCCGTCCTCCTGCCCTCACCCCTCCAGCCTCCGTCCTCCTGCGCTCACCCCTCCAGCCTCTGTCCTCCTGCGCTCACCCCTCCAGCCTCTGTCCTCCTGCGCTCACCCCTCCAGCCTCTTTCCTCCTGCGCTCACCCCTCCAGCCTCTGTCCTCCTGCGCTCACCCCTCCAGCCTTTGTCCTCCTGCGCTCACACCTCCAGCCTCTGTCCTCCTGCGCTCACCCCTCCAGCCTCTGTCTTCCTGCGCTCACCCCTCCAGCCTCTGTCCTCCTGCGCTCACCCCTCCAGCCTCTGTCCTCCTGCGCTCACCCCTCCAGCCTCTGTCCTCCTGCGCTCACCCCTCCAGCCTCTGTCCTCCTGCGCTCACCCCTCCAGCCTCTGTCCTCCTGCCCTCATCCCACCAGCCTCTGTCCTCCTGCCCTCACCCCACCAGCCTTCGTCATCCTGCGCTCACCCCTTCAGCCTCCGTCCTCCTGCGCTCACCCCCCAGCCTTCATCCTGGTCTAACCGCCTGCCCACCATATACTGTGCTGCTAACCACTGAGCCATCATACTATGCTAACCACAGAGACATCGCGCAGTGCTAACCACTGAGCCACCGTACAATGCTAACCACTGAGCCACCATATACAGAGCTAACCACTGAGCCACCATATACAGTGCTAACCACTGAGCCACCATACAGTGCTAACCACTGAGCCACCATTTACAGTGCTAATCACTGAGCCACCATATACAGTGCTAACCACTGAGCCACCATATACAGTGCTAACCACTGAGCCACCGTATACAGTGCTAACCACTGAGCCACCGTATACAGTGCTAACCACTGAGCCACCATATACAGTGCTAACCACTGAGCCACCATATACAGTGCTAACCACTGAGCCACCGTATACAGTGCTAAATACTGAGCCACCATATACTGTGCTAACCACTGAGCCACTGTATACAGTGCTAACCACTGAGCCACCGTATACAGTACTAATCACTGAGCCACCATTTACAGTGCTAACCACTGAGCCACCGTACTGCGAGTGTATGCCCCTGCGAGTGTATGCCCCTGTGTGTGTATGCCTCCCCCCTGAAAATAAGACTGGGTGCAACGTTCGGAGCAAATATATTAATATATTAAATATATTAATCTCACCCGGCCCCTGACAGCAGCCCGCCCATGTCATATACAGCCCCCGGCCCCCATAGGGCTCCCCAGTGGCGCAATAAGTCTGATGGGCACAGGTGCGCAATGTAGGCCCCCCACCTTCCGCGTGCACGTTGGTCAGATGTATGGGCCCCGTGTAACATTCTAAATCCTATACTCACAAATTGACCCCTCTCCCCCTTCATTATGTATTAATGTCCCTTATCTTGCTGTATATGGTCCTCCTCCTGGAATATGGCCTTTATCGTGGTATATATGTCCCCCATCATGGTTTATATGGTCCTCCTCCTCAGCCACCATAGTCCTCCAATTATTATAATGCATCCCCACATTCCTCCATACATTACAATGTATTCCCATAGTCCTCTAAGTATTATAATGCACCCCATAGTCCCTCATTCATAAGGTACCCCCATAGTCATCCAATTATCATAATGCAACCCCACTATCCTCTATATAGTATAATGTAGCCTCATATGCCTCCATACATTATAATGCACCTCCATACAGTATAATGCACTCCTATAGTTCTCCATATAGTATAATTCACCCCCATAATTCTCCATATAGTATAATTCACCCATAGTCTTCTATACAGTATAATGCACCATCAATAGTCCTCCATGTAGTATAATGCACCCCCATAGTTCTCCATATAGCCCTCCATACAGTCTAATGCACCCTCACAGTCCTGTGTTTAGCATAGTACAGCCTTCCATATAGCACAGTACAGCCTCATAATTCTCCATACAGTATAATGCAGCCACGGTGAGCCACCCCCTTCCCCCCCCCCCATACTCCTCTGGCCAGCGTGTACTCCTTAAAAAAAAATCCTGTACTTACATCTCCTGGTTCCACCACAGCTTCCCAAAATTGAAGATACAGGAGGAGGTCGTGACGCTGAGCGTTGCACAGTGGAACGCATAAAAGCAGGAAGTGACACCTAGTCCACACGAGAAGGTAGTGCTTCCTGCTTTTTATGCGTTCCACTGTGCAATGCATGGCATCACCCCTGTGGTAAGAGGAAGCGCAGGGGGCGGCGCAGGAGGCTCAGTGAAACACATGGGACCCTTAGCGGCCCGTGTGCTGCTGCGCAGTGATGGTACAAGAAGCGGGCACAATCGGAACGACCATGGCTTGCCCCCCCCTAGTTTTGATCCTGGGTACACCCATGAGAGTTTACATTTTTATTTAATAGTAATTTAGAGAGACCAATGTTAATTAACTTTCACATATACTTCATAAGAAAATTGTGCTTGAAAATCATTCATAAACCTTCCACGGATATGACGTTCCGGCTCGGTGCATCATAGTAGCAAAGGAGGCAGGAATTTCAAAAAGAGGTGGCACAGCACAAGGAATGAGGGTGCTCAGTGGGGCATGCTAGGAGCCAGCAAGGAGGGCCAGCAATGGAGCCAGCAATGGAGCCTCGTAGCCCGCCCTTCCAGTCTTTGGAATGAGTCTGCATGTAGGTTCTATATCATTTTTCTTAAATTTTCTGTGCTGTTCTGGGGGTATCCACCCTAGAAACCGAGGGCAAGGACATAGCCTTCTGGGGAGCAGCACTGAGGGATCCAGGGGTTCGACTCCAAGAGACCACCTAGCGGACCATCCGGCTTTGGAGTGCCGAGATCGTCCTCCAGCTAAGCTGGCGTATGGAGCAGAGAAAGGAATCCCGACTAGATCAGGAACCGGGGGTGACGGTAGCAACGGAAACCGAGCACCCGGTAGCTGGTGAAGGTTACGCCCCCACAGAACCAGATGCATCCAACACCGCAACCCCTGAACGAGCGGCCCCGACCACAGTGGAGCCCGGAGAAGAGGAGGCTGCCGAGCAGGAGGATCTCATCTGGTTTCCTCCGACCTGACCGTGGAGGATGAACGACCTGTTGGCCAAGTCAGCATCGAGCAGGAGAAGGATTCGGAGGAGGAAGGAGAAATCGGTGGCACAGAGGAGACCGGGCCCCGCGAGCTATGGAGGGCTGAACGACCAACAGTATAGGCCGAGGCTGGAGCGATAAGAGCGATCCAACCCTTGGCTAATGTCGAGCCCCAGGCCCTGGGGTACTCGGGTACCAAGCTCGGTGGTTGTTCTAGGAATGTCACGGGTGGCAGCGCCTGATCCCGTGGCCTGGGTGACACTTCAAAAAGGGATGTATTTACAGGGGATTAGAGTTTTTGGTCATGTGACGCCACCTGTAGTATCTGGTGATGGGTCACCAGCGCCGCCACAGTCCACCAAAGGTAGATGGTAGTGCGGCTTAGATGGCAAAGCCCCCTACAGGTATGGCGATTCCTCTGGGGCAGCGTAATGTAAAAGGGAAGCTTGGAGTGGAGCTGCAGGTTGGGATGGGGAGTGATGGAGCAGTCTATGAGGGATGCCGGGAGCGGAGAGGAAAGATGCACACACACTGCAGAAGTCTCTTTTACCTTTTTACTGTTGGTACAGCAGGTAAAGATGTCCAGGGCACTGACAGGTGACCAGGTGCACAGTGGGTCCCCACAGCAAGTGGGTATAAGGCCTCCTCTGTTCCTCTGTGGTAGCTGAAGCCCAGTCTGCATGCAGCCAGACCAGCCTCCTCTCTCTTCCTGTCCTTGCTCTCTCCTCCTGTGTGGTCCACGGGTTACCCACTCTGATCACTGCTGTGCTGCGCTACACTGCGATGTCTGGCTCCCTCTCTCTGGACTCACAGGGGGACCGGGTGACTGAAGTCTCCACAGTGCGACAGGGTTTTCTGTAGTCCTGAAGTATCCTACAGGTGTGGATCCCCGATGTCCGGTATGTCTTCGGGCGAACTTCCACTAGTTCCGCACTACCTTTTGGCTACCTGCTTGAGCCACATACCCCCTAGGTAATTTCAGTACTCCTGGAAAGAGCCTTTTTGTGTTTAACAAAAGGAATAACAATTATAACAGGTAACATATTTACAAAGTCTCAAAATATAAAAATTTACAAAAACCACTGAAAAATATTGGAAAAATAGAAAGACAGGTAAATCCATACGGTGCTAGTCCATTCACCGCAGGCTTTGAAAAAGAAAAAGAAGTTTGTTGTTACACGAGTCCTGTAACATCTTCCTTTTACATTGTAATCCGGGGGAAAGTTCAAAGGAAAAATTTCAACAAGTACTTGCAGGTAAAGTCTCTGTAGGCTCAATAGTTCAAAATACACAACAACATCTACTACGGGTGTTTTCGGCATCCTAGGTACTATAGGGGCCTCTAATGGTCATAAATGCTGTAGGCCTCCTGGCCCTGGGGTCACCTTTTGGCCAAGTTTTTGCTCTTTCTAGACAGCTCCTTACGCCAACTCCACTCACCACTCTTTTGGTGTTGTGTACCTGGTGTGACCTGTTTTGGCCTACTCTTCACCCTTCTGTACACTACTGTTTACATTTTATGTACATAACTGGTTTTTGTTTACATGTTACCTTTCTGTAATAACATGTTGTACCTACTGCACCCAATCTCCATACCTGGACGGGGGTTGACCGTGTGTGCTGCGAGTAGATCTACGCACCACTGGTGTGGATGTCTCAGGTAATGTACTGAATGTAGGTAAGTCAGGTAAGCGTCTGCGTGGCCTTAGTCTCACTAAACACTACTATTTACATTTTACAACTGCTATTTACATGTTACTTTTTAGTGTGTTCTACCTTGCATTTACTGTGCTCACTCTCCATACCTAGACGGGGGCTGACCTTGTGTGCTTCTCTGTGATCTACGCACTACAGGTGTCACTGTCTCAGGTGATGTTTCTAGTGAAGGGCTTGGTGCAGGTATGTCAGGTAAGCGTCTGCGTGGCCTTAGTCTCACTACAGGGCTAGCAGGTTTACCGATTGCAGCATCCTCCGATTCTATGGCAATGGGTATTTCTTCCTGATTCCTTTGTACCATCTCTTCTTAGGGCTGGTAGAAATTCATTAAATGCACTAGGATGGCTCCATCTTGTTGAGGCCAATCTTCTGGGAAATCTCCTACGATGGTTGAGATTACCTTCTCCTTTGGTTCTTCACTTGAACTTTGTTCTTGTACGGGTTCTGACTCTTGGATTGGTTGAGTTGGGGGAACTTAATTTTCCCATTCTGTTGGACACTTTTTGATGTGGTTTCTGGAAACAGTTTGAGTAGTTCTTCCACCGTTCTTGCTGATGAGATATACTTTGTCGTTGTCATAACCGGAATCTAGTAGAACATAGGGTTCTTGTTCCCACTGATTGTCCAATTTTTGTTGGGTTCTCTTCCTCTTTAATACAATACTTCCAGGTGTTATTGGTTCTGCTGGAGCATGTTTGTCATAGTCCCTTTGTTGCTTTTCACGGCACGAGCTTTCTCCAGGTTGTCTTCGACACAGGCTTGAACCATTTTGTATTGTTCGAGGCAATTGACGTTCCAGTTGGGTATTGTGTCATCTGCCTTGGGATTGACTACACCGAGTTCCAAGTCTACGGGTAGCTTTCCTGTACGGGCTCTCATCAGGTAAGCTGGGGTACAGTTTGTAGAGCTTACTGGAATGTGGTTGTACATATCAACCAAGTCTGGTAGTTTCTCCGGCCATTGGTTTCTTTCCTCTAAGGGTAAGATCTTCAGCATGTCAATGATGATACCATTCATCTTCTCATATAACCCGTTGGCTTGGGGATGATATGGGGTTGTTCTGATCTTTTTGCACCCATACATGTGGCAGAACTCTTGGAACATCTCCGCTTCAAAGGCTGATCCTTGATCTGTTAGGACCTGTTCCGGGTATCCCAATGGTCTGCAGAATACGTTCTGCAACGTTTTGGCAGCAGTGGCAGTGGCAGCTGTCAAGTCTTTTATGGGGGCAACCATTAAAAATCTCGAGTAATAGTCTACCATGGTCAACGCATATGTGTAGCCAGATCTACTTGGAGTCAGTTTTACATGGTCCAAGGCTACTATTTCCAGAGGTTGCTTTGTCACGATAGGCTGGGGCTGTGCTTTCTTGCTCTCTAAGTCCTTTCTTCTAAGGCTGCAGGGTTTACGGTTCTTACATCATCTTTCAATTTATGTACGCATGCTGACCCAAAAGAACCTATCTCTCAGTAGCATCTCTAGCTTCTTCCACCCGAAGTGACCAGTCTGGTTGTGATAGGCGTTCAAAGCCACCTGGATTTCTGATTTTGGCACGATGATTTGCCAGACCATCTCGTGTGTTCTTGGGCTGATGTACCTCCGACAAATCTTCTCCTGGTATATTAACAGCTTGCTCTGTTCGCTCCATAGATGTTTGACTTTAGGTTGGGAATTTTCTGGCAGCTTCGCTGACTCCTGGGTTTTCAGTTGTTTTATCAAACTGACCGCTGGGTCATTGTCCTGCACCTCTTTCCAACCAAAGTGGGGCAACGGGTTCACCATTCTTGCAGGAGGATCTTGACGGGTTTGCTGGCACTGGGTTGCTCTTAGTTGATGGAAGGCAGGTAACTCCACTTCTTCCAGCTCGTCTTCATCTACACCCTCATCTGACAGGTGAGGCATTCTGGATAAGGCATCCGTGTTTCCGTTCTGGTGCCCAGCCCGGTACTTGATGGTGAACTGGTAGTTGGACAATCTGGCCATCCATCTCTGCTCCATGGCTCCCAACTTCGCAGTCTCCAGGTGGGTCAACGGATTGTTATCCTTGTAGGCTATAAATTTGCTAGAGGCCAGGTAGTGTTTGAACCTCTCTGTGACAGCCCAGACCAAGGCCAGAAATTCCAGCTTAAAGGAACTATAGTTCACTGGGTTCCTCTCTGTGGGGCGCAGCTTCCTACTGGCATAGGTGATCACCCTTTCATTGCCTTCTTGCCTTTGGGAAAGGATGGCTCCGAGTCCCACATTGCTGGCATCTGTGTACAGCAGGAGTGGCAGGTTGTAGTCTGGGTAAGCAAGGATTTCTCCTCCTGTCAGGACTTCTTTCATTACTTCTTTCATGATTCCTCTTGTTCCTTACCCCACTTCCACAGAGAATCCTTAGACTTGCCCTTAGTGGGTTGGCTTACTAGGAGGTCTTGCAGGGGAGCAGCCGTCTTGGTGTTCTCCTTTATGAACCTCCTATAGTAGCCCACTAATCCTAGGAATTGACATACTTCCTTTAAAGTCTTGGGTTCTAGCCACCCGTTGATAGCTGTCACCATGTCTGGATCAGGGGTCACGCCTTCAGCACTGAATATGTGTGCCAGGTACTGTACTCTTGGCTTCAACAGGTGGCATTTTGATGATTTTAGCTTCATCCCGTACTTGGCCAGAGCTTCAAACACCTCTGCTATATGGGTTACGTGTTCCCCATAGGTCTTGGAATACACGATCACGTCATCCAGGTAGATCAGTACCGTCTCGAAGTTCTTATGTCCCAGGCAACTCTCCATCAATCGCTGGAAGGTTCCGGGTGCATTACAT
The DNA here is from genome assembly GCA_033576535.1 of Allobates femoralis. NCBI lineage: Eukaryota > Metazoa > Chordata > Amphibia > Anura > Aromobatidae > Allobates > Allobates femoralis. The sequence goes on along the minus strand of JARQOC010000005.1, from coordinate 70,384,597 downwards.
AGTCTGAAGGGCATGCTGTTAAATTCACATAGGCCCATGGGTGTCATGAATGCCATCTTCTCGTGGTCTTCCTTGGCTACGGACACCTGCCAATACCCACTAGTGAGATCTAAGGTAGAAAAGTAATTGGGAGCTCAACACAGCTAAGGATTCCTCTATACGAGGTAACGGGTAAGCATCTTTGTGTGTTATGCTGTTTATTTGCCTGTAGTCTACACACATTCTCATACTGCCGTCCTTTTTCCTGACTAGGACCAATGGAGATGCCCAGGGGCTGCAGCTATCTCGTATAACCCCTGCGTACTTCATGTCCTGTAGCATTTCCTTGGCTTTTTGATAATGTGCAGGTGGAATATGCCAGTACCGCTCTTTGATTGGTGGATGTGTACCTGTGGGGATGTGATGTTTTACCCCTTTTATCCTACCAAAGTCAAGTGGATGCTTACTAAAGACTTGTTAATATTCCTGAACTACCCTGTACACACCTTGCTTCTCATGCACAGGAATGGTGTCAGTTCCGACATGGAGCTGCTAGTACCAGTCCTCCAGTGGCCCTGTTGTTTGATCAGGTTTTGCCCCTTTGGTGTGGGGTAAGGGTCCCACTGTTTGGATCTCGTTGTTGTTTACTGTGTACAACTTAGCAACTGTTGTATACCTGGGTAATTTAACCTCTTCACTGCCACAATTTAAGATGCGAACAGGTACTCTCCCATTGTGTACGTCCACCACCACCTTGGCTGTCAACAGTGTAGGTCTGTGCTCAGTGCTGATGGGCTTCACTAATGCCTGATAGTCCTGCCCTCTCAGACCTATAGCTGCTCGACACCAAATCATCATTTCACTCATTGGGGGAATCAGAATAGGTAACAGGTCTGTCACCTGTGCAGTACCAATTTCGCCACCTGTAATTGTTACCTGTTGATGGTGCAGGATGGCTCTGAACTCACGCTGGAGGACCTTCCTCTGACCAGGTCTGGCAGTGTCTGCAATCTGTTGAAGCAAAGGCAAAACTTCCTCCATTTAATTGCTAACAACATTAGTGCCTAGTATAATATATGGGTCATTTGCATTACTTGCTTCTGCTACTACTATGACCCCTTGGTTCTGCAATTCAACCCTCCCCACCTTTATGGGCACTTCTCTAACCCCCATTACAGTGATTGGTTCACTGTTAGACGCATTGAGGTTAAAGTCTAAGGCAGGCTGTTTCAGTTCTGCATAAGCCCAATTCTTATAAAGGATATAGGGGATGGTGGTCACCTGTGACTTAGTGTCCAGCAGAGCAGGTGTCGGGATGCCATCTAGTACAATGGACAGAAACGACCTCTGTCCGATGAAGGTCTTGTACCAGGTGGCTGGGCCCTGTTGATCTATTCCTGAGGTTTGGCCCTGGCCCCCAGGGACTGCCCCATTTAAAGGACAGCTCTTGGCGATGTGGCCGGTTCGGTTACAACGGCGGCAGATGGGCTCCCCAGTGGAGCTGTAGCGGTCGGTGGCTTGCTTTGCTCTCATCCAGGGTACATCCTCTGGACTGTCGGCAAGTTGAATTAGGGGTTTAGGTCGGGGCTGGGGTCTTGGCGCTGGCTGTTGGTTTTGCTGCAGCTGCAGAGCGTCCATCAGCTTGGTGATGTTTTTATTCATCTGTCGCATCTCAGCACGCATCTCAACACGCAGGGAATCATATTTGTCCGGCTGAGCAGATTGTACATTGTGCGTGGCTGTAGACACAGGTGATGATTTTGGGGTAGCCTGCGCCTCACCACTGCACCCACGTTTGATAGCAGCTTCATGGGTCTCTACTGGCCGTAACCCTTTGATGGCCATATCCTTCAGGGTATTAAAGTCAGCTTCAGGATTGCTCAATGACCACCAACGTACAGTCTTACTGTCACGGGGGATAGCAGTCCCAGGTGAATTGTTCAATTAGGAGCTTATTTTTGTCGGGTACACTGGCGGGGCTGACATGTTTAAGGGCATGCAACGCTTCTTCCAGATGTCAGGCATAAGCACTAATATCATCTCACGGCCTCTGGTAGCAGTGATGGAAGCGCATGCGTATATCAGCCTCATTGCACTCCTCGAAAGTAGCTCTCAGTTTGTTAAATATAGTGGCCGCAGTCCGCCAGATGTAGATGGTAGTGCGGCTTCGATGGCAAAGCCCCCTACAGGTATGGCGATTCCTCTGGGGCAGCGTAGTGTAAAGGGGTATCTTGGAGTGAAGCTGTAGGTCGGGATGGGGAGTGATGGAGCAGCCTATGAGGGATGGCGGGAGCGGTGTTAGACCAGGACGCACTCTCTTTTTCTGCTGCGCCAGTTAACTGTCTTAATACCAAGGCGGCGCGCTGCTGACCGGTCATTGCATACATATCTAGGACGCTGGTGATTTTTCTCCTGAAAGCATCCAGCATATCAGGGCATCTGTCATACTGGGGCAACCACTTGGCCCCCGGGATGTACGGGAGTGAGATCGGCATTATTGGGGCGACTGCGCCTGGTGCGTCGGTGACGCTGGTAGTGCTACTGGAGGCAGCCATAGGTCCTTCAGGGTAATTCCTAGAATCAGCGAACACATTGTCGTTGTCACTGGAGGAGGCCGATATATTGGAGGCCCCCTAGTGAATTACAGCCAGTTCTTAAAGAGTTAAACAGTTCGGGAGTTTCCAGACTAGGCTGCGGCGCTCGGGAATGCTCGGCAGAGCTAGGGCCGGGTTTCAGTTTTGCGCTCTATAGGCTGACACGCCCCCTTTCTTCCCGCTCTTCGGCGCAGTAATGGCGGTGTAGTTTAAACAGGCACACGATACAATCGAAATCACAGCACACAGTAGCCGGTAATACCGGGCACGAGATCCTGTTTGTGTCGCCAGAAAGATATGTCGAGCTCCAGGCCCTGGGGTACTTGGGTACCATACTCGGTGGTTGTTCTAGGGATGTCAAGGGTGGCAGCGCCTGATCCCGTGGCCTGGTTGACACTTCAAAAAGGGAAGTATTTACAGGGGATTAGAGTTTTTTGTCATGTGACGCCACCTGTAGTATCTGGTGATGGGTCACCAGCGTCGCTGCAGTCCGCCAGATGTAGATGGTAGTGCGGCTTAGATGGCAAAGCCCCCTACAGGTATGGCGATTCCTCTGGGGCAGCGTAGTGTAAAGGGGTATCTTGGAGTGAAGCTGTAGGTCGGGATGGGGAGTGATGGAGCAGTCTATGAGGGATGCCGTGAGCGGAGAGAAAAGATGCACACACACTGCAGAAGTCTTTTTTACCTTTTTACTGTTGGTACGGCAGGTAAAGATGTCCAGGGCACTGACAGGTGACCAGGTGCACAGTGGGTCCCCACAGCAAGTGGGTATAAGGCCTCCTCTGTTCCTCTGTGGTAGCTGAAGCCCAGTCTGCTTGCAGCCAGACCAGCCTCCTCTCTTCCTGTCCTTGCTCTCTCCTCCTGTGCGGTCCACGGGTTACCCTCTCTAATCACTGCTGTGCTGCACTACACTGCGGTGACTGGCTCCCTCTCTCTGGACTCACACGGGGACCGGGTGACTGAAGTCTCCATGGAGCGACGGGGTTTTCTTTTAGTCCTGAAGTATCCTACAGGTGCGTATCCCCGATGTCCGGTACGTCTTTGGGCGAACTTCCACTAGTTCCTCACTCCCTTTTGGCTTTCTACTCCTTGCCTTCTGTCCCCACTCAGGCTGGCGAGACGTCAGAAGGGCCACTCCAGGTCACTGGCTCGGGCCTAACCGTTGCACCGACCACCAGGACATCGTCGCAGCTCTCCTAGCGTCTGCACACTCTAACTAACTCCTCCCCCAGCAGCAGTATTTATAGGGGATCTCACCTAAAGGTGGTGAGTAGAGCTCCTCCTAATGTGCCGGGATGGAAGATGTTGCATGTAGTTGGTACCTGCTGTGGAAACCCAGCTGTGCATTAGAGTAGTCTGTGGCTACCTGCGTGAGCAGGGCACCACACTAACACTGAGCGTTCCTGGCAACCCGTGGGAAGGCCCTGGTTCACGCAGCCTATTCAGGATGATGAAGCTGAGCAGTATAGGCGACGAGAGGCATGGTGTGTGAACGAGATGGAGACCCGCCAGGCCCGCGCTTTCGCCCACACTCAGCCGCCATGACCCCTGGAGCAGCACAAAAAGGGGGTAATTACTGCCTTCAATCTGGGAACTGGGTACAGTTTTACCCGGCAGGAAGGTCTGAACTCAGAGGTATTCGTGGAAGGAGAGATGTGGAGTCCCACCTCCCACAAGGCTACTCGGACCGGGATCTATACCGGGGTGACACCATAACCTATGAACGCCATGCAGGACCCCAAGGGTGGGACGCGATCCGGGTCAGCAAAAGTGATGACTGACAAGGTTAATCCGGTATAGTGTGTTACTGTAAATAGTTATATATTGTACTTTTTATTGCAGCATTTGGACAAAAACCACATGAACATAAATGTAAACTGTTGTTTTAAAAGCCTGATTGAACTTGAAGTCAGAGACTTAATATCTGGCCCCATTGGGCCGATGTGAACTTAAAGTAAAATGTTTTATTTGCAACATTGAAGCCTAGCACCTCCCGTAAGGGAAGACAACATAATCATACTGTTTTTGTTGTGTTTTAATGTTACCCGGTTAACATGTTAGTAATATGTAAGCTCAAACCCAGTTTTGATGTAACACTCGCGGACGAGTGTATTTAACCAAGGGGGTGTGTGGCGCCCCTATGGCAAGGTGCCACAGGAAGGTACTGCACCCCAAGCAGAAGGTGTGGTGCCTCCGTAGCCGTGGATATGGAGGACTCTACAGAGTCTGCACCCCAACACCCATACAGTAGGCCACTTTAGGACAGGGGATCGCATATTCAGTAGATCTCAGGGGGTGGAGCCTAGAAAACGGGAGACAGGGAGTGACAGTAGTGTCAGGCAGACGGTTTGAGCAGCAAGGAAGATGGATGCAGGGGACCCTGCGGCTGTCAGGAGAGCACCTCTTAAGAGAGGGATGACCCAGACGTAGAGGGGGGTTACTCCAGGACTGGTCGGAGCCAGCTGGAAACCTAGTTCACCACCGGCATACCGGAGCTGAGGTGGTTAGTCAACGGTCTATCCCTAACTGCAAACTGGCAGGCTGTGGGCTCGACATAAGAGAGCCACAGCACCCCTAAAAAAGTCCAACATTGGTCCTGCAGCTGGGTTCACGACACCGACAAGTAAGAGACTTTAGGTAACAGACCCCGAGGACAAGAGACTTGACTCAATAGGGGGAAGCACAGAGAGAGAGGAACAGGACCAGGAATGCGATATTAAGGGCACCACTGACAGACTCTGGAAAATCCTCTAATATCCGCGGCTACAATCCCTGTTAAGGCAGACTGTACGGTGTACCCTTTTCCATCTGGTGCAAGTAAAGAACTGTTTGAGCTGATCTGGTGTCTGGTCTCCTTCCATCCGACGCCCGGAGGGCTTCTACAGTATCTTCGAGGTAAGGACTACTACTCCCCTCATCTACCCTGCTGCCCTGAGGAAAAGCTCCACCTGTGGGGATCTGTACTACCAAAGCTGCATTCCCATCACCTCAGCAGCTGGCCGACGCGTTGGTGACCCTATTACCAGGTACCACAGGTGGCGTCACATTACAAATCCCCATCATCATCACCCCCACCCCGACACTGAGGGTCCAGGGTACGGAATCGGGAACCGACCAGCCGTGATCCCCACCGAAGTGAACCCCCGTCACGGTATCCGAGTACCCCCTACCCAGACTCACACACACTCACACACACAGGCATACATAGACACACAGAATCACACACGCACACAGATTCCAACACTCACACACACACGGACACACAGTTTCCCCTTCGCTAGGGTTTTACTGCTGGCAGCCGAGAAATAAGTTACTCACGTGACATGGCAAGGGTCATGTGACGCTGCGGGGGTCATGTGATCCCATGTCACACAGATCCTTGCTTCACGGACCGCGGTAAGACACTGGCAGAGGGGAAAGCAAGAGGAGGGGGCAGTCTGCTGGGGGCGGGAGACCGGGCAAAATGTGTCCGGACTGCTGGGGATGGGAGAGCGGGCGGAGGGAGGCTGGACTGTTGGTGGTGGGAGACGGGGCAGAGGGGGGCCAGGAAGGCGGGAGGAGGGAGCCAGACTGCTGGGTGCTGGAGAACGAGCGGAGGGGGGCCAGACTGCTGGTGGTGGGAAACGTGGCAGAGGTGGGTCAGACTGTTAGGGGCATGAGACTGCAAATGGAGTCTGTGGAGCCTCGATTAAGAGTCTCAAACACAGGACTAGCAAGATATCCCTCCAGGGAAGGTCCTAGCCTTGGGGTGGAATCCTTGCGGAGACCACCATAACTACAATATTAAGTGGCCCTTTTAGTCAATAACCCACTCAGTTACGAGTTAAAGGGAACCAACCACCCCAAATGACCCCCCCGGACTATTAATATCGTTCCCTACACCCAGCACATACATGTGCTGCAAGGTTTTTTGCTAAAAAAACTGCTTTTTAAAAGTTGAGATAATGCTTTATAAAGTATTAAACGAAGGGACGGGTGGGCGTTACTTAGCTGGGGCTAAAGCCGGGTTGCAGCTGCCAGTCATCCTCCTGTGTCCCCTCGCAGCAGTAATGGCCAGCCCTTTCTTGTCGTCACAGCCTGCTGAGCCTGGTGCACGGGATCTCATGCCCGTGCACACGTCATCAGCTACAGCCGGGTCGCGAGCACACACGCTCTGACTTCCACAGCCGAGCGCAGGAAGTCAGAGCGCGCGCTCGCGACACGGCTGTAGCTGATGACGTGTGCACGGGCATGAGATCCCGTGCACCAGGCTCAGCAGGCTGTGACGACAAGAAAGGGCTGGCCGTTACTGCTGCGAGGGGACACAGGAGGATGACTGGCAGCTGCAACCCGGCTTTAGCCCCAGCTAAGTAACGCCCACCCGTCCCTTCGTTTAATACTTTATAAAGCATTATCTCAACTTTTAAAAAGCAGTTTTTTTAGCAAAAAACCTTGCAGCACATGTATGTGCTGGGTGTAGGGAACGATATTAATAGTCCGGGGGGGTCATTTGGGGTGGTTGGTTCCCTTTAAGGATATGACAAGGGAATTAACAGAGCCAGGTATCCATCCACAGACAGCTGTTTTGGGGTATTGCCCCTTATCAGTGTGGAGTAGGATTCTGGCTAGGTGGGAGCAATGCCTGGTAAACCAACTTCACAAAGTATTCACTGATCTCAGGGACACCAGTCAAGGAAAACACTGCGGGCAGCCCGCTAAAGCGCTCAAACACAGTGAAATCCATGATGCATTGCCCCTTGGAAATTTGAACATGCAAATGGAGTCCGTGGAGCCTCGATTAAGAGTCTCAAACACGAGACTAGCCAGATATACCTCCAGGGAAGGACCTAGCCCTGGGGTGGCTCCTTGCGGAGACCACCATAACCACCATATTAAGTGGCCTTTTTAGTCAATATCCCACTCAGTTACGAGTTAAGAATATGACAAAGGAATTAACAGAGCCAGGTATGGGGCATGAGACTGGGCAGAGAGGGGTGTGTGTGCAGCGCCATTGCTAACAGCTGCCATCTACTATAGAATCGTCTAATTCTGAAATCCCGCGTCGCTGATTGGTCGCGGGCAGCTGGCACGACCAATCAGCGACGCGGGATTTCCGTTACAGTCAGACAGAATTAGACGATTATATAGTAGATGTATTTGATTTGCATGTACTATTAATTTTTGCAAAGTTTGAAGAAACGACAGTGACCATTTAGGCAGGTTATTACTATAAAAAACAAAGTTCTTCCCTTCAACGTCACTGACCATAATAGTTACCAAGTATAACTTGTGTGTTCTAGAGTCTCAGAAGGTCAGAGGTGCAAGCCTGGGGCACATACCGCAACAAAAAGGCATAGACAAGCAACAAACAAAACTAAAACAAGCCCTCATAGGATATGTGAGATGGCTGCTGGTAGACCGGGATAATGAAGACTGCTAGATTGTCTTACATCTGTTATTCACAGTGTTGAAATAATTTCATGTACCGTAAACTATAGAAAATAAATGTTATTTAGGTTTTAATAGGGGTCCTATGTTATGGGAACCTCAGTCGTCCTTTCAGCGTCAGTTCATGCATCCTCAGCACCCGCATAGATCGTAGCCTTCGTCTGCGTCATCTCTCAGTCATATCAGGGCTCCATGGATTATGTTTTTATAGATCTTTATTTTCGACCTTTATTCTGTCTCATAAGGTTATTATGCTGATGCAGAATGACGTTGGGGCTGATCAGACATCTCCATCATGGCATTGTGAATTGTCAATATTGGACCTAAATCAATTTTACTGAACAAATTCAGCTAGTTTTAATATCTTTTGTCTGCCTCTGTTATCAGGGTACTATGGTGGCTACTATTAAGGGGGCACTGTGCTGTGATGAGCTTTGCTAGTTCTGTTAAGGCGGTACTATATCTTCTATTGTTATGGCTGTACTATGGCTACTTCTATTGTGAGAGTCTTGGGGTTGTAACTGTTATGGGGCTCTGTTATTGGAATTGTGTATTTGGGCATGTAACAATGTCCTACAATGATGAACAAGCAAATCAATTTTGGAACAAATCAAGTCACAAAGTTACTCAAAGCAAGGATCACCAAGCTATGACTTGCCAACTTTGGACACATCATACGAAGAGAGTAATGAATGGAGGAGGACATCATGGTCAGAAGAATAGAAGGAAAAGGAAGACCAGCAACCCAATGGCTTGATACTATCAAGATAACAGTTGAGAATATCCTAGTGGACCTATCTAGGTTTGGAGAAGACCCTAGTGGGTCTATCGAGGCTTGGAGAAGACCCTGGTAGACCTAACTAGGCTTGGAGAAGACCCTGGTGGGTTTGTGTAGGCCTGGAGAAGACCCTGTTGGACTTAACTAGGCTTGTAGAAGACCCTGGTGGACCTATCTAGGCTTGGAGAAGACCTTGGTGGGTCTATGTAGGCCTGGAGAAGACCCTGGTGGCCCTATCTAGATTTGAAGAAGACCCTGGTGAACCTATCTAGGCTTGGAGAAGACCTTGGTGGATCTATGTAGGCCTGGAGAAGACTCTGGTGGGCCTATCTAGATTTAAAGAAGACCCTGGTGGACCTATCTAGGCTGCACAACTTAGATCTTCCTACAGAGCATTCATCCATCAAGTCACTATGGCTCTAGATAGAGCTAAAGGTTGTTTATTAGTAATAATAATAATAATAATAATAATAATAGTGTGCATTTGGCAGCTACAGAAATTGATAAAGTGCAGCAGTTATGTGTTTGGAATGAACCTGTCCCATCTAAGGTACGATGGGGCAGTGAATTGTCATTTACAGTTAGTCCTTTGAACTTTCAACATATCCTCAGTTCTCATTCCAAAAACAATATCAACTAATCAGGTTTCTCAATTATTATTATTATTATTATTATTATTATTATTATTATGTTCTGTCTTCTGGCTCACATACTAGTTTTCCTGTATCAGTTCCTATTATTTACAGCAGGTGGCAGTAGAGTACTGCAGATTGATTATTTCTTTGTGCAGAGTATCAGGATAATCCTGGATTATTAGGATATTATTGCATTTTTAATAGAAACTCTGAAAAATAAGCTCCTGTTGTCCATATCAGCTGTTTCTGTAGAAGCTGTGACAGTAAATACATTAAGGAGATGCTCACACCAGGCGGACACTCTGAGGATTTTGCATCCAAATGTTTAATCCAGTAAATCTGCAGCGTATTAAAGTAGTTATGTGGAGGAGATATTACTTAATGGAAATCTGTCAGCAGGTCTTTGCAATGGAATCTGAAGACAGCTGGAGACAGTGGCTGAAACACTGAATTCAGGGATGATTCATTTATTAAGCTGTGTGCTGTTGTTTACTCATAGTGAAGGTTTTTTCACTAGGATATTATCATTGCAGTGACTGGCTGTCTTATGTCAAGTCATCCGACCATGCCCCCTCCTCTGATGGGTGGGGTTAGCCTGCTGAGCTCTGCTACATCCAAGAACTCTGATTATGTCACAACTGCTGGACCCAGTAAAGTAAGTGATATATTGTTGGATTTAGGGTCTCTTTTCCTACATCATGCTGCACTCAGATGAAGTAGCAAAAACCTGTTGACAGATTCCCTTTAATCAGTGCAGAAACAGCTGTGGTGCAAATTTTAAGATTGTAAAGTGCATACTCATTCCCTGGATTTTCATCATAATTTCACGCTTGAACTGAATGTTATAAGAAAAGCATCCAGCTACACATAGCTGAGGTCACTGGACTGCTGCAGCCGATGGGGTATATGTGCTATTGCATACAGAAACACAACAACTTTCTCGTCTTCTTCTTTCTTCTTCTTTCTTCTTCTCCTCCCTGTGTCTGTACAGAATCCAGCATATACAGAGTGTTTGTGTCAGCAGGATAGGAACTATTATTATCAGAGGCTCAATGGGGGCACTATCACTATATGGAGGCACAGAGGGAGCACTATCACTATATAGAGATAAAGGGGGCACTATCACTATATGGAGACAGAGAGGGGGCACTATTACTATATGGAGACACAGGGGAGCACTATCACTATACGGAGGCTGAGAGAGGGCACTATTAATATATGGAGACACATTGGGCTCTATCACTATATGGAGGCACAGAGGGGGCACTATTACTATATAGAAGCACAGAAGGAGCATTATAACCACACAGAGGAGGCACAGAGAGGGCACATTTACTATATGGAAGCACAGATGGGGCACTATTATGTCACGGTCGTAAGCTCCGGTGTACTTAGCCATCTGAGGCAGACAGTCTATGATCATAGTCGCGGTCCCCAGAGGTCGAGGCCCTGGCCGGACATGTTAAGGGGATATTTACAGGGGACATAATAGTTTGTGACGCCAACTGGAGTTTTGACCACAGGTGGCCAGGGGCTGCTTCTAAGGGGAGATGGTAGGGCAGCCAGGTGGTAATCCCTCTCCAGTCAGGGCAGGGATACCTTGGAAGGTGTGGAGAGATGGATGGGATGGTGGCTGGTGCAGAGAGTAGGAGGGTAGTGGTTTAGGAGGATGCAGGAAAGATCAGACGACACACAATCTTTGTGGTTCTTACCCTTTACTTATAGTTGATGATTAGAATTCAGCTGTGGTAGGATGTTCATTAGGTGCACAGCCTGGCCAGCCCAGAGATAGTTAGAGTCCACCTTGCTGAGACAAAGAATATATGACCTTCCAGCTGTTTCCCAGTGCTTACACTTGATACCCCTTTCCTCTCCTAAGTGTCTGTGGTTGCCATTCCCTGCCAGGCAGGTAGCTGTGGGTCTTGTGAGTAATAGCTTTGGTCCTCTGACCCTATATAGCCTTCTGAGACACTGGAAGGTCCACAAGTGAGTCACTGTACTTGAAGCCCAGTGACCTCCAGCTTCACAATCGGCCTTCAAGTATCCCTGATTGAGTTGGGGGCTGTTACCCCTCCTGCAGCTAATTCTTCTGCCTAGCTTCAACAGCTAGCAGCAGATTGATCTCTCATAGGCCTCAGTCTAGCACCTCACTCCTAACCTAACTCCTCCCTCCAGTCATAAGTGAGGCCTGCCATATAGTTAGGCCTCTTATGCTTATCATTTCCTGGCCTGAAGTTCAGATGTGTTGAGTGTATGTTGAGGGTCTCAGCAAAGTTTTCTCCACTTGCCTTCAGGCATGATATTACACATTATTATTTATTATTATTAAGTATTTATATAGCACCATTAGGTTACATGGCGCTTTACAAGTGAGAGGGTAGACAAAGACAAGTGGTAAAACGACGACAAATCAGTCATACGGGTACAATAGGGCAGAGGATCCTGTCCGCGGGGGCTCACAGTCTAGAGGGGGTGGGGAGGGAGAGAGTAGGAGGGGGAGAGGTGAGATGGTGCAGAGGATTAGGTCTCAGTGTGTGTTATAGGCTTGAAGGAAGAGGTGGGTCTTCAGGTTTTTCTTGAAGGTTCCCAGGGTCGGGGAGTGTCTGATGTGATGAGGGAGGAGGTTCCAGAGTATGACAGAAGCATGAGAGAAGTCTTGTATGCGGTTGTGGGAGGTGGAGATGCGGGGAGTTGAGAGAAGGAGTTCTTGAGAGGAGCACAAGTTGCGCTAGGGGAGGTAGCGGGAGACCAGGTCGGAGATGTAGGGAGGGGACAGGTTGTGTATGGCCTTGTATATCAGGGTTAAGGTTTTGAAGTGGGATCGCTTGGGAGTGGGGAGCCAGTGGAGGGCTCGGCGGAGAGCGGAGGCAGGGGAGTAATGGGGAGATAGATGGATGAGTCGGGCAGCTGAGTTGAGGATGATGCGGAGAGGTTCAAGGGAGGAGGCAGGGAGGCCGGTGAACAGGAGGTTGCAGTAGTCCAGGCGGGAGATGATGAGGGCATGGACAAGTGTCTTAGCCGTGTTGTGGTCAAGGAAGTAGCGGATACGGGCAATGTTTTTTAGTTGGAGTCGACAGGCAGTGGCGAGGGCTTAGATGTGGGTCTTGAAGGAGATGGAGGAGTCGAGGATTACCCCGAGGCACTTGGTGTGGGGGACGGGTGAGATTGTGCAGTCATTGATGGTGATGGATGGGTCAGGAAGAAGGGGGCGGTTGTTCGGGGGAAAGACGATGAATTTGGTCTTGTCCATGTTGAGTTTGCGGAAGCGAGTAGAAAAGAAGGATGCGATGGCGGATAGGCAGTGAGGTATTTTGGATAGGGAGGAGATATCAGGGCCAGACAGATAGAGCTGGGTGTCATCGGCGTAGAGGTGGTATTGGAGGCCGTGTGACTCGATGAGGTTGCCTAGGCCGAGGGTGTAAATGGGGAAGAGTAGTGGTCCCAGGACCGAGCCTTGTGGAACGCCTACAGAGAGGGGGTGGTGCGAGGAGGAGGTGTGGGAGTGGGTGATGCTGAAGGTCCTGTCCGTTAGGTAGGAGGAGATCCAGGAGAGGACAAGGTCAGTAATGCCAAGAGATTCAAGGATTTGAAGTAAGAGTCAACAGTGTCGAAGGCAGCAGAGAGGTCGAGAAGGATGAGGATGAAGTAGTGTTGTTTGCTCTTGGCGATTAGAAGGTCATTAGTGACTTTGGTTAGGGCTGTTTCGGTGGAGTGGTGAGGTCGGAAGCCGGATTGTAGGCAATCAACGAGAGCACAGGAAGAGAGGTGGGAGGATAGTTCGGAATAGACGTGTTGTTCAAGATGTTTTGAGGTGAACGGAAGGAGAGATATGGAGCGATAGTTGGAGACTGTTGCGGGGTCGAGGGATGTTTTTTTTAGGATGGGCGTGATTATGGCGTGTTTGAAGGGTGAGGGGAATGTGCCGAATTTGAGTGATATGTTGAAGAGGTGTGTTAGGGCAGGGGTGAGGACTGTGGTGAGGTTAGGGATGAGGTGGGAGGGGAGTGGATCAAGGGCGCAGGTGGTGAGGTGTGATCGTGCTAGAAGGGAGGAGAGGTGGTCCTCTGTCATGGGGGTGAAACTGAATTTGGGTGAGGGGGGATGAGCTGGAGGTGGGATGGGGCAAGGGGAGTATGGGTCGAAGCTTTGTCTGAGTTTGTAAATTTTGTCTTTGAAGAAGATGGCGAAGTCGTCGGTGGAGATGAGGGGTGAGGGAGGAGGTGCAGGGGGACGAAGTAAAGAGTTGAAGGTTTTGAAGAGTTGTTTGGGGTTGTGAGACAGGGCGGTTATTAGGGAAGAGAAGTAGACTTGTTTTGCGGAGTCAAGGGCAGTCTTGAAGGTATTGAGGAAAAGCTTGTACAGGGCGAAGTGCTCTGCGGAGTGGGATTTTTTTATATTTCCGCTCGACTGCCTTAGTCGTCCGTCGGAGTTTTTTTGGTGAGGGTCTTGAGCCAGGGTTGTTGTTGTACTCGTGTACACATAGGTTATATGCAGTACCATTTGTGGCAGCCTGGCCGCAGGGGCGCTACAATTACTATATGAAGGCATAGAAAGGGGCACTATTACTATATGGAGGCACAGACAAATCACTACCACTATATGGAGGCACAAAAATGGTGCATTATCACTATATGGAGGCATAGAGGTGGCACTATTACTATATGGATGCATAGAGGGGGTGTTACTACTATGTGGAAGCACAGAGAGGGTACTATTACTATATGGAGGCACAGAGAGGGTACTGTTACTATATGAAGGCACAGAAGGGGTATTAGTACTATATGGAGGCTCTGAGAGGACATTATTAATATATGGGGGCCTCAGTGTGGCACTATTACTATGGTAGATGGATGCCCAGAAGGAGCATTATGATGAAGAAGGGGGGGCACTATTACTATATGAAGGCACAAATGGAGAATTATGATGATGCAAAGAGGGTCAATATTACTATATGGAGGTACAGAGAGGGCTTTATCACTTTATGGAGTCGCAGAGGAGGCACTTTGACTATATAGAGGCACAGTGAGGGGCAATATGGTGGCACAGAAAGGGTCGCTATTACCATATGGATGCACAGAAGGGGCATTAGTACTATATGAAGGCACTGAGAAGGCACTATTAATATATGAAGGCCACTCTGCTACACTCTTACTATATGGAGGCACAGAGGGGGCATTTTGGGGCCACAGAAAGGGTCAATACTATTATATGGACAGTCTATGAAAAAATATTTTCTCTTTACACTGGTGTTATCCATTGAGCCAGGCTTTTCTATAATAATACTATTATATGGAGGCGCAGAAATGGCATTATAATGATGCACTATTACTATAGGAAGACACAGAACAGCATTAATACTAAATAGAGGCACCAAGGGGCATTATCACAGCACAGAAGTGGTTACAGTTACTCTATGGAGGCATAGATGGGGCACTATTGACTCACTGTTGCCGGGTTCTCAGGTCTCAGGCGCTGGCTGCAGTCACAGTTTGGTGCCTGAGGCTGTAAGAGCCCGGTGGTCAATGCATGGTTAAATATGAATAAAGTTTGTTTCGTGACGCCACCTGTGGGTGTCCGGTGATGGCACCGGTGCTGCTTGGACCTCCGGGGAATGGACTGCAGCTAGATGGAACTGCTCCCCACAGGATGAGCAAAAGTCCCCGGGGTCAGGAACTGCACTGGTGGAATAAGGCAGCTCAGTTGATTTGGTAGGTGAATAAACTAATAGCAGTTCGGAAAGAAAGCTCAGACACAATGCTTCTCTGCACGGGTCTTTACTTCAGTTATGCACGGTACACGGGATAACAGTCACTTTTAGGTAACGGACCGGGTGGTCCCGGTGATGAGCGGTATCTTTCCAAGGCTCCACAGTGTTCCCTCTTTAACTAACTGTCCCTTGTTACTCTTCGCTGCTTTCGTGCACCTGGTCAGGATACTGAGGAACCTATGTTGAGGACCGGAGCCTAGGCCTATCAACTCCCGATGGGTCCCCTGAACCCCAATGGCGGTTACCCCTCCTGGCACAGCTGCGGTGATGGAGGTTGTTGTGATGAGCGCCTGAGAAGCCCTCTATCACTCCGGTGTCGTAGTACAGCGGTGGACGTCTGCACTGCCTCGGAGCCGGTACTCCGGGTGGTCTGGGCTCGGGTGTCTTTTTACCTGTTGCTTGTTTACTTGGTTACTGGTTACTTGGCCGGCCCCCTTCTCTTCTGGGTCACCGCTTCCCGGTGCCCTCTCTCTTAGCTATCTGTCACGACTTCTGTCCTTGTCCTTGTCTCTCCCACTTTCTAACTCTTTTTCTGCTCTTTCCCCACTCTGTACATCTCACACTCCTCCCACCAGGACCTAATTGGTTCTCTACCTCTAGATGTGGCACGTGGTGTATGGAGCCTTGGGGTTAACTTGTTCATCACCGAGACGGAGAATACTGCACCTTCAGTCAGGGATGCAGTACCCTCCTGTGACGAACTCATTGCGGGGTGCCACACTACCCCTTGGGGAATTACACTTGTCCCCAAGTGTCACAAGAACCCAACCAGTACAGAGAAAACATTTTTATGTTTGCAATTATCAATGGTAAAACACTTTTATTAATAAAATTTACGCAATACTTTCTTCTTCCCGTCCGGGAGGTTCATTATCTTAGAACGTTACGATAACTGTTCGGTGAAATTTGTTTAACTTTTGCGGACCCGGCGGTTAGTCTCACTGTCTTTTGGCAATGTCCGGGTTACCGCCGGGTTACGCTACACATTATCGGGTACACAATGGGAACTGAAGTTTCCTCACAGGGGTCCATGAGCATTTTCCAAAACTTTCACAATAAACCAGGTTACACATGATGTTAATTTTTATATTATGGCTCACATTTGCGGACCCGGAGGGCGAACCACCCCCGGGGCCCGACATGGCGTTCATAGGAAATGGTTTCACCCCGGTACAGGTCTCTGTCGGGATGTCCCTTGGGCAGGTGGGATTCGACGTCCCGGCGGGAGATAAAGACTTCCTCATACACCCCCTCCTCCCGGGCAAAACCCCACCCGTTCTCCAGGTTGAAGGTTGTGACAGTACCTTTTTTACGAAGTTCGTTCACCATAGGTGGTTGGCGGCTGGCTTCAGCTCTGACTCGCAAGTTCTCTTGTTCCCGGGCCCACCACTCGGATCGTCGCAGCTGCCGCACGGCTTCATCGACCCGGTGAACAGTCTGAACATAGCCCCGCCGGTTTACGGTGCTATTTAGGGTTTATGTTTGCCTGTAGCTCTGTACCGGTGTACGGCTGTTGCTGTTGTGGGTGGACGCCGCCGCAGCGCCGCACCACTCTACCCGAGCTGCTGGTGGCTGCTCGGCTGGAAGCTCCAACTCGCCCTCCTCCTCGGAACCGGTCTGTCCTGGTTCTTCCTCTTCTTCGGGAACCGGGTCATCCTCTCCTTCTATGGCCTCGACCACTACGTCCAGTTCTTCAGTAGGTTGGGGCTCTCCTTCTAGATTGGGGTTATCCGGTTGGACAGGCACCGCGGCTGCGGGGCCTTCTTCTCCTTTCAGTATACTCTCCTGATCGCTTTCTCCCTCGGTCTCATCCTGCGTGGCTTCAAGGCTGCCCGCTTCCTCTTCCTCCGACTCTACCGCACCCGTCGACTGTAGCAGGTCTTCTCTGGTAACCGGGTAGGCCTCACTTTGCTCTGGCCTGGTCTCCGGTTCTGGAGTGGGGCGGGTAGTTAGTCCGTTTTGCACCGCACTAGCACTCCAGCGTCTCACTGTCCATTCTGTACTTTCCATCAACTGCACCCATAGGTCTTGCAGTGCAGTCTCCCAGAACGTGGGGTCCCCATCGATAGTGAGGACGGGACCTGGTCCAGGACTGCCAAGGGCGGCTCGGGCCTCCTCCTCCACTTCTCGCATCAGCTCTCGAAGCCTCATGGTCGCCATGTCTTTGCTTCCAGGAACCACACCTGTCGCGGCTGGCACAGGTTCCCGTGGCAAGGCTTGTTGCAAAGACCTGGCCACACCTTCTCCTTTTTGTTTTGTAGTCCATGGCCCGCCCCCTTGGTTGTTTCCCAGCAATCGGGGTGGGCAAATGTTTTGGCGCCTCTGCCATGGCCCTCCCACGATGAGGAGCGGAGGCACGCCCCTGGGCCAGCACATAGTCTCTCACATGGCGGGCCCCGCCATTTAAATCCAGTAAAAATGGCGCGCAAAGTTCTTTTGGCCCTCTATCACTCCGGTGTCGTAGTACAGCGGTGGACGTCTGCACTGCCTCGGAGCCGGTACTCCGGGTGGTCTGGGCTCGGGTGTCTTTTTACCTGTTGCTTGTTTACTTGGTTACTGGTCACTTGGCCGGCCCCCTTCTCTTCTGGGTCACCGCTTCCCGGTGCTCCCTCTGTTAGCTACCTGTCACGACTTCTGTCCTTGACCTTGTCTCTCCCACTTTCTAACTCTTTTTCTGCTCTTTCCCCACTCTGTACATCTCACACTCCTCCCACCAGGACCTAATTGGTTCTCTACCTCTAGATGTGGCACGTGGTGTATGGAGCCTTGGGGTTAACTTGTTCATCACCGAGACGGAGAATACTGCACCTTCAGTCAGGAGTGCAGTACCCTCCTGTGACGCACTCGTTGCCGGGCGCCACACTATTACTATATGGAAGTACTGAGAGGGTATTATTAATATATTGTCAGGCCCACAAGGGTCTGGGGACTCAGATCTCGGGCGATTAGGTGCAAGGATGTCATGGGTGGTCGGTGCCCGAGCCTGTGCCCTTGGGGTGACAGTAAAAAGAGTTTTTAATGGCGAATAAAGTTAATAAAAGTCTTGACGCCACCTGTAGATCCGGTGATGGCACCGGCGCTGCTGGGGCCTCCAGGGTGATGGGCGGCAGCAAGGTGTTATGGCTCCCTACAGGTGGAGCGGGGTCTCTGGGCCTGTAAGGGTATAATGGTGGAGTAGGGTAGCACAGTCTTGTGTGTGTGTGTGTGTCCATCCTTCCGACCTGTCCCACACAGCTAAGAAAGTCTTTTCTGTCCCTTTACTGGTGGTTTGCAGGTACATTTCCAGGATTGAAGGATGCACTCTGGGATTTCCACACCAAGTGGGCTTTAGGCCTCCTTGTCCTGCTCCCTTGTCTTGAAGTCTGGCGTGTGTTGAACCAGGCCTGACCTCTCTTGTCTCTCTCACACCCGTGTTGCTGCACTGAGGGCTCTCACTTGGCTACCGCTACCTCTTCTGCGGCTCCTGGCTCTCAAATGGGGAGTGCTGCGGGTGTCCAGGAAGCTAAACCTCCGCGGTGTACTAGGATTCTCTGCTGGGCTAATCTCTCCCTTGCAGACTCGGACTTCAGTGTCCGGTGTTCTCTTGGGGTGAGCCGATATGGCTCCTCTGCCCTCGCTGTACTGTTCCTCACCTCTGCCTTCGTCCTCGCTCTCTGGACCTCACACTGGCTCTGGCGGTGAACTGTTTTCGGGCCTAGCACGGCTCTAGTAACCAGTTTTGCTCACTAGACACTGAGCTGACTTCACAGTTTTTCTAGTGACTGCACACTCTGGCTAACTCCGCCCCCAGCACCTGTATTTATAGGGGATCTGGCTCAACAGCAACCAGTGGAGCTCCTACAGGCCTGGAGTGGAACATGTTGTGTGTATGTGGGTACCAGATGTGGAAATCCCTTGGTGTACTAGTTGGTCCTGTGGCTACCTGGCACAGGGTGGCACAATATGGAGGCCACAGTGGGGTATTATTATGATAGCAATTTCTACCATTACCTTTTGTGCCTCCCCTATTTCCTCATAGATTGTCGCTTGCGATTAGGGACTTCACTCCTCGTGGCTCCTCATGGTTTCTGAATTTTTTTCTTTTTATTGTCTCATGTTGTCTGTATTGTATTTTATCCTATTATTGTATTGCATTATATTACTATATTTTATTGTTTTGTATTGTATCGTATACCCACTGTATTGTAAAGTGCTGCGGAATATGTTGGCGCTATATAAATAAAAATTATTATTATTATTACTATATGGAGGCACAATGGGGGCAGCATTACTATATGGTGGCACAGAAAGGTACTGTTGCAATGTGGGGCACAAGAGAGGATTTACTACTGTCTGGGGCATTAAGTAATAATATTGCACTAGAAAATTGCTAGAAAAGCAATGGGCCAAAGTTGTCTGTGTGTTGAATTCTGCAGAGATAGAGTATTATAGTTCTTCTAATTGAAGTGTGTGGCATAACTCTGTGATACATTGCAACATCACTATTAAGTAGACATAAAACAGGTAGAATGCACAAAATAAGCATTGTAGAGCCTGCACTGCTCGGAAAGAGCCACATCACCTTCAAACAATAGATCAGTATGGGTGCCAAGAATCGGATCTACACCGGTCTGATTGTGATGGTTTATCCTAGGATCAGGCCAACAATTTTTTAATACTGGAAAAACTTTAATAGGGTCCCCCCATTTTTGATAGCTAGCCAAGATAAAGCAGACAGCTATGGGCTGATATTACCATTCTGTTAAGGTCCATGGTTATTTGGCCCTTTCCAGCCTAAAACTAGCAGCCTGCAGCTGCCCCACTTTAGATGCATCAATTGTTTCCTGTGTGTGTCGTTTTTTTTTTGGATTACTGGGTTAATAATGGGGTTGTCTGATAGACACTTCTCCATTACTAACACCCGAGTTTGGTGCCAGCTGACATTACACAGCTGATATCAACTCCAAACAATATTACCCTGATTGCCACCGCACCAGGGCAGTCAGGAAGAGATGAGCAAAGCTCCAGAATTGGCGCATTTAATATGAAGCACCATTTCTGGGGCGACTTCAAGCTATTTTAGGCTGGGAAGAGGCAAATAACCATGGGTTTTCCCAACCTGATAATATCAGCCCACATCTGTCTACTTTACCTTGGCTGTCTATCAAAAATAGGGGAACCCCACTTTATTTTTTTTAAGTATTTATTTATTTAGTTCCCGGCAGCGACCTGGGAGTCAGAGATGCATCCAGGCATCTTCCCCTTGCTATTCTCATCATTCCATTTGACCTTCCCAACCTGATATCAGCCCACATCTATCTGGTTTACCTTGGCTGGTTATCAAAAATAGGAAGGACCCTACATTTATTATTTATTGATTTTATCACTTATAAATACATTTAAAAATTGGCGTCGGGTTCCCCCTATTTTTTTATAACCACTGGTATTACCTAGTATGGCAGGTAATACCCATATGATTATTGGCTGTCTAACAGCTATGAAACATGTGGGGTGGGACTTGAGCATGGCACTCAGGCACCTGTGATAATGGATCCAGTAATGAGCGTGACTGACCACTAATGGGGATGTATTCATAATTAGTATCAGGGTAAGCATGACCTGTAAACAGGGGCGTAACTACCACAGGTGCAGGGGTTGCGATCGCACCTGGGCCCCAGAGCCTAGGAGGGCCCCAAAAGTTCCTTTAGCCTATAGAAAAAGACAAAAGCTATTAAAGATTGGCAATAATTGGGGGCCCCGTTGGAGCTTTCGCATCGGGGACCCTGGGCCTGAAGTTATGCCACTGCCTGTAAAAATTTTCTTTTTGACACACCTTTAAAAGGCCATTGTCATTACTGCAGTGATCTACTGTTCGAGAGCCACCCTGTAAAGGATCCTACAAGACCGTGACCTCTGCATATATGCAATGCATGAGACAAGGGGCTGGGACTCCAGGATTCAGCTTCAGTGATTTCTGACTTTGTGAATTCATATCAGATCTTTTACTGATGATGAATGAATGAAATACAGTTAGGGCCAGAAATATTTGGACAGTGACACAATTTTCGCGAGTTGAGCTCTGCATGCCACCACATTGGATTTGAAATGAAACCTCTACAACAGAATTCAAGTGCAGATTGTAATGTTTAATTTGAAGGGTTGAACAAAAATATCTGATAGAAAATGTAGGAATTGTACACATTTCTTTACAAACACTCCACATTTTAGGAGGTCAAAAGTAATTGGACAAATAAACATAACCCAAACAAAATATTTTTATTTTCAACATTTTGTTGCGAATCCTTTGGAGGCAATCACTGCCTTAAGTCTGGAACCCATGGACATCACCAAACGCTGGGTTTCCTCCTTCTTAATGCTTTGCCAGGCCTTTACAGCCGCAGCCTTCAGGTCTTGCTTGTTTGTGGGTCTTTACGTCTTAAGTCTGGATTTGAGCAAGTGAAATGCATGCTCAATTGGGTTAAGATCAGGTGATTGACTTGGCCATTGCAGAATGTTCCACTTTTTTGCACTCATGAACTCCTGGGTAGCTTTGGCTGTATGCTTGGGGTCATTGTCCATCTGTACTATGAAGCGCCGTCCAATCAACTTTGCAGCATTTGGCTGAATCTGGGCTGAAAGTATATCCCGGTACACTTCAGAATTCATCCGGCTACTCTTGTCTGCTGTTATGTCATCAATAAACACAAGTGACCCAGTGCCATTGAAAGCCATGCATGCCCATGCCATCATGTTGCCTCCACCATGTTTTACAGAGGATGTGGTGTGCCTTGGATCATGTGCCGTTCCCTTTCTTCTCCAAACTTTTTTCTTCCCATCATTCTGGTACAGGTTGATCTTTGTCTCATCTGTCCATAGAATACTTTTCCAGAACTGAGCTGGCTTCTTGAGGTGTTTTTCAGCAAATTTAACTCTGGCCTGTCTATTTTTGGAATTGATGAATGGTTTGCATCTAGATGTGAACCCTTTGTATTTACTGTCATGGAGTCTTCTCTTTACTGTTGACTTAGAGACAGATACACCTACTTCACTGAGAGTGTTCTGGACTTCAGTTGATGTTGTGAACGGGTTCTTCTTCACCAAATAAAGTATGCGGCGATCATCCACCACTGTTGTCATCCGTGGACGCCCAGGCCTTTTAGAGTTCCCAAGCTCACCAGTCAATTCCTTTTTTATCAGAATGTACCCAACTGTTGATTTTGCTACTCCAAGCATGTCTGCTATCTCTCTGATGGATTTTTTCTTTTTTTTCAGCCTCAGGATGTTCTGCTTCACCTCAATTGAGAGTTCCTTTGACCGCATGTTGTCTGGTCACAGCAACAGCTTCCAAATGCAAAACCACACACCTGGAATCCACCCTGACCTTTTAACTACTTCATTGATTACAGGTTAACGAGGGAGACACCTTCAGAGTTATTTGCAGCCCTTAGAGTCCATTGTCCAATTACTTTTGGTCCCTTGAAAAAGAGGAGGCTATGCATTACTGAGCTATGATTCCTAAACCCTTTCTCCGATTTGGATGTGGAAACTCTCATATTGCAGCTGGGAGTGTGCACTTTCAGCCCATATTATATATATAATTGTATTTCTGAACATGTTTTTGTAAACAGCTAAAATAACAAAACTTGTGTCACTGTCCAAATATTTCTGGCCCTAACTGTAAAAGAATAGAGATGACTTCTTGAAATAATCCTATTAATATTGCATGTGTACTTGGGTTATTCCCACCGTAGTCTTTCATGGCTCAGACAGTAATAACTACATCTAGTCCTGAGGATGTGATGGGTGTCACAATCTGGCTTGTTCTGTGTCTCGTTAGCAACTGTTATTCGACAACTGTCCAAGACAACACAAGATCAATGTTTCTGTTGTGTACATGGCAATCCATGTATAACGAGCAGGTCCCCCTGGCTTCTCTTCAGGATGCCTGACTGTCTCTGACCGCTCGGCACCTGGCTGTACTATTCTGTCACATTATTAAAATGCATTTTGGGTACATACAACTTTCTGATCTCTTTTTAAAGCATACCTGTCATTTTAGTTTTTATTTCATAAATTAATAGTTGACATGCCGCAAACTAGGGAGCATCTGGATACAGTGCATGACAGTGGCACACAGACCAATGGTGTCCAGCACACTACACACAACAACAGACTGGGAATACACCAGAGGGGACAAATACAACCGAGGGCCCTGCTCGTAGGGAACAGGGGAAAGGAGACCTCCTGCACTCACCTGCAGCTGTGCCCTGATATCCCTACTGGCACTGATGTTAACCTTAATCAGGGAGATGGCTGGTGGGAGCACTAGTCCCAACTGCTGCACTAATAACAAAATGAGGGGAAGGGGAGACAGACAGGGAAATGACAAAAACAACTTTAAGCCTGATGCCACTACCCTAGGCAGCAGACGACTTAGCAATGGTCAGATTCTCTAGAGTACCTTCTCAGGAATGGAGTTCAATCACCAGCATTGATTGCTGGATTATTTGACCATATAAAGGAGATGAGAGTGATCACAAAGTAGCCACACCTGGGAAGAGAACTAAGGAGCATTGCAGCAACAGAAACTGACATTAACTTCTACACTGTCAAATGAAAGAAACACATTTAAAATGAAGTCTCAATATAGAAATAAGACACGGGTCTCAAACTTGTCACAAGCCACCAAAGTAAGAGAGACCATCGTGACAGTACCTGCCTTTAATGAGGGGCCTCAGGACCCTCAAGACAGGAAATAGTCTGGTTGTTGTGTCCCACAAATGGGAACAACCTGTAATGCCTATTTCTGCATTGTATATTTTTCCTCCTATCAGAAAATTCTCTTATGGCCACTTTACACG
This sequence comes from Allobates femoralis, assembly GCA_033576535.1. Classification (NCBI taxonomy): domain Eukaryota; kingdom Metazoa; phylum Chordata; class Amphibia; order Anura; family Aromobatidae; genus Allobates; species Allobates femoralis. Next base: position 70,360,577 of record JARQOC010000005.1, on the reverse strand, counting down.
CGGCTACATTTCTAGCTTATCCACAGGTAACTTACTGGCTGCAGTGAAATCATGGAGACATTATTCCATTTGTACACAGCAACAAGATAGAACCATGTCTCCATGATTTCACTGCAGCCAGTAAGTTACCTGTGGATAAGCTAGAATTGTAGCTGCGTGTAAAGTAGCCATTAGGGAACCTTTACACGCAGCAACTTTTCTAGGAATTTCACTGGCCACTTACTGGTTGCAGTGAAATCATGGAAATATTGTTCTATCTTGTTGCTGTGTACAAATGGAACAATGTCTCCATGATTTCACTGCAACCAGTAAGTTGCCAGTGAAATTCCTAGAAAAGTTGCAGCGTGTAAAGGTACCTTTACTGTTATCAGGTAGATTAGACTGTGCATGAAGTTTGTCCCTACCTCCCTCTCTTAGTTTGTCTCTGTACTAGGTTACCTCTCCTTTCTTCCCCAGTTTAGTCTAGAGAAACTATTACTGAAGACGTATGTGTGCAACCCTGTACAGATTATTCCTTTTCACCTACTGTTCCATTGTAACCAATACAAGATTTGGAAGAAATCTACAGCGTTTCTCCTGGTCTTTCTACAGCTGCAGTGACGATCGAGTTGACACTGTCTGTCCATCGTTTGGTGATGTAAGTTACATGCATACAATTATCTAAGGGACCGGTGATTAGAGCGCTTGGGATTTGCAGTCATCAGAGGGAGACAGAACAGTGAAAAGGATCAGCTGTGACCGGGATTGTATCTATTATATAATTGCCTAGAATTCTATTTCCGGACAAAAGCCAACTTCCGTGGCTTTGTCCGGAGATAAATGTCCGGAGATAAGTGACGTCACCAGCGTCACCAGCGTTTACTACACCCGCTCAGGGTGGACCAAGATGGCGGCCATAAGCGGAGCGGACCTCAGGAAGGTCCGCTGTGCTTAGGGCCGACCTCCGGCAGACATTTATCTCCGGAGCGGCTGCGAGGTAGCCGGGAGCCGAGCTCGGCTCCCGGCTGCCTCGCGCCCGCTCCGCCGGCGCGTGAAACGGGGATCCACGCGGCAGACGGAGCGGCCGCGAGGTAGCCGGGAGCCGAGATCGACCAATCAGCGAGCGACTAATCAGAATAGCGCCGCGCTTTATGGCGCCATACTTCAAATACACTGAGTACAGTGTATTTCAAAGATGGCGCCATAGCTGGCGGCGCTATTCGGATTGGTCGCCGCATTCAGCGTGGCGACCAATCAGAATAGCGCCGCGGTCTATGGCGGCATCTTTGAAATACACTGTACTCAGTGTATTTGAAGTATGGCGCCATAAAGTGCGCCGTTATTCTGATTGGTCTGATTGAAGGCGCCGACCAATCAGAATAGCGTCGCGCGCGCAATGCCGCCATATTTGAAATACACTGTAGTCAGTGTATTTGAAGTATGGCGCCATACAGCGCGCCGCTATTCTGATTGGTCGGTGCGCTGAACGCGGCGACCAATCAGAATAGCGGCGTGCTGTATGGCACGATACTTCAAATACACTGTACTCAGTGTATTTCAAATATGCCGGCATGGCGCCCGCCGCTATTCTGATTGGTCGGCGTAGTCAGTGTATTTGAAGTATGGCGCCATACAGCGCACCTATTCTGATTGGTTGCCGCGTTCAGCGCGCCGACCAATCAGAATAGCGGCGCGCTGTATGGCGCGGTACTTCAAATACACTGTACTCAGTGTATTTCAAATATGCCGGCATAGCGCCCGCCGCTATTCTAATTGGTCGAATCAGAATAGCGGCGCGCGCAATGCCGCCATATTTGAAATACACTGAGTACAGTGTATTTGAAGTATGCCGCCATACATCGCGCCTATTCTCATTGGTCGCCGCGTTCAGCTCGCCGACCAATCAGAATGGCAGCGGACGCTATGCCGCCATATTTGAAATACACTAAGTGCCTCTGCCCGCGACCGCTCCAGCCTCTGCCCGCGGCCGCTCCAGCCTCTGCCCGCGGCCGCTCCAGCCTCTGCCCGCGGCCGCTCCATCCTCTGCCCGCGGCTGCTCCAGCCTCTGCCCGTCCTCTACCCGCCTCTGCCCATCCTCTGCCGTCCTCTGCCCATCCTCTGCTGCCCTCTGCCCGTCCTCTGCCCGCCTCACCCGTCCTCACCCCTCCAGCCTCCGCTTTCCTCACCCCTCCAGCCTCCGCTTTCCTCACCTCTCCAGCCTCTGCTTTCCCCACCCCTCCAACCTCCGCTTGGCACACCCCTCCATATGCAATGTACAGTATGTGTATATATGTGTGTAGGTAGGCACTTCTATCACTTTGTCCGCACTTCCCTCAACTTTGTACACACACATACACACACACACACACTCCGCTATACTTACCACCGGTCCTGCGTCCGCTGCCTGGATCCTCAGTCGACATGTCGCCGCCCCCGAACTACTGGATCCAATATAGCATCCAAGATGTCTCGCCAAACTACCCGGACCACATATTGCATCCAGTCGTCCGGGGGCGACTCAGGATCCAGGCGGCGGAGAAGACGCAGGGTCGGTGGTAAGTGTAGCGGAGTGTGTGTATGTGTGTGCTGACCACTCTGCCCATGGCGCTGCGCTGACCACTCTGCCCAGGCGCTGCGCTGGCCACTTTGCCCACGGCGCTGCGCTGACCACTCTGCCCACGGCGCTGCGCTGACCACTCTGCCCACGGCGCTGCACTGACCACTCTGCCCACGACGCTGCGCTGACCACTCTGCCCACGGTGCTGCGCTGACCACTCTGCCCACGGCGCTGCGCTGACCACTCTGCCCACGGCGCTGTGCTGACCACTCTGCCCACGGCGCTGCGCTGACCAATCTCACCGCACTCAATGCTAACCACTGAGCCACCGCACTCACTGCTAACCACTGAGCCACCGCACTCACTGCTAACCACTGAGCCACCGCACTCACTGCTAACCACTGAGCCACCGCACTCACTGCTAACCACTGAGCCACCGCACTCAGTGCTAACCACTGAGCCACCGCACTCAGTGCTAACCACTGAGCTACCGCACTCAGTGCTAACCACTGAGCCACCGCGCAGTGCTAACCACTGAGCCACCGCGCAGTGCTAACCACTGAGCCACCGTGCAGTGCTAACCACTGAGCCATCGCGCAGTGCAGTGCTAACCACTGAGCCACCGCGCAGTGCTAACCACTGAGCCACCGTGCAGTGCTAACCACTGAGCCACCGCGCAGTGCAGTGCTAACCACTGAGCCACCGCGCAGTGCTAACCACTGAGCCACCGCACAGTGCTAACCACTGAGCCACCGTATACTCTGCTTCCCACTGAGCCACCGTATACTCTGCCACCCACTGAGCCACCTGTATACACACAATTAATTTCACTGCACTCCCCTAACTATTAGTAAATAAACTATATATGGATTCTAGACTACCCGATTCTTTAGAATCAGGCCGCCATCTAGTACAGCTCATAATCAGTAAGGCTACCTTCACATTACGATTTTTAGGGAGCCGATGCTGTCCGATATAAATCGGACAGCATCGGCTCCCTTCTGATGCCTGGAATCGGGTGCCAAATAGGCACCCGATTCCGGCATAAAATCGTAGCCTCCGGGCTGAAAAAAAAAAAAAAAAAAAGTTTATTCTCACCTCCCCCCGAGCCCCGCCGTCTCCCGCCATCTTCTTTGAGGCTCCCGGTGGCTCCCGCAGGCCCCCGGTGTCAGCAGAGGTCTTCCTCTGCTGTTCAGGACCTGCGGTGATGTCACAGTCACGTGACCGCGGGTTCACCATGGTAACCCGTGGTCACATGACTGTGACATCACCGCAGGTCCTGAACAGCAGAGGAAGACCTCTGCTGACACCGGGAGCCTGCGGGAGCCACCGGGAGCCTCAAAGAAGATGGCGGGAGACGGCGGGGGCTCGGGGGGAGGTGAGCATAAACTTTTTTTTTTAACCCTTGTGCTCCCAGTTAGGAGCAGTTTTACTGTACTGAGCATGCTCAGTACAGTAAAATGGGGTCCGAGGAGACATCAGATGTTTCCTCGAACCCTTCTCCATATGGCCCCATGTTATAGGGATCGGGTCAGATCGTATGTGCACTAAATGCCATCCGATTTGGTCTGATCCAATTCTGTCAGATTATCGGTGCAAAAATCGGTGCAGGCGCCGATTTTTGCACCGATAATAAAATCGGACAGAATCGGATCGGACCAAATCGGATGGCATTTAGTGCACATCCGATTCGGTCCGATGCCCATAGGACTACATGGGGTCAAATTCGGATCCGATGCTGTCCGATTTTGATCGGACAGCATCGGATCTGAAAAATCCGCAATGTGAAACCAGCCTTAAAGAACCTGTTACCAGGAGTAGCGTACTGCATGCAATCCAGAGAAAGGATTACCTAAATAGGGCTATAACAAGCCACAAACAGCAGTCTGCATAAAACTGCAGTCAGAAATTGCTCAGTGAGAGAATAAGCTGCCACTGAAGTATACTCTGCATAGAAATACATAGAAAAAAGCATCCATAAACTTATTGTAAAGCTGCAGTCACAGAGACTTGCAAATACATTCTATAAACAGCCCTGTTCTCAGCCTGATTTTGCAACATTGTTTTGGTCTCTCTGAAAACCAGGAGCATAACGCCCTCACCCTAGTATTTCTGCAGCAATGTCTGAAAATAAAAGAATTTCTCACTCCTTGCCTAATCTAAAACAGCAAGAAGCAATAGAACTTCTCACAGCTTGCAGCGAAAAGTCTAAGCGATTGACCAAACCTACATGGATAGGCTGGATGAAGGGCGCATGTGCCCGATACGTTGCCCTATGGTACCTGTGGCCAAAATAAAGGCATAAAGATACATCTAATAACGGAGTGCTGCAGCATTTTTTCAAGTATATACAAGTGCTGGAAAGACAGCTGAGCTGATTTGCACCCACTGGGCAGTGCTACTCTATTTGTTTCTACATACATGGAAGGTCAGTGAGAACCTAGAATCCGCAAAAGGTGAACCATATAACATTACTGTGGCAAAGAGTGCTAAACCAAGTGACTGTTTTATCTGTGCCTGGCGCTCATGAGCTACCACCAGAGGGGGCCCTTAAACAACTCTACTCAGCATACCATTCCTACAAAGACATTTGTAAAAAACATATCTCTACCCTGGTAAAACTAAATACGTCTGAATCTTTAAAGGAACTTCAGGAATTCCAACAGCTCAATGCTGAACGAGACCGCACTGTGGGTGACACTGTGGACAAGACTGAAGCAAGGATTTCACAAATGTCAGAAGGAGCATCACACAGATCCAGGTCCGCTAAGAGCTCAAGGCTCTCACTCAAATCGGGCTCATCAAGGTACTCTACTCTCAGTAGCTTGTAAAGGCTCGCGCTGAAGCAGAAATGACGAAAGTACCATCTGTCTTTGCCTAGGAGACAGCAGGCATGGAAGCAGAAATTATAGAGTCTGCATGAAAGAAGGTGGAGGTGGAAGCCGAGTCTGCGCAAAGGAAGGCGGAAGTGGAAGCCAGGTCTGTGCGAAAGAAGGTGGAGTGGAAGCCGAGTCTGCACGTAAAAAGAAGGGGGAGATAGAAGCCCTACAGAAGGAATGTGAACATGCGGCAGCCATGGCCAGGCTAAAGGTCTTTGAGAAAGCTCTGGGTGGGAGCCAAGAAGGCAGCGTCAGTTTGTATGAATTCGACACGGAAGACCCCCCCTTAAGCGCTCAAGAGACTACGTGCTGAGCCAAGCCAGCGAACCGTCGATCGACACCAACATTCCCGTCAGTGACAACACAAAGGGGGGCTGAAAGGACGGACACTTCAAATAGCTGGCGGGAAAGCCTGCTATTTGAAGTGAAGCGCTGTCTCTCTGTAACGGAAATCCCGCGTCGCTGTTGGTCGCGGAGGGTGAGAGAGTTTTGCACTAAAGAAAGGGTTACTCAGTGGGAGCGCAGATTCACTTAGGAGATGGGTGGAAATCTGGTCTAAACAACTTTAATACCACAACGCCTTTCCACAATGGATAGTCGTCTTCCTCAGGTGGATTTCAGTTGTCATTAAGTGTCTGCAGCTAGTTCCAAGCTGCCATTGCCATTTATGATCCTTGATCTGGAGTCTTCTGTGTGGTTCTTGTATGTGCGTGTGATGGTGCTGACATCCTTGTGTGGACATCTTTTATTTTTGTTTCTGTAAACTAAAATGCCCACTATTATGCTCATTTTTACAGGATAAATATAAATCTGTATATGAACCAGATTTATTTTCACGATTAAAAAAAATTACTGGGGTGGTGGGGGCCGCAGCTTAGCAGTTCGCCTCAGGCAGCAGAGAGGCTAGGTCCTCCCCTGCTGCCAGCAGCCAGCTCAGCCCCGCTGGCCTCCCATTCCCCAAGTCATCTCCACAGACTGTACCCACGGCTTGTGGTCAATAGTGGGACCACCGCTGCTGCAGAACCTCCAGGGATGATGTTAAAGCAGCTATAGATGGAATAGTTCTCCGCGGGTAGAACTTGGTTCCCCGGGGCAGTGATGATTCAAGTGTATGGCGTAGGCTTGTAGTGAGTGCAATACACTTACTGTCTTGCTGCTGCAGCCTTCCTTTCCTCAGGGTTTAGAGCTGACAGGCTGTGGCTCTCCAGGTTGGATTTCTCTGCAGTCCTGTTGGAGGGAATCATGTGCAGGCAATAGAGAATCATGCATAGGAGTCAGAGGCAGGGTTCACCGTGTTTACTTCGCAGTTTGTTCAGCATAACAGCTCAGTTACAGTTCAAGGTACAGGTCTTTACACGGGTTACAACTTTCCCCTCCGGGTTCCTCTTTACTTCCTGCAGCCAGGTTGTTCCTCTCTGTGACCCCTCGCCCTTTCTCTGTCCTTTCCAGGCTTTATTTTCCCTCTTTGACTGTGTGCGTCTCCGGACAATATAGCGGTGGCTCGGACCCCTGTGGGTCCTCGTGGTCGCCACTGAGCTGCCTGTCCTTTGGGGTAGGAACTCTAACGTGGAGTTAGAGCTCCCCGTCGGTAGTCTGGGGAAACCGGGTGAATCGGTCCCCTTCAGAGCCGACACTCTGCTGTTAGCCTAGTCTCCAATAGTCCTGCTGTGCTACGCTCTATCAGGCTCCCTTCTACTGTGTGACTCAGGTTCCATAAGAAGGCTACTCCGCCTGCAGTCGGTCGTCTCAGCCGTGTTTCTAGGACCCAATATCACTGGTCCTCTCTTCCCTCACACTCCTGGGGTGCTGGCTCCGGATGGGCTTTCTCTTTGTGGCTGCATTGGCTCTTCAGATTCTGCGCTCCTTACACCCCACTCCTCCAGGACGTGTGCTTCTGGTCTGTACTGCTCAGCCTACCTCGGCCTACTGACTCCTTCCTCCTCCCCTTCTCTATTTCTACCATCTATCACCTGACCTGCTTGCTCTCCCACCCACTGTTCTCTAAACCCACCACCCCTTGCCCGCATAGAGTCCCGGGCTCCGGGTTGGGTGCTGCCCTCTAGTGTGTGTGGGATGTCTGTGAGGGTGTTGTGGTACAAATGTCTTCCTATCTTACCTGGCTGCAGTTCCCTATGTGGCCTCCTGGTCGCAGGGGCGCCACACGTGCAATATCGCTGATGCGACCAAGATTTTTCATCGCACAAACGACGCTCAATCCACATCGTAGCATGCGACAGCACGACCAGAACAGCGATCAGTCGTCTGATCGCAGGTTGCAGGTTTTTGAACCAGACCAAAAACCTAGCGACGATCGTCCAGTGTTTTTTGCACATCGTCGCGTGTGACATCTGTGTAACGACCGGTTTCATGATTGCGTGCGATGCAGCTAATCTATTAATAGACATGGCGAGGGGTTTGCCTGTGGCGCATCGTAAAACCAATTGGAGATTTCATCTGCGTTCCTATTGGTGCAGTGCTCAATATTGTGAATTTAATATGGCGTCTGCCATGTAGTGTGTGGCTTCACATTACAGCCTTCTTTACAACATACACACAGGCCGACATAATAACGAGCACAGATGCACACAAATAAAGATGCTACAGTGTGACACTTTTCTATCGCACAAGGGACATGGTGCAACGAATTAGTTCAGTGCAATAAGTGACCGTGCGGAATGTATATATTATGGTAGGAGCGCAGGGAGAACCAATAGCAACGCTTTAATGAACACCAATCATAGCGTTAGGAGGTGTCACCCACACAACTATGGAACGCTTATTTTCCATGGTTCTGATTGTTTATGCTCATATTGACTCAACAGATCGTTGCGAAAGCTGCAGTGTGACGCTAGACAGACGAGACGACTAAAATAATCGGTCGATGGATCGCACTTGCGATTGTCCCATCGCCTGATCGGACAGTCGCTTCGAAAAAAATCTTCCCGTCTGATAACTCCGTTGCGATAATTGGGCTGCGATCAAGCGATATACTAAAATTACATCGCTCGGACGATTGCACGCGATATTGACGCATGTGACGTCCCCATAAGGCTACAAAGAACAACCAGAAAGGAAAGAGTTCATAGCCCCTGTAGCACCAAAATAAAGGATATACAATTAAATACAAGTTATATACCTGCGATCCATAAGGTGATGTACCCTTCAGGTCCCAGACTCATCAATGGTCTCCCAAGGTGGTGATATGTGGCACCCCGGGTTCTTAATTCCACTGTGTCATCACTGCCCCCCGGATGTCGCTGAGAGCAACAAACAGGTCTTCTCATCAGGCAGGAAAACCACACACAACACCTTCTGCCTTCTGGCCAGAAGGGGGAGACCAAACCCGGGTTCAGGGTGAGCTCCCCTATAAATTCTGGTCTGGGGCAGAGCCAGTTAGTTCAGTTCCCGAAAGGACTGTGAAGAGTACCTAGAGGATCGAGCTGTGCTGAGCTGATCCTGAGTACCGCCGATCAGTTCCTAGGAGGACTGAGACAGGCATCCTGGTGGACTAGAGGCTGCAGAGCTCGTCCTAGGATCGCTGACTCGATGCCAGGCCTAAGTCTAGGGTCTGAGGAGAGTCGCAGGAACACCTGGGGAGCTAAGTGACACCGTGCTCACCCCAGAGGAAGGTGCAGAGAACGGACACCAGGTCCGAGACTGTGCAGGGTCTAAAGTCCTGTCAGGCAACACCAGAATGTGGGGAATTCCAGGTTCCTCAGCCACACCATGCACAGAGACACAGCAACGACGAGAGTTCAGGAACTGACACCCGAGATGAGGGTTAGAAAGGACTCGAGTTGCCTGTCATACCGGCACCTCGCAGGAAGAGACGGGGCCGGCAGCTTAGCTGAAGCAGCAGCAGGAGCCAACACAGAGCGCATTGAGGGAGCCAAAGACCCGGCCAGGTGAGAAGGAACCCTAAGTGGCTGTCAGCAAAGACTCCATGGACAACTGTCTGAAGTCAGCTACCCAAGTAAAGACTGAGTGACCAACAGAACTGTGAGTCTGCCTATTGCTTATGCCCGTCGTCCTGCACCCTACACCGAAACTACCTTAATTGCCCAGGGGAACTGCTCTGCCCGTGGAGAGCCACCCCATCCCAGCTACCCGTCCATCGCCCCGGAGGTTCTGCAGCAGCGGTGGCCCCCTATAGCCACATACCACGGGTGACGTCATGAAAAACTTCCTTTCATAATCCCCTTTCCCTACCAAGTCAGAAAACCTCCCTTTTTGAGCTACATCCAGGGTCACTGAAACCGGGTCTCGACCACTGTGGCTCCCCAGTGACAGTATCACCCAGTTCCTAGTACCCCATACCCTGGGGTCCTACAGATACACTCATAACACCTAGGGCTGTGTGCACAAGGAGTCTCTTTGCTGAGTTTTTGAAGCAGAAATTGAGCAGAAACTCAACGTTTTGAGAACTCAACGTTTTGATTAGTTTTCTAATGAGGAGGATTGGGGCCTTTCCGTTCATCTTCCACTCATCTGTTCCTAAAGCTTCTCCAAAAAACTCTGTGTTCACATCATCTAACATGTCACAATTAAAAGACGTCTCCATGGAAAAGTGGGAAAATATTTCCCATATTTGATGTTGGGGATGGCAAGAAGGTTGTTTTTGCTGGTGGTGTTTCTAGCAGGTAGTATATTACTGTCAATAATGTTCTTATATCATAGAAAGAGAGAGCAAAAAAATAGTCTAGAAATATCATTAAAATGTGAACTTTAAGTTACTTTTATTTGTTAAGTTCCATCATTTTGATGATTTAAATGAATATCCTGTATTAATATGTCCACTTATATTGAATTAAAAACATCATTTACATGCAAAGTCCTTACTTTTCAAGAGTTTGGTCTTATACGTTGCATTTTCTTCATAGACCACTGAACTTTTTTGTACATGACTTGCACCCTCTATGCGAGCTCACTATTTGTTTTCTTCTTAAGCCCAAAGAAATAACCTTCGGGGCTTCATAGGACTGCGAGGTCTGGTTACAAAACAGCTGGTGTCTTTTCATCTCCATCATAGCAAAAATATTCACGGAGATGAAACAACACTGACCTGTGATAAAAATATCTTCATTAAGTGAGAAGTATCTCCTGTTTATTTTCTTTAAAGAAGAGGAGGAATTCGTAAACAAAGTTAGAAGCGTTTTTCAGGCGTCATGCAACCAGGCTATAACCGATGAGGGCCTTGGGCCAGGGTGACATAAACATCATTATGCTGCCCACATCTGAATCATTATATTATGCATTAATGAGGATGTATACTATTTTAGAACATGTATAAACCTGGTAATACAAAGTGCACATCTTTCAATTTATTCATCTCCAACTGTATACATTAAAAAGATTCTCAAGGACTTAAACATTGAAGAGTGATCATTAAGGGGTGGTCTGAAACTAACATTGATTTTAATCTTATAGTATAACCGGCATTTAAATTTTTATTCAATAATAATGTAGAGCAAGTGATTATAATAAATTTTGAAATATACTTCATAAGAGAAATCTGGAAGAAAACCTTTCAAAAATCTTCCAGAAGATGTCCCCACTAGACCGTTTCTAAACCTGACATATGCTCGTTGTCAGGGATATCTGTCTTCAGCTCCACACACTGAATACAGCCATATAAGGTTGGGGGGACTACACAGCGTTCACACTACAGTTGATCATTGTACCTGCACTTTACCTCAGGCAAAGGGAGCTTGCCAGGCTGTCAGCACACAGCTACTGTGAGATCCTGTCTGACTTCTTCAGTCACGTTAGTAAAAGTTAAACAAGCGGTTTAAGCAGGCGCATTCTGAATAAACTCCGGGAAGTTTGTCCAATTCAATTATAAAACTTCTTTAATGAGTATTACTGGTCTCTCTCACTACGCGTTTCGGCGTACTAGCGCCTTCCTCAGGTGAGCAGCATAACCAGGACAGGTGAGCTCCAACAATCCACCGACACCCTTTCCCCCACTGACCCCTGATACTGCACCAGGAGCGCCCCTCTCTGTTTTTTATCATTCTTCAGTCACGTTGACTCTGCTCCATGTTTTCAGCTGATTGCATAGAGTTGAGCGATGTGAATGGGGAGAGATCACAGAAGCTGTGTGCTGACATCCTGAGCTCAGCACTGTCCCTGCCTGAGGTAACCTGATACACTGATCAGCTGTGGCAAACTGCGTAGGCGCCTCCACCCTTATATGGCCGTATTCAGTGTGTGGAGCTGAAGACGGATTTCCCTCACAACCAACATATGTCAGGTTTAGAAACAGCCTAGTGGGGACATCTTCTGGATGGTTTTTGAAAGGTTTTCTTGAAGAATTATATTTGAAAGTTTATTATAATCACTTGTTCTACATTATTATTAAATATAAATGTAAATATTGTTCTATGTATTCTAAGAATCTAATCTCTTTTCTAATAAACTTGAATTAAAAAGTCCATGTTTACTTTATAGACGCTGAGGTCTCCGAAGGTCTGAAATTGTAGTATGATGTTGGGGAAACTCTTTTTTGGGTTAGATGTATGGATAAGCACAGCATCTGCAGAAATGGCTGATTTTCCATTACAAGTATATAAAGTAACTTGAGCAGTCCCTTTATGGATGGACTTGAGCTGTCCCTTTATAGATGGGAATCAGCTAAGAAAGATTTACATTAACTCTGACCTGTGCTATTAGAGTTGTATAGGGAGACATTATGTGCACTATTGTATCCTGGCCAAATTCTGCTCCAAAACCAAAAGTAAAACGTCCCACGGCAGTGTTCATCAACCAGAGGCGCAGAGGGAGTCCCTCATGAGTTTAGAACAGAATTGGGTGTTGTGATTTTGTTGCCCTTTTAGCAACATGTCTTAAGGCTATGTGCGCACATTGAGTATTTGGTTGCAGAACTTTTCTGCACCAAATCTGCTTCTCCTAGCAGAAAAACACACCAAAAAGCAGAATCCTTACTTCTTTCATGTTACTTTAAGGGTATAACACTCAGACAGCCAAACTCTGCTCTGCTCTAATGAGGACATGTAAAGAAAGAAAACAGGAGCACAAATTGTGAGGACCTGCGAGGTGGGGGCAGAGTTGAACAACTGGTAGGTCACTCACCTGGGGAGGTTGTGCCAAGACCTCACACACCCAAGCTTAGGGCATCCAGGTGAAGATGTTTGCTGAAGGAACTGCTTAGAGGAAACCACAGTGAGGAGGATCTCTCGGCAGTGGTCACTTGATCAGACTGCGTGATCAATGGGGGCGTTCCACTGTGACGTCACGGCAGGTCCTGTTGCTGTGATAGTAGTATGTGCCTGAAGCTGCTCCCACCGCTCACCCGTGCAGGGAGGATCAAAGGTCAAAAAACAAATGGAGAATGGAGAATAGCCACCACCTGAGGAAGATAGCGGTGGCTATCGAAATGCTTTGTGGCGTATAGAGAGCTTACTCAATAAAGGTTTGTGTCATCTAACTTCTCATCCTGTCCCTTTGTGCTCCAGCGCTCCAAAAACACCACATTCTCCATTTGTATTTTGACTTTTTTTCTTCCTGCACTAATGAGGGGCAATCATTCCGAACCACACTGTCTGGCTTGGCATTGATCTTGGGTCATGTTACAAGGCTTGGTAAAGAGCTGGTATTAACCTATAGGATAACTAATTTGCTAATTTAAATAAATGCTGAATAACCCCTGACACATTTTAAGCTAATAAAACTAAGAGCTTGTATTAGCTCAAAATGAGTTCATGGTTATCTCGTGGCATGTACATGCCTCATATTGATATGAGTTGTGAACTTTCCAGCCCACATTTCTACTCTATGGAGAGGGTCATGGTCAGTGGCTGGCTGGCAAGTTTCACCCTGGGGGCAGTCCACTGTGTCCAGAGGCCAAGTAAGGAGTAGGGGGGGTGGGGTGTAAGGAGCGTTGCTATCGCTGCATCAAACCTCCCCACCACAGACCAAGTGAAGAGCGGGGAGGTGGACTTTTGGGGGGGGTGCTGACGCTGCATGGCGCTCCTGCATAAGAGTGATGCTGCTCCGGCCACAGAGCGCCGACACGCGGCCGCTCTCACTGTCAGGGTGGCCCTGAACTATAATTAAACCACTAGCCTGGGGGGCAAATGCCTCCTTGCCACCTGGGCCAGTCCGCCCCTGGTCATGGTCACTGCTCAGTGCTTTGATGAGCAATCTACTTTATGTCAGGACCTGGGACCTTGAGAAGATGCTTAGTGTCATGGGTGGTAGTAACAGGTAAAGGGGTAGGTAGCAGGACAGCAGAGATGGGCTAAAGGAATTAGGGGAGCTAGTCTGACCCTGTAGACTGGAGTTCCCTAGCTGACCCTGTTCACAGAAATACCTCTAAAGGTAAGGATGTCTGGGTCACCAAACTTGCCCTGCTCCTGACCATCCCTAGACTTTAACCCCCTCACCTCCACCCAGGGAACAGAATAGTCACAGCAACTCCAAGGAAGAGACAGCTTCTGAAAACTCCAATGGAAACTGCACACAGCAAAACACAGGTCATAGAGTGAATGAGCTATTGGCTACACCAGCTGGTAGGAAATGGAATTAACAGCTGGAGGTGTGGTCACCTGGCACACCCATAGCAGCTCACCTGCAGATCCACAGAAGTTAACCCTTTGTTGACAGAAGGAAATTAACTCCATAAGTACTGCAGGAATTCACAGAGACTGCAAAGCAGTCTACATGTGACACTTGGGCAATATGGAAGGCCAGATCTTGGGTCCTTGTGAGGGGCTCTCCTGGGTTATGTAAACCAAAAAGATCCATGCTTTAATTAGGCCTCATCTTGCATGAAGCCTGGTTGTACTATGAAGGTCCACATACAGTTGGATAGCTGTCAGATGCCGGCTTTTCCTTCTGAGCCCTCCATAGACATGCATTCTCGGCTCCACAACACATGCATGTGTTTTCAATGACAAAAGGAAACAAAGTATTGAAATCCAACATTCTGATCCTTCATTTCCCCAATGTCTGTCGTCAGGGACACCCCCGTAACAAATGCTATAGTCTGGAAATCCTGCTGATGTAGACAGGTTCTGCTGACTTACATCTAATGCGCATTGACACTTTAAGATGCAGAATTTTTCACGCTAACAATCCAGACTGAATGATATATAAACCTGCAGAGCTTCATTTCCTTTCTGATCCGTCTTACTGCTCCGCCTGTCACACTGGTTCCAGCAGATCTAGTATTCCATTCATTATAATTTTTGTCCGTGGGGCCCCTGGATTAGCATTGATGCCTCCTCATCTTTATTATTCCATGTCTCTATTGAGTCTCTCACTCTTAATAGTGATTTCACATGTACTTCAGTATTATAGAGTCCCTTAATATAGTAAAGGAGATTGCAGTGCTGTGACTAAGGTGAGATATCTCCCTGGATTGATCCCATAATGTGTACAATACAGATTCTGACTTACCATGTCATCTGAACAGTGAATCCTGCTCTACTTTATCAGCTGTCAGTAGTGTGTGACTTACCTACGAGTCATCATTTTCTTTGGATGTGTCTGTGTATTTAGCACATTTAACCAGAAGAGCATTTTTGAGGTCAGAAACTGATGTTGGAGTAGTTCATCCAAACGTATTGGATGGGTTGGAGGTCAAGGCTTTGTGTAGTCAGTCATGTTCTTCTTCACCAAACTCCCCAAACCATGTCTTTATGGACCTTGCTTTATGTATTGGGCTCTCTCCTGGTTGTCCTGCTTGCTTTATGCATTGGGATACCGCTCTCTCCTGGTTCTCCTCCTACCTCTCTGACCGCTTCATCACTGTATTTCGGTGTCTCCTCTTCCTCTCCTCTTCCTCTCATAGTTGGGGTTCCTCAGGGTTCAGTCCTAGGTTCCCTTCTCTTCTCTCTATACCCTGCCCCTATTAGATAAACCATCAGTAGATTTGGTTTTCAGTACCATCTCTATGCTGATGACACCCAGTTATACACGTCTTCTCCTGACATCACCCCCACACTACTACAAAATACCAGTGATTGTCTGTCTGCTGTCTCTAACATCATGTCTTCTCTCTACCTTAAACTGACTCTGTCAAAAACTGAACTTCTCGTGTTTCCTCCATCTACTAATTTTCTGAAACCTAATATTGTCATTTCTGTATGTAATTCTACCATTTACTCCTCAGCAGCACGCCCGCTGTCTTGGGGTTATACACAGTGCCTTGTTAAAGTATTTGGCCCCCTTCAACTTTTCAACCTTTTGCCACATTTCAAGCTTCAAACATAAAGATATAAATTAGAATTTTTTTGTGAAGAATCAACAACAAGTGGGACACAATCGTGAAGGGGAACAAAATTGGATATTTTAAACTTTTTAAACAAATAAAAAAAATGAAAAGTGGGGCGTCAATATTATTCGACCCCCCTTCAGTTAATACTTTGTAGCGCCACCTTTTGCTGTGATTACAGCTGCAGTCTCTTGGGGTTTGTCTCCATCAGTTTTGCACATCGAGAAACTGAAATTCTTGCCCATTCTTCCTTGCAGAACAGCTGGAGCTCAGTGAGGTTGGATGGAGAACGTCTGTGAACAGCAGTTTTCAGCTCTTTCCACAGATTCTTGATTGGATTCAGGTCTGGATGTGACTCGGCCATTCTAACACCTGGATATGTTTATTTTTGGACCATTCCATTGTAGATTTTGCTTTATGTTTGGGATCATTGTCTTTTTTGGAAGATAAATCTCCGTCCCAGTCTGAGGCCTTCTGCAGACTCCAACTGGTTTTCTTCCAGAATGGTCCTGTATTTGGCTCCGTCCATCTTCTCATCAATTTTAACCATCTTCCTTGTCCCTACTGAAGAAAAGCAGGCCCAAACCATGATGCCACCACCGTGTGTGACAGTGGGGATGGTGTTTTGAGGGTGATGAGCTGTGTTGCCTTTACACCAAACATATAATTTTGCATTGTGGCCAAAAAGTTTGATTTTGGTTTCATCTGACCAGATCACCTTATTACACATGTTTGGCGTTTCCCAGGTGGCTTGTGGCAAATGTCAAACGAGACTTTTTATCAATATCTTTGAGAAATGGCTTTCGTCTTACCACTCTTCCATAAAGGCCAGAGTTGTGCAGTGTACGACTGATTGTTGTCCTGTGGACAGACTCTCCCAACTCAGCTGTAGATCTCTGCAGTTCATCCAGAGTGATCATGGGCCTTTTGGCTGCATCTCTGATCAATCCTTCTCCTTGTTTGAGATGAAAGTTTAGAGTGACGACCGGGTCTTGGTAGATTTGCAGTGGTCTGATACTCCTTCCATTTCAATATGATCGCTTGCACAGTGCTCCGTGAGATGTTTAAAACTTGGGAAATATTTTTGTATCCAAATCCTGCTTTAAACTTCGCCACAACAGTATCTCAGACCTGCCTGGTGTGTTCCTTGGTCTTCATGATGCTCTCTGCACTTGAAACAGATTCATGACACTATCACAGAGCAGGTGCATTTATACGGAGACTTAATTACACACAGGTGATTCTATTTACCATTATCAGTCATTTAGGACAACATTGGATCATTCAGAGATCCTCACTGATCTTCTGGAGGGAGTTTGCTGCACTGAAAGTAAAGGGGTGAATAATATTGCACGCCCCACTTTTCAGTTTTTTATTTTTTAAAAAAGTTTAAAATATCCAATAAATTTCGTTCCACTTCACGATTGTGTCCCACTTGTTGATTCGTCACAAAAAAGTTATAATTTATATCTTTATGTTTGAAGCCTGAAATGTGGTAAAAGATTGAAAAGTTCAAAGGGGCCGAATACTTTCACAAGGCACTGTATGACCCAGATCTCTCCTTTGCTCCCCACATCCAGCACCTTTTCATGTCCAGGTGATGCCGTCATTTATTGATATATATAGTATAATTTTTCTGACGAGCTCCCTTTCCCCTCCCCCAGCCCAGTGGCTGTGACCTGACTCCATCTTGCTGTAGCCCCAGTCCACAGACACACTATACCAGCAGGTTTTAATTGCAACTCACAGACATAAAAATCTCAAACTAGCAACTACATACCGCATGAAGCACTAGTGCGTTAGGACCCGGTAGGTAGAGAGCACTTTGTCGCAGTTACCGGGCTCTTCCCCAATAGCTATTGTTGAAGCTAAGACTCTCTTTTTTTCCTTATATTCTATAGCAGCATTTACTGTGTTTCATTGTCATATATACCACCTTAGCTGTACATAGCCTTAAACATAGCCATATGCTTGTTCATTTACACCATGATCAGTGTCGCGGCAATTAATCTCTTTACTCGCTCGCTCATGTCACCTACACCTTAAAAATATCTCTACAATTCGACCTTTTCTTACTGTTGACTTTGCAAGAACTCTAATTGTTGCCCTTATTCATTCTCATCTGGATTACTGCAATTCTCTACTAATTAGTCTCCCTCTTACTAAACTCTCTCCTCTCCAATCCATCCTCAATGCAGCAGCCAGGATCATATTCCTCTCCAACAACTTCACTGATGCCTCTACCTTGTGCCAGTCATTGCACTGGTTGCCAATCCGCTACAGACTACAATATAAAACTATCACTTTGACCCACAAAGCCCTCCACAGTTCTGCACCACTCTACATCTCCTCCCTCATCTCTGTCTATCGTCCTACACGTGCTCTCCGTTCTGCAAGTAACCTAAGACTGACATCATCGACAATCCGATCAATTATTTCAAATATCCATAGCTTTAAGCGAGTGTTAAAAACACATCTCTTTAGACTAGCCTTCCACCTCACCTCATCCATGTAATTATTCCCATTCTGTCCTTCTCCAAATCTGGCCTCTTGTATCATCTTTCTATACCCTACATGCACTTAATAGCACTTTATCTGTACTGTACAGTTCCTGGCTGGTGAACGGTTTATGCAGCATTATGTGAATCCCCTCTATATTATATTTAGAGCTGGACCATATATGATGGCATTTGTTACTATTACCTTTTGCGTCTCCCCTATTTCCTCTTAGATTGTAAGCTTGCGTGCAGGGACCTCATTCCTAATGGGCTCAGTGATGTATTTATTTTTTGTCTCATATTATCTGTATAGCATTATATTTGTATTGTCTCACATTGTCTGTATTGTATTTTATATTATTGTATTGTATTTTATTATTATATATTATTGTATTGTATTGCATTGTATCGTATAGCCTCTGAATTATAAAGTGCTGCGGAATATGTTGGTGCTATTGTTGCGCCCAGGGCCGGATACTCGGGTTTCAGGCGCGAGGTCCGGGGATTACTGGTGGCGATGCCTGAGCCCGTGACCCTGGGGGTACTCCTAATGGGGGGTAAATTAAAGGTGATGAGGTAAAATTTATTTTTTTACGCCACCTGTAGTACCTGGTGAGGGGTCACCAGAGCCGCCACAGTCCTATGGAGGGCGTTGGTATTGCGGCCAGGTGGTATAGCTTTCTACAGGTAAAGCTGGGCCTCCGGGGCAACGTTGAGTAGAAGTAGAGAGATTCAATGTCGGTAGCACAGAGACACAGAGACACAGAGACAATTCACTCTATTCCGGGTACTTTACTGGAGACAAGCATCTACTGATACAGCGTTCACAGTTCGGTACAGATGTATAACAGATAGCCTTCTGGGTGGCTGTAAGTGGATGCAAAGCGGTATGGAGGTACCCGTGTTATACCTTAGTTGACGAACCCATGTCCTGTGTTCCCTGCCTGGGTTAAGTCCTTTCCCTGTTCCCTTGAGGTAATCCTGGGGCGCCTTTCCTTCCCTTCTGTCTCTCCAACCTCTATGGAATCACAGGTGGACCGCTCCATAACGGCAGGGTGCTGTGGCCGGTAAACAAACCGCAGCAGCCGGTTGATGACTTCAGAGCTGGACTCTGGCCGTTTCCTCGGATCCGGCTTTCCATGGTGGACAGGGGAAGCTCCCCGGAGTATGGTTGCTCCACACTGGGGTTCCCTCTTTCTCTCTCGGGCCAAGACTCACTTGTTAGGCACCCTCTCTTAAGGTCCCCTCAGGACCCCCTTTCATCTTCCCTCAGGTGCAGTCTGCAACTTTCCTGTTCTTACCCCCCGACTCTCCTCCCTCCCCCTGGGTGACCTTACCCTGGTTTGAGTGTGGGAGTGCTGGAATTGGGTCCCTCCCACCTGCCTCTGCATCCACTTACAGTGGTGGAAAATTACACCGCTTTTATGGGTGTAATACCCCGGTGTGATGCCTGACCATCTGGGGCGCCACACTATATAAATAAAAAATATTATTATTATTGGGTACATGGAGAACAGAAAAGGGCCTTACCCAAACTGTTGTTGTAATGTTGAAAGCTACAATTCACCAAAATGTTTCGTATAAGAAAGCATTAGGAGGCTGAAATACAAGCTGTCATGGATCAGTTTGGCAATTCGATCCAGTGACCTGTGATTTCGTGTTTGGTTTCTCTGTCTGCCAGGCTATTGCCTTTTCTCCTCTGTCCACAAGCTGACGGCTCCTATAGTCCTTGTTTTCCTTTTCTTAGTTTACTCCTCTCCAGGTGTTTCTCATTTTCCTGTTATTGTTTGCCCTATCACATTCGGAGTTGGGTTATATATGTTTACCTCTCACTGCACTTACTTGCTGGCTATATCTCTATGTGGACTTGTTTCTCAGATCTCCAGCCCTTCAGCTTAGAGGTTTACCTTTGTGAGTAAACACCTGTTGAGTGTCTGCTGTACGTCAGTGTATTTTCCTTCCCAGACCCTATTCCTTTCCCCTTATTTGAACTTGTTTCAGTATATCTTACACTGGGTTTCTGTTTGTTCATATACACCTTCCTCTCCACTTGTAGACAGTGTTTGACGGCTTCCATTCTCATCCTTCAGGAGGCATGAAAGCCCCCTCTGTAGCCTTTTAGAGAGCCAGGTCTGAGATGGTGCTGTTAATTATGTGGCTAGCGTCTTAGTCTTTACAAGGACCAGTTGGGTGCAGCTGTGCTTTCCCCTTTTCCAATACCCTTGTGTGTGAGTGATTTATGTTCCAAATTTTACAGTTGGTACAATGCAGTCAGGCAGGTAACATCCTCATTGCATTCATCAACCTCAGACTCGTCTATTAGATTGCCAACTTTGATAAATTGCAAATAACTCAAAAAGCTGATTAAACGTGGAGAATTTATCGAGACTGTTATCTCATAGTTCATTAAAAGTAACTGCCTGCTGTAAATTTCAGTTATGGAGATTCATCATGCCCCTTTTGCTAAGGTCCAGCCCACAGATAAAATAAGGGGTAACGTATTGGTAGGCTAAGTTCTGAACACTAGGACCACTATTCACCTTAGGACATGGTCCGCAGCTCAATCAGCATAAATCAGAGGTTGAGCATGTGCACTGCTGCTCCATTCATTCTTTATGGGATTTCTAAAAGCACTTGAGTATAGAGCTCAGCTATCTCCAACAGTCCAGTAGAGAATGAACAGAGGGGAGATGCTCATGCTCAACCTCCATATTATTCCTGATCTCTGCTAAGCCCTGTTCTCATCTTTCAATCACTGGCAGTCCCAGCTGTATGAGCTTGAGCTATCTGTAATATGCCCTCTATGTTACCAATAGTGGTAAATTAAAATACTTTGCAAAACCCCTTTAATTTCTGAGTAGGGGTTTGCACATTGCCCCCAATGATTCTAAACTCAGACATGTGGCAAATTCACAGTCCAAAGTATTTGTATTGAGTTCTCTGATAGACCAACTGTTCATTCTGGTGGTTGCATCTCAATTGATCCCTGAGTTATTATTAAAGTGGTCAGAGAAGAATTGCAGTGTACACATTGAGGTATTTTGGCTTTGAGGTCCTTCGCCTCTGAGAGCTGTACGTGTCAGGCTGGGGTCTATTCATATATTTGACAACCTTTTCAGTTGCAGGTTCTTCTGGAGAATCTTGAGGTTAAGTTCCCATGATAAGCACTTTGGTACATTTATAACGTTGCATATTTTCATCGCAGTAAAAACCCAATGTCTTACAGTCCCATCAAAGTAGATGGGGTTTTAGAGAAATCTCAAACCCATTATGCTGTCTTTATTCTGTGTAAACTGATCCGCAGTGCATTCTTAAAATCTACAACTTGAAAATATGATGCAGATTTTCCCCATTGACTTTAATGAGATGAAAATCAGCAGATAAAAAAATGCAGCGGAATCACATGTAATCCGCACATGACTTTATCAATAAAGGTTTATCACATCAAAGTCACAGGAAGTATCTAAAACAGTTTTATTTAAAAGATGATACCAAAAAGAGAAAAAAATTGCAGCAAAGGAACTAGATAAAAATGCATGAAAAAAACACACTAAAAATACAAGTAACCTAATGTGGCATTCCAGAGTCCTGATGCCTCATTGTCATTGCTGCCCTCGGGGGTAGTGTCTTACTTGAGCAAAGCACACAACACCTTTCTGCCTGCAGGCCTGAAGGGAAAGCTCTAAACCCTGGTTCAGGGTTTAGCTCCCCTATAAATTCTGGTCTGGGGCGAAGTTAGTCAGTTCAGTTCCTTGGAGGACTGAAGAAGACATCCTGTGGACTTGAGCAGTGCTAAGCTCGTCCCAAGATAGCTGAAGTCTAGCTTGTGGGACCCGTAGGCAAGGGTCTGAGGAAGTTGAGGAGAGCCTGGGGAATAGAGCGGTGTTGAGCTCACTCCAGTGCAGAGGGCCAGGACCAGACACCGGAGTCCGAGGCTGTGCAGGGCCTAATGTCCCGGCAGTCAACACCAGAGGGTGGGGAATTCCAAGTCTCCCAGCCACACCACAGTGTCTGCAGGCAAAGCAGCATAGAGAGCCCAGGAGCAGCCACCAGAGAAGTGGGACTGTACAAGGACTCGAGCTGCCAGCCATACCAGCACAATGCAGGAGAGAGCGGGCCGCAGCTCAGCTTAAGTAGCAGGGATCCATAGAAAGAGCGCAGCAGGGAGGCCTCAGAACTTATTAGGTGAGGAGAACCCCGAGTTGCTCCCAGGTTGCACGGACTCAAAGTAACAACACCTGTCAGTGTTCCGGCTTGCACCATTACCATCAGTAAAGGACATGAGAAACCAAAAACTGTGAGTCTATTACTTTGCCCCCTCCGTACTGCACCCCAATGACCTTCCAACATCCACTGCCCTGGGGACCTGCTCCACCTGTGAGGAGCCACTCCATCCCAGCTGTCTGTCCATTGTCCCCAGAGGTTCTGTAGCCGCGTTGGCTACCCATAGGGTGGTGTCACGATCCATTATCCCTAAAACATTTCCCCTACATTTTTAAGTGACATCGCAGAGCCACAGAGCCGGGTCTCAGCCCCCGTGTGTCCCCGGAGAGACCGAACCAGCCCAGCTCCGAGTACCCCACGGCCCCCTTCAATTTTCTTCTATGCCTGGTGTTGTGCCTTCTATTTCCAACCTGATTAATTTGATTATTCTTGTGTCAAGTTTGCTCTTCCGGCCAGCAGCTACTCCATGGATGCCAACTAGGAGCCCCCATTGTGAGTTTAGATCTTTGTATAAAAGTTAAATAGTGAAGGCTGGGGACACTATAAGATCTGCTAAATGAAGTGGCTACTGCCAAGTCTGAATGAGGTAGCATTTTGTGAGCTGGCGATCTCAGACAAATTTAAAACTATGCCAATTTTTCAACTTCTCTGGGAGCTTTGGAGATCTTTCATTTTTTTTTGGAGTCTCCCATTTGTTCTGGGAGAGTTAGCAAGTACCCATCAATATAAGGCATCAGAGCAATTACACCCAGGCCCTGATGTCTCGGGAGGCTCAAAAGTGACACATTGTGTGGGGTCCATTACAGATTTTGCTTTGTAGCCCAGGAGTAGAAAGTTAAAGTTCTGTGGACAGATCTATTATTATTATTATTTAATGGCCTTCTGCTTGATCTCGAACCATGGCGACTTGATGGATAAACGCTCTATAGGAAGATCGATCTTGTGCAGCCTAGATAGGTCCACCAGGGTCTTCTCCAAGCCTAGATAGGTTCACCAGTGTCTTTGCTGTTATCTTGATAGTATCAAGCCATTGGGTTGTTGTCCTCTTTGTCTTGTACCTTCTATTCTTCCGACTATGATGTCTGTCTCTAGTGATTTTCTCTTTGTATGATATGTCCAAAGTAGCCAAGTCATAGCATGATGATTGCCATGTCTTCATTGCCAGTGAAATGTTCTTTGATTTGAAGACCTTGTCCAATGGCTTCATTGTTGATTCATTGGACAGATCTAAGTACCCCCTTTTCTATCAGCATATCCACTTTAAAATTAGGACATGTGAAAACAAATTGCCATGTATTACTTGTGTCATATAGCATGCAATAAAAATATCCCAGCTTCTTATTACCTCAAGTATTTCCCAGCATTTAGAGGCAACAAGGGAAAATGCTGTGCTGAAGGCTCCTTTTATGCTGAATCCAAGACGAATTTTAGGAGCCGTCATGTGAATAATTGTATAAGCGTCCCTTTAATGTGCGCCCACATGTTTAGCTTGATTTACCACTCACTGTTTAAAGAAGATCAATCTGACAAGTGACAACCTATTCACAGGTATCAGGCAATGTTCTCCGAGTACACTGATAGAAGATGATTTTTTTCTCTCCCTGATATCTTTTTTTTTTTAAATTTTCCTTCTATAATTAATGTGAAAAGAAAAGAAAATAGCACAATAGGCAGCAAGTAAGAGAAAAGTCAGTGTGAGATATACCAAACTGGAAACAGGGATAAGCAACAAGAAACGTCATGTTCCTTTATAAAGGGTGAAGACAACAGACTTGTGTGTGTATTATATATATATATATATATATATATATATATATATATATATATAAATATATATATATATATATATATATATATATATATATATATATATATATATATATATATACATACATATATATAAAACAGAAAAAATTGGTCACTGTGTGTACCAAGAACTTCAGAAATAGAAAAATAAGATTTTGAGTTTTTTGAAAAAACGTAAGTTTTTAAACTTTTTTCTCATATATATATACTGCTTCTTAGCATTTGTACATCATTGGTAGTAGCTGAGTGCTGCAGAGTATTTTTTTCTAGTTATTTGATCCAGCGTCCCTGCTGGCACCGGTTCACATTAGTCTGTGAGTGCTGTGCAGTTTTTTTTCCTGTTTTATAAATATATATATATATTGTATTTGTGGGTGTCACTCTGCCAACCCCTTCATGGCATGACCATTCTTTGTTTTTGTGCAGTTGTTTTTTCCTCCCCTTCTTCCAAGAGCTGTGACTTTTTTATTTTTCCATCAAGATAGACATATTAGACATGGGCCCGAATCTATCACATTGTGAGATTCTTGAATGTATGCGATTATATATTAGTCCAGCTACTCCTGCTACTAATTGTAGCGCCACCAAGAAGAAAGGGGGGAGCACAATGCTGCATGGGGTGGCCGTGTCTTGGCAGACGCTGCTACTGCTTGCGATTCCCCTGTACGCTCTCTCCTTGTGCTGTCTCTTACCCCTGTGCCCTTTCTCTCACTTTGTGCTGTCTCTCCCCCCTGTGTGCTCTCTCTCCCTCATGTGCGCTCTCTCTCCCCTTGTGCTGTCTCTTCCCCCTGTGCACTCTCTCCTCTTGTACTCTTTCTCCCCCTGTGCACTCTCTCTCCACTTGTGATGTTGTGGCACCCTTGAGTTCGGATGTCACAATTTCGTTATTCCCTCGGGGGGTAGTGTCATACCTGAGAGCAACAGAGGGTATTCACACCAGGCAAAACCAATGCACACAACACCTTTCTGCCTTCAGGCCTGAAGGGGGAGATCTAAAACCTGGTTTCAGGGTAGCTCCCCTATAAATTCTAGTCTGGGGCATAGTTAGTCAGTTCACTACGGAGCAGTACTTAGGAAGATATCCTGTGGGCTGGAGCAGTGCTTAGCTTGCCCCAGGAAAGCTAAAGCCTAGCTTGAGGGACCCACAGGCAAGGGTCTGAGGAGGTAGAGAAGAGCCTGTGGCTAATAGAGCAGTGTCGAGCTCATCCCATAGGAACAAGTGCCAAGGTTGTGCAGGGTTTAATGTCCCAGCAGCCAACATCGGAGGCTGGGGAATTCAAAGTTCCCCAGCCACATCAAGTGCCCGCAGGCAAAGCAGCGTTAAGAGCCCAGGAACAGTCGCCCGTGAAGTGGGGCTAATTAAGGACTTGAGGTGCCTGCCATACTGGCACACACAGGAGAGAGAGAGGGGGCCGCAGCTCAGCTTTAAGTAGTAGCAGGGACCCACAGGAGAAAACGCAGTAGGGAGGCCTCAGAACTTGCCAGGTGTTTAAAACTCAGAGTTACTCCCAGGTTACACGAACTCACAGCAACATCACCTGTGGTTAAACCAGTATTGCCAGTAAAGGACTTGAGGAAGCAACAAACAGTGAGTCTGTCTTTTAATTCGCACCCTCCATCCTGCACCCTACACCCTTCAACATCCACTGCCCTGGAGATCCGCTCCACCTGTGGGGAGCCAATCCATCCTAGCTGCCCGTTCACTGTCCCCAGAGGTTCTTCAGTAGTGGTGGCTACCCATAGCCACAAACCACATGTGGCGTCACGAATAATCCATACTAAAATTTCCCCAAGAACTCTTTAACCCTGAACCCAGGGTCACGGAGCCGAATCTCGACCCCTGTGAGTTCACAGAAACACCGCAGCCTGGTTCCGAGTACCCCACGGCCCCAAGGCACATTAATGTCTCTCCCCCTATGTCCTCTCTCTCCACTTGTGCTGTCTTTCCTCTTTCCTGTGAGCTCTTTCTTCTTTGAGCTATCTCTTTCTTCTGTGCGCTCTCTCTCCCCTTGTGGTTTTTCTCCCCCTGTCCTCTCTCTCCCCTTGTGCTGTCTTTCCTCTTTCCTGTGAGTTCTTTCTTCTTTGAGCTATCTCTTTCTTCTGTGCGCTCTCTCTCCCCTTGTGGTTTTTCTCCCCCTGTCCCTCTCTCCCCTTGTGCTGTCTTTCCTCTTTCCTGTGAGTTCTTTCTTCTTTGAGCTATCTCTTTCTTCTGTGCGCTCTCTCTCCCCTTGTGGTTTATCTCCCCCTGTCCTCTCTCTCCCCTTGTGCTGTCTTTGCCCCTTCCTGTGCCCTCTCTCTCCTCTTGTGCTGTCTCACCCCCCTGGGTGCTCTTTCTCCTCTTGTGCTGCCTCTCCTCCCTATGTGGTCTCTCTTCCCCCTGCGCACTCTCTCTTGCCTTGTGTTGTCTCTCTCCCTCTGTGCGCTCTCTCTCCTTCTGCTCTCTCCCTCATGCGCTCTCTCTCACCTTATGCTGTCTCCCCCATGTGCTCTCTCTCCCCTTTTGTTGTTTCATCTCTCTTGTGCTGTCTCTCTTCCCCTGTGCTCTCTCTCTTCCCTTGTGCTGTCTCTCCCTTGTGCACTCTGTCCCCCTGTTGTGAGCAGTCTTACTCACCCCTGTGCAATGTATCTTTCTCCTGTATGCTGAGGAGCCAGACTGGAACGTAAATGGGAGGAAGTGCAGCAGCAAGATGGGTTTGCGCAAAAAGATATGACAGAGTGGACCCAGGCACACGCGATAATGAATGCTTGCTCTGCGGCCAGAGGCCCGGATGGTGTATGGCCCCCCGTTACAGATATCCTATAGGTGGCACTGTTTTTTTTGACTGATCAACCAATATTGACTAATACACCAAACTTATGGGCTTCTTCACATTCCAGTTTAACTGTAGTTTACATCATGCCCTATGGGTGGCGCTGTTTTTGGGACAAAGTTACAGACAAACAGAATGGATAGGGCTTTTATATAGTAGATGAGGACTTGTTTTTGCGGTTGTGGTTTTGAATGATATTTTTCATTTTACTATATAGTGACGGGAAAAAAATCCAAGAGCAGTGAAATTACAAAAATAAAGTGCAATTCTGTGGCACCCTGCCAACGCAGGTAACCACATATCTCTCTGCTGCACAGCTGTGTTTCCACAGTAGGTAGTACTATAAACAACACCCTCCACCCCAGCACAGTAGAGGGAGCTCAACCTGCTGCACTTAGGCAGGATCCCCTATAAATATTGCTGCTGGGGGCGGAGTTAGTCAGAGTGTGACAGACGCTAGAAGAGCTGCAGGGGAGTTCCTGTGCAGGTGCCATGTGTAAGCCCAGGCCAGAGACACAGAGTAGCCCTTTGGTGTCCCACCAGCCTAAGTGGGACTGAAGGCAGGGAGCCTGGAGGAAGAAACAGAGAAAGGGGAGCAGGCAGCTCAGATCGCGAGTTCACCCTAGAAGAGCAGCCGGATATTGGGGATCTACAGCAGTGGAGAACTCCAAGTCCCACTGGAAACCCATTGGCACCGAGGAAGCTTCAGCTACCCGGTTTCCTGAGAGAGTCGCAGAGGGAGCCAGGACTAGCAGGGCGCTGCAGTTCAGGAGAAAAGGTCGTCCCGGAGACCGCACAGGAGAGGGAGAGAGAGATACAGAAGAAGAGAGTGGAGTGGAGGAGAGTCAGCATTCAATAGACTACGTTTCATCACACACAAAGAGGCCTTATACCCACTTGCTGTGGGAGCCCACTGTGCAGCCCAGCTACCCGTCAGTGCTCTGGACAATTTGTCTGCAAACCACCAGTAAAAAGGTAAAGAGACTTTGGCTGTGTTTGTGCATTCTTTCCTCTCACCCACTGTGTCCCCCTATAGACTTTACCTATAACATTCCCGGCTCTGCTGCTTCCTGCCCATCCTCACCACTCTGCCCTGGAGGTCCCAGTCCTGCCTGCAGGGACTATCCCATCACCGCTGCAATCCCACCGACCTCCAGAGGACTGTAGCGGCGCTGGTGATCCCTCACCAGACACAGCAGGTGACGTCATGAAGACAAGTTGTAAATAAAATCCCTGTAAATAACCCCCTTTTTCACTGACCCCCAGGGCCACAGCCTCGAGCAGTCATCCAGGACATCCCCGAGACCGTAACCGATCCCGAGCCCTGAGTACCCTGCCCTGGGCAAGTCAGTTCCACAATTTTTTCTTATTTACCATGTTCTCTATATGGTAAAGCTGACCTGTCAGAATGATTCTCCAGGACCGTACGAGTATGTAGGTACCAAATATGTATATTTATTTTAATATTTAGCTAGTTAAAAAAGAAATCTGAAATTTATAGGGAAAAAAAGTTTGCTTTTGGCACAATTTTCTAAAATCTGTAACATTTTTGCTTTCCAGGATCTGGGGCTAAGTGATGGCTTATTTTTTTGGCCCTGATTTGATGTATTTACTGATACCATTTTTTAACATATATAATGTTTTGATCGGCCCTTATTGCATCTTATTGTAATGTTGCGGTGGCCAAAAATATGTAATTGTGGACTTGAGGTTTTGATTGTCCGATTATTTCCACTATGAACAGCAATGCATCAGCCCTGCTCTGTATAGCAGAAACTGTGATCTCCTATGAACATCAGCTCTTATATATATATTTATTTTTCTATTTATCTACTTTTTTAAACTGGGAAAAGGACATTATTAAATCTTTTATATTTTTTCCTCAAATATATATATCAATATAGCGAGAAAAGATAAAACGGCAGCACTCACCAGCTTGTGACGTTTCTTTTATTCAAGGTCCAAATGCAAAGGATCCATGAACATGCTTGGGGGAGGGAGGGGTGGAGGACATCAGACGACGGCTTGCCGTTTCGTGGCAATTGCCACTTCCACGGGTCTTTGCAAAGACCCGTTTCGTGGCAATTGCCACGAAACGGCAAGCCGTCGTCTGATGTCCTCCACCCCTCCCTCCCCCAAGCATGTTCATGGATCCTTTGCATTTGGACCTTGAATAAAAGAAACGTCACAAGCTGGTGAGTGCTGCCGTTTTATCTTTTCTCGCTATATTGCTATACATTGCTGCTATACGGACTGTGCACCACCGACGTGATTACTGCCGCTGGATTAACCCTGCATACACCTGATTAAGCTGCTAGCACTTGGATAGTGCCCAGTGTTTATCTATTGTAAACTCTCAAATATATATATCTTTATATTTCTAAGTCCCCTTAGACTACTTGAACCTGCAATCATATGATACCTAGGGATGAGCGAGTCTACTCGCTAGGACTCGTTACTCGGCGATTCTTAAGGGACTCGCTGGACTCGGTAATCGGCGAGTCTTTTAGCGAATACTCGCTCAGTAACGAGTCCAATGCAAGTCAATGGCAATCTTAGTTTTGTCAGAGTTTACTTTATCTCACTCGCTAGACTCGCTAGACTCGCTCTATCACATCGCTATATAGCTTGAATCTCCCCAAACAGCAGCGAGTCTGAGCGAGTCTACGAGTCCGAATCCTAGCGAGTCTGCGATTCCGAGTCCTGTATTCTCTATTCGGGACTCGCGAATCCAGAATCTTTTATGTTACTAGTCAGCATTGCGTGTTAGGTCAGAAAACTTGTGAAGAAGGACAAGCATCTTAGCCAATCATAGTCAGTAATGCCATAGCAGCTTTGGTTGTGTCAGGACTATGATTGGCTGCTGTCCATCGTGATGCCTATGTCATCTATGACAGGCAAGGCAGTATATAAGGCTTGCCCCCGCCATTTTGGGCACATTCCTGAGAAGAGCTGACCTAGTGCAGGGAGACTTGTAGCAGATCTAGGGACAGTTAGGCAGTGTAGGAGTCACATATAACCCAAAAGTTCTTTTCAGAACTAACAGGACGGAGTGTAGGAGTCAAGATTCCTCACACATAACCCAAAAGTTCTTTTCAGAACTACCAGGACGGAGGATTGCTGTACAGGACTGTAAGGAAGGGGAGATAGGAGCAGCCTTACAGTGAATCCAGCACCATCCTCAGAGCTTAGTTCACCCAGCTTTCCGCAGAGCTGTAATCCTAAGCTTTTTCTTATTTTTGGCACTAGTCTACCAAATAATTTTGGTGCCATTTTTCCACAAAACATTTCCTGTGCCAGTGCGTTGCTGTACGGTGTCCTGCCTGCAGCTCGAACGGTACTTGTAAACTTGCACGCAGCCAGCACCGCAGCCTAACAGTGCCTGGTTCTGCGTACTAAACAATTTTTTCCTGTGCCAGTGCGTTGCTGTACGGTGTCCTGCCTGCAGCTCGCACGGTACTTGTAAAATTGCACGCAGCCAGCACCGCAGCCTAACAGTGCCTGGTTCTGCGTACTAAACAATTTTTTCCTGTGCCAGTGCGTTGCTGTACGGTGTCCTGCCTGCAGCTCGCACGGTACTTGTAAACTTGCACGCAGCCAGCACCGCAGCCTAAGGCTACCTTCACATTTGCGTTTGTGTCTGCATGCTGATGGCATGCAGACACAAACGCTGTCAAAAGCATGGTCTTTTGATGTGTCCGCAGCGGATAATGTCCGCCTGCGGACACATCACTAGGGAGCCCGGCCAGCCAATCGGCTTTGTCCGGGGGCGGGACGGGGCGGAGATCAGCGCCGGAGATCTCCGCCCCCCGGCCGCCGGTAAGCTCCGGGACTGTCGGCGGGGAGAACAGCTGATTTGACAGCTGTTTGAATCTTCCCGCGCCGACACCGAGAGGAGATGTCGGCGCGGGAAGATTCAAACAGCTGTCAAATCAGCTGTTCTCTCCCGCCGACATCGCTAGGAGATTACCGCCGGCGGGGAAGAAGACAAGAAGAAGGGAAGAAGAAGAGAAGAAGCAGAGGCTGAGCTGATCTCCCGGTGGCCGTCGGTGAGCTCCTGTGACATCACCGGCGGCCACCGGGAGATTTTTCAATGGGTCCGCAGCGTTCTCCTGCGCTGTCAAGCGCAGAACACTGCGGACCCATTGAAGACAATGCAGGTTTTGTGCGCTTGGGGACGCTTGCTGATCTTCCAAGGTCCCCGAGCGCCCAAAAAATGCAACATGCTGCGTCCCGGGTGCGGACGCTGGACCCTGAAGAGAGCAGATATCGTCCGCATCCGCACCCGAACGCAGCAAACGCTGCCAAACGCAGGCACTATGCGTTCCTATGTTAAACATAGGAACGCAGTGCGCATGCGTTTGGATGCGTATGGGAACGCAGCATACGCTGCGCTACCATACGCAAATGTGAAGGAGCCCTAACAGTGCCTGGTTCTGCGTACTAAACAATTTTTTCCTGTGCCAGTGCGTTGCTGTACGGTGTCCTGCCTGCAGCTCGGCTCCAAATAAGAGAAAAACCTGCGAGTTTGGACTCGCACACTTTCAGAGACACATCAGCGATTTGGAAATAGCATTATTCGTTATTACTCGGTTCCCTATTCATTAACATTGGACTCGCTAGACTCGCAACGAGTAGCGAGTCCTGGGCTCGGACTCGTGCGGGTCTAGCGATTCCGAGTAATTTAGGACTCGCTCATCCCTAATGATACCTTTTTTTTCCATATAATTGCAATACCACAGTATTGTGGTATTGTGCTGCATAGAGAAAAGGATGGTTGTCTATAGGTACCGTCACACGCCATATGGCTTCCATATCGCCGGCGATTTGACGTGAGCGCACACGTTTCGGAAACTTTTTTCTGATCGCTGTGGAACTGTCGCACGTAGCGATCTCACGTGCGATCTTCGTCGATCCTGTGTCCCGGAAATCGCCTGCAGAAGCCCGGAAGCGATCTTCCCTTCACACATTGCCGCCTCACACGCCACAATTGTAGCAGCGATGTGGCCATACTGTTTTGATAGGGGCGTGCTAGAGTGGGTTTCACCACGTCCCTATTACTGCGATTGGTGTACGGAACTGCGTTCCCATTGGTCAGCCTTGCATGAACGCACGGGTCATCAAATAAGGCACCTCTGACAAGACCAGCCAATCGGAACACAGTATCACCCACCAATCGCCGCAGATGCAGCGCGAAAAAAAACAACATCCAAGTGATGCACCCCCAGGTTATGGGGTACTTGGGAGTTGGGCCGGTGCTGTCTCTCTGGGGTATCACCGTAGTCATGACCCGGTCCCGTGGCCTGGGTTCAATCCAAAAAGGGGGTATTTACAGGGGATTTGTCGTGACGCCACCTGGGGTATGTGGTTAGGAGAACCACCGCTGCTGTATTCCTGCTCGGGACAGTGACTTTGGGCAGCATGGATGGTAAGCCCTCCTCGGGTAGGGCTGAGGGCCCCCAGGGCAGGAGTAGTTGGGATGGATGGATGTAGTCAGGGGCTGTGCTGGGTACAGTCACTTACTTTGCTGCTGCAGCTCTCCACTTCGCTGGGTGTTTCAGTGCTGGACGTAATGCTGAAAACAAAGCAGTTTCAAACAGGAGTGAAAGTAATCCAATTTCCACACATAGATGAGCTCGTAGGGTACTTTACTCAGTCTCAATTAGCAGTTACAAAGGGTCACAGTTCTTTCCAGTTACAGTTTACAGTTCTTTCCAGTTAACAATTTACACTTCAGCACCGGGTTACCCACACTGTGGAGCTCAGGTAGCTTTTCTGTGTTGCTCCTCAAAGTCCTTTCAGGCCCTTCTCTCAGTATTATCGTAGTACCTCACCCACGGGTTTGGTCTGGTTGTCGTGGACTCACGGGTGAATATCTTTCCCTTACAGTCAGGGTCACCAGTCCTAGTATGACGGCTGTGTTCCTAGTCCGTGGTGGTAAGTTAGGCTGCAGCACATAAAGTCTCTGCCCCACACCGGTGTGTCTCGTGATTAGGGTATAGAATCCCCGGTCACCTCTTCAGAGCCGGTTCTCTGGTGTCGGCCTAGCCCTCCAGTGTCCCAGGTTCAGATATTTTGGCACACCACGCTCCTTCTGTCTGTCACTGTGCTAAGGATTCCTGTGCACAGCACAGATCTATTAGGCAGCTGGGCCCTTGTTCTCCCACCTTCCTTAGCTGTAGGGTTTCTTTCAGTCTTTCCCCTTCCCGTCACTTCCAGGCTGTGAAGTAGGCTTTGTCTCCAGGGGTCCATGCCTCACAGGATTCTGCGTCTCCAGGGAGCCCAAAGCTGTCTGGGAAGTCTCTCTCTGTTCTCTGTCTCCGTCTGCTCTACCCCTGTGTGTTCCTGGGTTTTTGTTTAGGTCTCTCCACCCACTTTGTCAGGGTCCTCCTACATTCCACCCACTGTGCTACACCCACCACCCCTTGCCCATCCTAGAGCCCTAGACGTAGGGTCGGTGTTTGTGCGGTGTGGGTGTGTTTTACAACCACCTTGCTTACCTGGCTTCACTTCCCTCTTGTAGCCTCCTGGTCGCAGGGGCGCCACACAAGCACGCCTACGGAATTTATTTCGGGATCGCTGTGTACGTCGCTATCGCCCTGTCACACACACGATCCGCTGAAATCGCATGGTAGATATCGCCTGATTTGACTGCAATGCAGGGCAATCAGGCGACGCTCCACCATAGAATCGTGCAGTGACACACCACTACGCACATGCGATGTGGTTTCCACATCGCCGAATTCGGGAATTGCCAGAAATCTCGACAGCGATATGGCGGCGTGTGAAAGTACCTTGAGAGACCCACCCTGTAGCCGAGCTTCACAGGTATGTAAAGTGTGCAGCCATTGTGGCAAGATAAGCTTGTGAGATGGCTTCATAACACCCCCATCTGATGTGTGATGTACGGTATATATATATCAGACCTAAGGAAAGGGTTAAAGGCGATATTGCATAAATTGACATAAATTATATCAATCATTAATTGTGATTATATTAACACATCTATTTGTGATGCCTGGAAAGCACATGATGGTCAGATGTATTAAGAGTGGGCACCTCTCAAACAAGCCTGCCAATTAAGACTAGAAGGGAACCTGTCAGTAGGTTTTCACACTCCAAACTATTTATATGGGAATATAGCTTTTTTAAAGAAGAAAGCTCCACGGAAAAAATATAAGTTCTATGTTAATTAAAATTTCAAAATCCATATACAGTAAGTGACTCGCCCAGGGGTATACGGGGACTCGGGTATCTGGGACCTCTGCTGCGGTTGGGATGTCAATTGTGGCCTGCTCAGACCCGTGACCCTGGAGGTCAACAAAAAGGGGGTAGTTTGAAAATAGCAATGAAGTATAAAGTTCACGTGACGCCACCCGCAGATTCTGGTGATTAAGCACCAGCGCCGCTTCAGACCTCCGGAGGGCGATGGCACAGCAACCGAGATGGTATAGCTTCCTGCAGGTGGAGCTGGCTCTCTGGGGCAGGGATGCACCTGTAGTGATGGAAGTGCTGATGATGGAGATAAACAAGTTGCAGTGCAGCAGTGAAATAAGCACACGGAGACCCTGCCACTCTACCCAGGTACTTTACTGTAACAATGCTGGTGATGGTACAGTTCACAGTGGACAACAGTTGTTAGATAAAGGTAGCCGGCAGGTTAGTCACAGTGGGCTGCAGAGTCTCTCGGAGTCTCCCGTGGTATGCCTTCCTTGCTCTAACCCGTGTCCTGCTGCTGCTGCTTGTCCGGGAACAGCCCGCTTAATACCAGGCCCAATTGGGGTGCTTTCTGAGTATCCCACTTCCCAGCCCTTAAGAAGGGGGCTCGACCCCGGTGGTTTATCCTGGCGTGACTGGTTTCCTTCTGACAGGGAGTAGACGGACCCACAACGTCTGGTGTTAACGACTCAGGGGCTGAACTCCCTGTGCAGCGTCTTCGGAACCGGCACTCTGGTAAATGGGACAGGGTCCCCTCCCGGAGTATGGGCGCTCCGATCTGGGGGGTACCCTCCTTCAGTCTGGGCTGCCTGTTCTCTCTCTCTCCAGGTCCCCTCTCTTGGAGTCCCTTTCTCTCTCAGGGCTCCCGTGCTCCTTCGTCCCTCGAAGGAAACTTAGAATCTGTCTTTTGCTACTTTTCTACTCCCCTAATTCCCCCCCCCCCCCAGACGGTCTCCAACCGTTTTTCTAGGTGGGTGTGTGAGAGTGCTGGGATGGGAGCCTCCTACAAACCCTGCATTCCCACTGTGACAGGGGTAACCGCACACTCATTTATGGGTGCAGTACCCCAATTGTGACGCCTGACCAGTGGGGCGCCACATTAGTAGAAAGTAGTATGGAATCAAGCAGTCTATTATTGATGGTATGGTGTGGAATATGGGGTACAAAGATAGTGGGGTCATACTTAATCAATGGATACCTCCATGCCACTGGATATTAATCATGTAGCAATTTCAGATATCCAGTGGCATTGAGGTTTCCATTGATGAAAAATGGCCCTACTATCTTTGTACCCCATATCCCACACCATACCATTAATTTTTGTGTTCCAACAGTCTTGGAGGGATCTATCCATTGTGGGTTAGTGTCAGACCAATAGTTGGAAATGCTCACATTTAGAGGTTGTGAGAGTCACAACCACTTTATTAGCCTGCGATATCGTCCTGATATCCAATTGAGGGTGTTCTGCAGCAGTCTTTTACGATAATAAGTAGTGATGGGCAAACCCGCCGAAATTCGGGTTCAACAAACTCGCCTGAACGTTTTTTAAAGTTCGGGTTCGGGTCAAAAGTGGCTCGAACTTGAGCCTGAACCCCAAACTTGGAATGTAAAGTTATGGGATGGGGGCTAGGAGGCTGTAAAAGAAAGAAGGTAGTTATTAAACAGCATCATACTTATTGGCTTCCACCTGCTTGTATTTTCAGGGTCGCTCATTAACTTCCTGGATATTCACTGCAGAGGGACCCAACAGCCAATCACAGACAACGTCACAGAAAATTGGCGCACCAAAACCACACTGCATTTTTTGCCGCGGATTTCATTCTGGTTTGGTGTGATTTTGACACAAAACTGCATGCATTGTGTTCAATGTGTTCATCTGCATCTCCTGTCCCAAAAAGCACCAAAATCGCAATATAGTTGAGCTCTTTTTATAAAATTATTCTTTGAAATAATTTTTTCAAAAATCATGTGGGGCTTCACCGTATTTTTGTATGCCAGCCAGGTACAACAGGCAGGTACAGGCAGCTCCCTACCCCCAGCTGCCTATTTTTACCTGTCTGGAAACTAAAATAAATTTCATGCAATAATTAAATCAAATGACATTGGGTTTTACCATATTTTTGATTTCAAGACAGGTACAACTAGGCAGCTGGGGGCTGAAATCCTCAGCGCAAGGTGATCCATGCTTTTTGGGGCCTCCCCGCTGTCAATTGCAGCCTGCAGCTGTGCCAGAATTTTTTCTGGCACTGTACGCCGACTTTTCGAGGGGCCCTGGTGGTGTTGGTACGCTGGGTAATAAAGGGGTTAATGCCAGCTTTGTATTGGCTGCTGGCACTAAGCCTGAAATTTATAGTGTAAGCAGTAAAAAAACATAACACCGAAAAAACATTTAGAAATAAAATACAAGGCAACCCTGTTTCCCTTTTTTAATTAACAAAGAAACCCTTCCCTCCGACATAATCCACAGGTAAATTCTACAGCTCTACTGCGTATCTCTGTGAGCAGACACCCATTTTTTGTGACAGCGTCTGTGATTGGCTGTTGGTCCCCTCTGCAATGAATATCTAGATAATGGGCTGCGGGACGGCGGGGCGGAGGGATGCGGTAAGTATAATGCTGATAAATAACTATTTTCTTTATTATTACAACTCCCTTACCCCTGAACCCAAACCCGAACTTCCCAGGAAAGTCTGTGTTCAAGATTTGTGCCCGAACACTAGGGGATCGATACGGACCCCAAACTTTATAGTTCGGGTTCGCCCATCACTAATAATAAGTGCAACAGTTAAAAGAAACACGGAATTAATGACCGCGCTACCATCCATCCAAAAAACACTAAGGATAGTGATTAATGATTGTGATTTTATTTTCAATGTACATCTGTGATTTTTCCTGAGGAAGGGGCCTGAGTGCCCTGAAACGCGTTGAGAATAAAATTACATTATTAATCACTATTCCAAGTGTTTTTTGGACACATGGTAGCACAGTCATTAATTTTATTTTTCTTATAACTGTTGCAGGAATCGGTTGGGTGAGGGGCAATAATTAAAAACAGGCCTTATTTTCCTATGTGAACTACCATGTGTGTCATACACCTCAAACACGTTGATTGCGATCAAATCTATCTCAGTACTGAGCTTCAATAATGGGCTTTGTTTTTTCTGGATTCCATACTACTTTTTACTCATATGGATTCTAGGAGTTTAAATAATGAATAAAGGACTTTACATTTTATCTATGGGGCTGAACTCCTTCTTTCCCTTTTTCAATCTAGACATCTCAGCCATGATGCTTGCTGTGCTCCACAAACTTTGGGACATTGATTGTGGTGAGCTGGCTTCTCATTTTGTATTAGATCTTTTGACGACAAATCCAGCTATACCTCTACATGGCCGGTCGGTTCTTTCATTAATGCAAAATTAGTGCTTGAATTGATATATGAAAAGAGGCTGAAGAGCTCTTTGTAGATCGGAAACCTCTGTCAATCAAGCTCTGTTTTCTGCTCAATGTTGCCTCCTCCTGGTTGACTGATTTCTCCTTTGCCTGATGTCACACAGCAAAGAGGCTGCCCGTCAAGCAAGAAGAGGTGGTGCTTGGCAGGGAATAGAGCTGGAATGACAGAGGCTTCAAATCTACATATAGCTCTTTAGCTTAATTTGCAATTAAAATACTGATTTTCGTAGTAAAACTGCGCTTACATCTGGTTTTTTAACCCAAAGAAAGGCATTATCTATAGTACAGGGACCCAGTAAGGACACACACCTCGACGTGGCTACTGGGCGGATATAGGGATAGCCATTTGTGTATGCTAAGTGTCTCATATTTTAATTTTTCATGTTTTTTCGTGTTTCCTCAGTTCCATTTCCTACATTCATGTTTTCTGACTTAACATTGCAGAGTGCAACTGTTTCTTTTTGTATTATTTCATTATGTTCAATTAACTCTTGTTCATATTGTTTGTTAGGGAGTGCGTGCAATGTATTTTTGTATATGTTAATGTTACAGGGACATACCTTCTTTCTGTTGCACCCCTCCCCCACTAATGTCAGGTGTTGTTATCCTTCACTCTGCAGGTTCCTACTCACCCATGCAAGAAGAGTTTTTTTAACCTAAGGAAAGGAATTATCTAAAGTATAGGCACCCAGTAAGGAGACATGTGGCACCCCAAGAGTCCGGTTGCCACAATGGCATTGCCTCCCTCAAAGGGGGTGATGTCATGCCTGGAAGCAAGAAGGAGTCCTCTAAACAGGTAACACCAGCATCCAACACTTGTCCTGACTCCAGAACAGAAGGGGGAGCTCTGAACCCGGATTTAGGGGAGCTTTTCTATAAATTCTAGCCTGGGGAGGGTTAAACAGTTCATTATGAAGCAGTACTGAGGAAGAGCAATCTGACGTCCTGGGTACAGAGTAGCTCATCCCAGGATAGGGGAAGGCTATGAGAGGAGTGAGGAGAATCTGGGGAGTGGAGCCATGACCGGGCTCACCCCAGAGTACAGCGCCAGAGACTGGACGCCGGAGTCCGTGGCTGTTCGGGTACTGAAGTTCTGGCAGCTAAATCCGGAGGGCAGGGGATTGCAAGTCCCTTAGCCCCACGTAACACCTGACGGCACAGCAGCATAGCAGAACCCAGAGCCGCCACCGAGGAGCGACACCTGAAAAGGGTTCAAGCTGCCGGTCATACAGGTAGAAAGGCTAGACATGCAGGAAGAGGGCCACAGCACAGTTTCAGGCAGCGAGATCCACGTAACACCGCGCAGAAGGAAGGCATCTATCACCACCTGGCTAGGTGGATCCCCAATTACTTCCCGGCTACCAGGACCTCCATTACCATCTGTAACAAGTGCCTGAACTGCACCTGCAACCACAAAGTAAAGGTAGAGTAAAGTTCCATCGTTATGTCCTGCCCCTCAGTCCTGCACCCCACCATTCCCTTTTTCCAGCATTGACTGTGCAAACTGCTTGGGGTCCATGCTGTACCCGTGGACAGTAGAGCCACCTCAGCTGCATTACCATCGGCCCCAGAGGATCTGATTGCAGCATCGGCCATCCATCCCCATTGCAGAAACCCACGGGAGAGGCATCATGTTAATTCACATACAATATTCCCCTTTTATTGACACAACCAGGGCCACAGAACCGGGTCACGACCCTGTGACCTCCCTAAAGAACTCCCTGCTCGGTTCCAAGTACCCCATGGTCCTGGTGGGACGAGTCAGACATACCCTTGACATGGCTACTGGGTGGATACACAGATGGCGATTTGTGTATGCCGTGTCTCATATTTTCACTTTTCATATTTTTGCCATGCTTCCTCAGTTCCATTTCACATATTCATATTTTCATGACTTAGCGTTACAGAGCAGAACTGTTTCTTTTTGTAATAGTCAGAAATTATGGGCATAAAAAGGAGTTGCAGGACCGAAGTGGCGTGGGTAAAGTATGAAAACGCTGGAAGGTGAGTATAAGACCACTACAGTTGTGTAAAAAAATAAACTTGGTGGTGGTGCTTTATAGGGATGGGCGAATCCTAAACTACTCGGAATCGCTAGACTTCGACGAGTCTGAGTCCAGGACTCGCTACTCGTTGCGAGTCTAGCGATTCCAATGTTAATGAATGGGGAACGAGTATTGCAGCGATTCCTCTGCTGCCGGACCCTATAAGGGGTCTGGCAGCAGAGGAAAAACCTGCAGTTCCCCATGTTATTCTTTTAAAGCCAGCGGCAAAAAGCCACTGACTTTTAAAGAATAGTAAAAAAATAAATAGATGGATTGAGCCGGTTGAGGGTTTAGAGGTGGGGGTGCACCGGACAGGCCGGCTACTTACCCCTGCCGCCGCCGCAGCCGCAGACTCGCTCCCCGAGTCTCTTCTGTTTCCGGAGATTCCCGAACGGTGATAGAAGCAGTGAATAAATTAACTTCCGTCACCGCTTGGGAATCTCCGGAGCAGAGCGAGTCTGGCTGCCAGCAGGGTTCAGCTCAGGTCATAATGATCTGAGCTGAACCCTGACTGTTTAGTCAGTTCTCAGCTCTGCTACATCCCTGTGTGTCTATGCACAGGGATGTAGCAGAGCTGAGATTGTGTTTTGGACTACGTCGGACAGAAGAGGATTGTCGTCATGTGATATATAAAGAAATAGGCAGCACTCACCAGTATTTTGCAGCAGTGGTCTCTTTAATCCATCATGTTATGGAATCATGACAGGGTGCAGGGAGGTGACCACGGAGGGCGGATGACGACGCCGTTTCGCAAAAAATGGCGGCGTAGTCCGCCCTCCATGGTCACCTCCCTGCACCCTGTCATGATTCCATAACATGATGGATTAAAGAGACCACTGCTGCAAAATACTGGTGAGTGCTGCCTATTTCTTTATATATCTGTTACTGCTAGTGCTGTGGATTAGCACCACCAGGGGAAGAATCTGCCTACAGGGCAATCCGCCCGGAGCATGACGGTTGATATTGCCACTTAGTGCCCTGAAGCCTTATTATTTAATAGATTTTCGTCATGTGACATCATGGCAGGTCCTGTCAGCAGACAGCTGCCGACGCCAGGAGGACACCGGGACCCTGCGGGAGCCTGACTGCCTCCAGGAAGTTAATTTATTCACTGCTTTGGCGGCGCTCCCGCCAGCAGCGGCAGAGTCAGGCTTTCACTGCAGGGTTCACCTGAGGTGAACCCTGAAAGTGAAAGTCATTTGCAGCCTGCTCACTCCCTGTGCATAGACATGTATGTCTATGCACAGGGATGTGGCAGTGAAGATGTCGTTTTTGGACTACGTCGGACGGAGGAG
Source organism: Allobates femoralis (assembly GCA_033576535.1). Classification (NCBI taxonomy): domain Eukaryota; kingdom Metazoa; phylum Chordata; class Amphibia; order Anura; family Aromobatidae; genus Allobates; species Allobates femoralis. The sequence continues at coordinate 70,319,576 of JARQOC010000005.1, read as the reverse complement.
GATTTTTGGAATAAAGATGGAGTCCCTAATGTCTTTTTTGTTTTATTTTTACTGGTTACTGAAATACGGCGAAGCCCACGTCATTTTTTTTAAAAAAAATCCATAAAACAATATAAATAAAAGGGACTGCATCTTTATTAACCCCTGGACCATGGTCGAGGGGTTAATAAAGATGCAGTCCCTTTTTTAGGATTGTTTTACTGATTTTTCAGAAAAAAAAATGACGTGGGCTTCGCCGTATTTCTGTAACCAGCCGGATCCAGCAGGCAGCGACGGGCTGCCCCCAACCCCCAGGTGCCTATTTGTACCTGGCCGGACACAAGAATATAGGGGAGCCCCCTTTTTTTATTATTTCATGAATTTCATGAAATAATTTTAAAAAAAATGCGTGGGGCTCCGCGCAATTTCTATGTCCAGCCAGGTACAGCTAAGCAGCTGGGGGCTGGAATCCACAGCTCAGGGAGGCCCAAGCTTTCTGGGCACCCCCGCTGCAAATTGCAGCCCGCAGCCACCCCAGAAGATGGCGCTTTCATTGAAGCGCCATCTTCTGGCGCTGAACCCCGCTCTTCCAGTGGCCCTGGTGGCGGGTGGCTCACTGGGTAATAAAGGGGTTAGGGCCAGCTTTGTACTATCAGCTGGCCCTAAGCCCGAAATTTATGGCGGTCACGCCAATATTAGACATGACCGCCATGAATTTCCAGTAATCAATATAAAATAAAAACACAACACAGAGAAAAATAATTTTATTAGAAATAAAACAGAAGACAATTAGGGACTCCATCTTTATTTAAAAAATCCTCTTCCGTCCGATGTAGTCCAAAACGCAATCTCAGCTCTGCTACGTCCCTGTCTGTGCTTAGACACACAGGGATATAGCAGAGCTGAGAACTGACTAAACTGTCAGGGTTCAGCTCAGGTCATTATGACCTGAGCTGATCCCTGCTGGCAGCCAGACTCGCTCTGCTCCGGAGATTCCCGAGCGGTGACGGAAGTAAATTTATTCACTGCTTCTGTCACCGTTCGGGAATCTCCGGAAACAGAAGCAGAGAGACTCGGGGAGCGAGTCTGGGGCTGCGGCGGCGGAGGCAGGGGTAAGTAGCCGGCAGGTCCGGCACACTCACACCCCCCTCACCCTCCCAAGCCCTCCCCTGGTCAGGACTCAGTGGGGGAAGCGGCAGTGAGCAAATTTCACCGCCGGCTTCCCGCCTGAGTCCTGAGTCCCTGCTCCTGCTCCCCCCGCCCGGTCCTAACTTAGGATCGGGTAAGGAGGCTGCGGGGGGGACGAAGGGATGGTGGACTCGATACTGTGCGAGCAATAGGTTGAAAACTCTCAGAGTACCGAGTCCTGCGATTCCACTATTACTCGCAGAGTAACGAGCCCTAGCGAGTAGATTCGCCCATCCCTAGTGCTTTACCTTTTGAATTGACCGACATTACTAGAGTTTTTCAATGATAAAATTAATTATCAAAAATGCAATAAAAATTATGCATACAGTTTACACTGTATACTGAGGAAATTGCAGATCAGTGCTGAAGGCGTGCCGTGACCAGGAGGCAAGAGTCAGCCTGTCCACTACTGATGATCCCCTTCTGATAAAACACTAATTTTATGAAACAGCAGAACATCCTAATAAGTGACATATTGATAGATTCAGTGTCTCTGTCTCTACATCAGGCTGCTCTCAGGTTACATAGCAAAAACCTGCTGACAGATTCCTTTTAATTGACTTATTTTACCCATGCCGCAGTACAGCCTGGCTTAACCTGGGCAGGCAAGGATAAATTTGTTTTACTTTTCCCTGCGTATCTTCGTGTACAGGGAGAACTTATGAGAGCGTAATAAAGTAGCAGTGGAGATTATCACCGGCTCATACACAGGGACAGGCCGTGCACTATAACTATGGCTCAGATCTAAATCCGAAGTGGGGCTCAGAGTAGATTCATTTCATCCAAATGGAAGTCTCTAAAATAAGGGATTTCTTTATCTGTAGCAAAGTCTTGTCAATCTTTCCTGAACAATAATCCATCAAACGGACTCCTTCTAGTCTCTTGTTACCATGACAATCCGTTCCTCTAAACTATATAGGAAATATAAAGCATATTTCAGAATATCGTTACATTCCATTTTAGAATCAATTTTTAAATTGTCCTTGGACTGTTCTGAATTCAGCAAATACAATTTATTCTTTGTATAACGTACACAACGTTCTGATACTTTTTATATCAATTCATTACAGATTTCACTATCTCTGCTTACAGTCATTGAATAGGAAATTTGTAGGTGACGTGAAGTGAAGAATCTTCTCTCCTGCTAATGTGATGATGACCCCCCAGGTCCAGCAGATCATTTACTAGATCAGACCAGGTCCCTTTTCCCTGTACATGATCGGGCCCATTGTCATTTCTGTACATATGAGTTTGAATGTTTATTTTCTTGTTTCAGCTACTCCAATAATTTTTGTAAAAAAATGTTTCAGGGTACAAGGAGGTTTTATGCCATATTTATATTCAGATTTCTTTTGTAATATCAGAGAAACTACATGTAAGTGGCATTAAAGGTGATATGGGCGGCACGGTGGCTCAGTGGTTAGCACTGTACATGGTGGCTCAGTGGTTAGCACTGCAGCCTTGCAGCACTGGGGTCCAGGGTTCAATTCCCACCAAGGACAAAATCTGCAAGGAGTTAGTATGCTCTCCCTGTGTTTGCATGAGCTTCCTCTGGGCACTCTGGTTTCTTCCCACATTTCAAAGACATACTGATAGGATATTTAGATTGTGAGCCCCAATGTGGACAGTGTTGCAAATGTATGTAAAGTGCTATGGAATTAATAGTGCTATATAAATTAGTAAATGTTATTGTGTATCACCAGGTTTTTTGCCACATAATCTGAGAGCAGTAAGGTTTCTGGGTTTTCCATGAAACTTGTTGTGTCTCCTTGCCCTTGCCCAAGATGGAGTCTGATGCGTCGTCATGCCTTGAACTTCCTGTAGGCTCTGCCTATTTAAGTTCTGGTCCTGGATTTAGTCCACACCTGAGTATTTTGTGCTAACTGACTTTCTGCTGCTGCTCGTTTAGCTCAGCTGCTCTGTCTCACTGCTTCTCAGCTGCCCGCAGTCTTCAGTGCATTTCCTAGATCCTGGCTGGTTGTCTCCTCCCTTCAAGACTTCTAAGTAAGAGCGCTACTACTTCCAGAACTTAGATTTTCTGTTAAGTTACCAGTGTACTTAATCCGGGCCTTTATCAGTGTGGGCTGCACAGCTAGACTTGTGTGGGACTTATTTTAGCGCAAAGAGTACACTGGTAAATTATCTGTCAGCTGCACTGATTTCTGCTGAGTCTGTTCTGGACTTCACTTATTGTGCTGTTCGCACTCTGTATATAATATCTGAACTTTCACATATTGTGCTTTCTGCAACCTGTATATTATTTCAGGACTATCTTCAGTTTGTTTTCTGATAATAGACTTGTTTGATTATTTGTCAGTACAGACTAATTACCAAAAACGTTGTCTCAGTCTCGTTTCATCCCAGATTCCAAAGTATCTACATACCGTATATACTCGTGTATAAGCCGACCCGTGTATAAGCCGACCCCCCTACTTTTGCCCCCAAAACCTGGGAAAATTTATTGACTCGTGTATAAGCCGAGGGTGGACCCCAGCACAGGTATACAGCCCCCAGCAGTGTGGTATACAGCAGCCTCCCCAGTGGTATATACAGGCCCCAGCAGTGTTACAGCAGCAGCCCCAGTGGTATATACAGCAGCAGCCCCAGTGGTAGTATACAGCAGCCCCAGAGGTATATACAGCAGCCCCAGTGGTAGTATACAGCAGCAGCCCCAGTGGTAGTATACAGCAGCAGCCCCAGTGGTAGTATACAGCAGCAGCCCCAGTGGTAGTATACACGCAGCCCCAGTAGTATATACAGCCCCAGTGGTAGTATATAGCCCCAGTGGTAGTATATATACAGCCCCAGTGGTAGTATATAGCCCCAGTGGTAGTATATAGCCCCAGTGGTAGTATATAGCCCCAGTAGTAGTATACAGCCCCAGTGGTAGTATATAGCCCCAGTGGTAGTATATATACAGCCCCAGTGGTAGTATACAGCCCCAGTGGTAGTATATAGCCCCAGTGGTAGTATACAGCCCCAGTGGTAGTATATAGCCCCAGTGGTAGTATACATACAGCCCCAGTGGTAGTATATAGCCCCAGTGGTAGTATATAGCCCCAGTAGTAGTATACAGCCCCAGTGGTAGTATATAGCCCCAGTGGTAGTATACATACAGCCCCAGTGGTAGTATATAGCCCCAATGGTAGTATATAGCCCCAGTAGTAGTATACAGCCCCAGTGGTAGTATATAGCCCCAGTGGTAGTATATAGCCCCAGTGGTAGTATACATACAGCCCCAGTGGTAGTATATAGCCCCAATGGTAGTATATAGCCCCAGTAGTAGTATACAGCCCCAGTGGTAGTATATAGCCCCAGTGGTAGTATATATACAGCCCCAGTGGTAGTATATAGCCCCAGTGGTAGTATATAGCCCCAGTGGTAGTATATAGCCCCAGTAGTAGTATACAGCCCCAGTGGTAGTATATAGCCCCAGTGGTAGTATATATACAGCCCCAGTGGTAGTATATAGCCCCAGTGGTAGTATATAGCCCCAGTGGTAGTATATAGCCCCAGTGGTAGTATACATACAGCCCCAGTGGTAGTATATAGCCCCAATGGTAGTTTATAGCCCCAGTAGTAGTATACAGCCCCAGTGGTAGTATATAGCCCCAGTGGTAGTATATATACAGCCCCAGTGGTAGTATATAGCCCCAGTGGTAGTATATAGCCCCAGTGGTAGTATATAGCCCCAGTAGTAGTATACAGCCCCAGTGGTAGTATATAGCCCCAGTGGTAGTATATATACAGCCCCAGTGGTAGTATATAGCCCCAGTGGTAGTATATAGCCCCAGTGGTAGTATATAGCCCCAGTGGTAGTATACAGGGCCCCAGCAGGGCCCCCCTCATAATTTGGCGCCCCCACCTCAGTTTCTGGGCCCCCCCGCATGCAGCGCTGCACATATACATTACGTGTCTAGCAGCTGTTACCCTCCGGTGGCAGATCGCGGCTCCCGGCTCCGGGCTCCATCTTCCTCGCTGTCTTCCTGCTTTGTGACCGGCGCGATGACGTCATCGCGCCGGTCACATGACAACCAGGAAGACAGAGAGGAAGATGGAGCCCGGAGCCGGGAGCCGCGATCTGCCACCGGAGGGTAACAGCTGCTAGACACGTAATGTATATGTGCAGCGCTGCATGCGGGGGGGCCAAGAAACTGAGGTGGGGGCGCCAAACTTTGAGGGGGGCCGTATGACTCGCGTATAAGCCGAGGGGGGGACTTTTCAGCCCAATTTTTGGGCTGAAAAACTCGGCTTATATGCGAGTATATACGGTAAGTGTTACAGAAGTTATAACTTGCTTAAGTTATAATGAAATCTCTTATCAGCAGGAGATTATTACTAGAGGACTATTAAACTTGCTGGCTATTCATGAGCTCCGAGTAAAGCCCCTGTCACACTAAGCAAGATCGCTAGCGAGATCGCTGCTAATTCACAAGTTTGGTAACGTAACAGCGACCTCGCCAGCGATCTCGCTATGTTTCACACTTAGCAGCGACCAGGCCCCTGCTGTGAGATTGCTGGTCGTGTCAGTCGCCTGGACCATTTTTTGATCATCATTCTCCCGCTGGGCAGCATTCATCGGTGTGTTTGACAAGGACAACGACAAATGACCTCAATACTACAGGTCTGAGAAACAGGGTCCCAACGACCTCCGTATCATTCCGAATCGCTGCTGCATCGATGGTGAGATGTCAAACAGTCAGATCTCACATAGCAACGCACCAGCGATCCCTACCAGGTCGTATCGTTGTCAGGATCACTGGTGCATCGCCAAGTGTGACGGTACCCTAACCTGCCCCGTCCCTGATTGTCAGGAGATAAAACTGGTACATCTCCAGCAGAAAATTTTTATCAAAACTGCAGTCCACTGAGTGACACATCTCTGGAATCAGTTTCCCAGCCTCTTTATTATGCTACTTTCAGATGGGGTACCAGGTGACAGATTGTGTTCTAAATTCTTTTCTTCCATCTAGTTAAATAGTTTTTATAATTGTAGATATAAAGATTTGGGTCAACATGCTTGCTCGGCAATTCAGTGCTGCTATAGATTCTAATCTATGGGGGGAGTGTGCCAGGTCCTCTTTAAACCCTTCCCAACCAGGGCTGGCTCCCAGGGATGGTGATGATGGGGGTATTAGTAGTGGTGCAGGATAGCAGAGAAATTAACAGCAGGAAACAGTCTTTTGCTTTAAATTTTACTGATGCTCTTGCACAGTGTCCAGGGTAATACAGCCACCACCGGGCAGGTGGCTTGGCCAGTCTGATGAGAACTATAATTTGCTATTCTGGGTGAGAAATATGGCCTTCCTGCTGACTTCTGCAGTTTTTAGGTTTCTTGGTGCCTGATGCTCTCCAGTTCTCCCTCTTAGTTGCTGTGGATTACCTCCTGCCAGGTTGGTAATGCGGGCCCTGTAATTAGCTGTGCCTTGGAGCAATTCTCTGCCCCTCTATATTACTAATGCCCTGGAAAGTTACACTTAAGGCCGGCTAAACACCACGGTTTTCTGCGTGAGGTTCTGTCCAGTTTGAACCGGACAGAACTGATCCGGTTTTGCCTTCAATGTATTCCTGTGGTGCCGGATTGGTCCTGTTTGGCCATCTGGTTTTATGTTTTCTGTCCCTGATCCGATTTTGAACGGTCTTTCACCAGGCACAAAATCTAAGCCTGCATCATTTTTTGGCTCCGGTGCAAAAGTTGGACAAAATTGAATAGTCCCAGATCCGGGGCGATCCGGCACCCATAACATGGGAGTCTACGGGCGCCAGATCCATGAAAAAATCGGATCGTTTCCCGGATCTGATGTACACCACAGCGCAGGCTCTGAAATGCTGCTGTGCTCATTCAGCACCATGATTGCAAAGTATTCACTGATCTCAGGGAGACCAGTCCAAGAAAACACTGCGGGCAGCTGGCTAAAGCGCTCAAACACAGTGAATTCCTAGGCACATTGCCCCCTGGGAAATATGAATATGCAAATAGAGTCTGTGGAGCCTCGGTTAGGAGTCTCAAACACAGGACTAGCCATATATCCCTCCAGGGAAGGACCCAGCCAAGGGGTGGCTCCTTGCGGAGAACACCATAACCACCAAATGAAGTGGCCCTTTAAGTCAATATCCAACTCTTTTACAAGTTTACAGATATGACAAGGGAATACCAAGGCCAGGTATCCATCCACATACAGCTGTTTCGAGGTGTTGCCCCTCATCAGTGTGGAGTAGGATTCTGGCTAGGTGGGAGCAAGGCCTAGTAGACCAAGATTGCAAAGTATTCACTGATCTCAGGGAGACCAGTCCAAGAAAACACTGCGGGCAGCTGGCTAAAGCGCTCAAACACAGTGAATTCCTAGGCACATTGCCCCCTGGGAAATATGAATATGCAAATAGAGTCTGTGGAGCCTCGGTTAGCACCATGGACAGTAGCATTTCAGAGACACGGCTGAGTGTTCAGCACCATGGAGAGCAGCACTGCACACACAGGCTGACAGATCAGCATTGTGGACAGCAGAAGAAACCGAATCCTGCAAAAACAGGGTCGGAGGGCATATTTGGCCACACTTTCTGCTCATCCTGTGCTGTCAGGTTCTGTCCGGTGGATCCTGCAAAAAACAGTATCCAACCTTACAGCACAAAACTGTGGTGTGACGCCGGCTCAAGTGGCTGGTGAGCATAAAACTCACTAGCCTTCAGTTTCTGCTACAGGGCTCTCTAATCCTGAGTAGCCTAGGAACTGGTACCCTGCATGGCAGCTTGTCCTCTTGGAAACAGCTCCTGCTACCTTTCCTCAGTATCTTTGTCTTCACTCTCCTCTCAGTCTTACTAAACACTAAACTTTAACCCTTCCCCCTTACCAGTGAGTGAGTCACATGCCCAAATAAGGCATCCAGTGCTTAGTCTCGTTCTAGGGGGCCAGGCAGTGTGTGAATGCTTCAGACTTCCAGCAGAGGAAACTCCAATTCTCTTCAGGAATTACAATCGATTTAAAGGGAGCCTGTCACCCCCTTTGGGCATTTTAAACTATGCCCACCAGCTTACACATAATGTACTGTATATACTCGCGTATAAGCCGAGTTTTTCAGCCCAAAATTTGGGCTGAAAAGTCCCCCCTCGGCTTATACGCGAGTATACTGAGGTATACAGGCCCCGCCATCAAGCTCCAGGGCCCCCCCCCCTTGCACGGCAGCCTGTAAAGGAAAATCATACTTATCAGTGTCCCGCGCTGTCCCGCTGCTGCCGACACACGATCCCTGGGCTTCAATCCGCGTCTTCCGTGTTCCTGTGGTCACGGGCAATGACGTCATTGCCCGCGACAAAAGGAAGCCGGAAGCCGGAAGACGCGGTTTGAAGCCCGGGGATCGTGTGTCGGCAGCAGCGGGACAGCGCGGGACACTGATAAGTATGATTTTCCTTTACAGGCTGCCGTGCAAGAGGGGGGGGGGGCCCTGGAGCTTGATGGGGGGGCCTGTATACCTCCGGGGCTGCTGCTGTATACAGCCCTGGGGCTGCTGCTGTGTACAGCCCTGGGGCTGCTGCTGTGTACAGCCCTGGGGCTGCTGGTGTATACAGCCCTGGGGCTGCTGCTGTATACACCCCTGGGGCTGCTGCTGTATACACCCCTGGGGCTGCTGCTGCTGTATACACCCCTGGGGCTGCTGCTGCTGTATACACCACTGGGGCTGCTGTATACTACCTAAGGGCTGCTGTATATACTTCTGGGGCTGCTGTATATACCTCTGGGGCTGTATATACCTCTGGGGCTGCTGTATACTACCTCTGGGACTGCTGTATACTACCACTGGGGCTGCTGTATACTACCACTGGGGCTGCTGTATACTACCACTGGGGCTGCTGTATACTACCACTGGGGCTGCTGTATAGTACCACTGGGGCTGTATATACCTCTGGGGCTGCTGTATACTACCTCTGGGGCTGCTGTATACTACCTCTGGGGCTGCTGTATACTACCTCTGGGGCTGCTGTATACTACCACTGGGGCTGCTGTATACTACCACTAGGGCTGCTGTATACTACCACTAGGGCTGCTGTATACTACCACTGGGGCTGCTGTATACTAACACTGGGGCTGTATATACCTCTGGGGCTGCTGTATACTACCACTGGGGCTGCTGTATACTACCACTGGGGCTGCTGTATACTACCACTGGGGCTGCTGTATACTACCACTGGGGTTGCTGTATAGTACCACTGGGGCTGTATATACCTCTGGGGCTGCTGTATACTAACCACTGGGGCTGCTGCTGCTGTATATACCACTGGGGCTGCTGCTGCTGTATACTACCACTGGGGCTGCTGTATATACCTCTGGGGCTGCTGTATACCACACTGCTGGGGGCTGTATACCTGTGCTGGGGTCCACCCTCGGCCTATACACGAGTCAATAGGTTTTCCCAGGTTTTGGGGGCAAAAGTAGGGTGGTCGGCTTATACACGGGTCGGCTTATACACGAGTATATACGGTAAGTGAGGTTCTAGTAACCCCTCTACAGTCATATGAAAAAGTTTGGGCACCCCTCTTAATCTTACTCATTTTTTTGGGTTTAAAATAGTTTTTTTGCAACAGCTATTTCAGTGTGATATATGTAATAACTGATGGACACAGTAATATTTCAGGATTGAAATGAGGTTTATTGTACTAACCGAAAATGTGAACTATGCATTATTTCAAAATTTGACAGGTGCAAAAGTATGGGCACCTCAACAGAAAAGTGACATTAATATTTAGTAGATCCACCTTTTGCCTCTAGTCGCTTCCTGTAGCTGTTAATGAGTTCCTGGATCCTGGATGAAGGTATTTTTGACCATTCCTCTTTACAAAACAACTCCAGTTCAGTTAAGTTTGATGGTCGCCGAGCATGGACAGCCCGCTTCAAAACATCCCACAGATGTTCAATGATATTCAGGTCTGGGGACTGGGATGGCCATTCCAGAACATTGTAATTGCTCCTCTGCATGAATGCCTGAGTAGATTTGGAGCGGTGTTTTGGATCATTGTCTTACTGAAAGATCCATCCCCGGCGTAACTTCAACTTTGACACTGATTCTTGAACATTATTCTCAAGAATCTGCTGATACTGAGTGGAATCCATGCGACCCTCAACTTTAACAAGATTCCCGGTGCCGTCATTGGCCACGCAGCCCCAAAGCATGATGGACCCTCCCCCAAATTTGACACTGGGTAGCAAGTGTTTTTCTTGGAATGCTGTGTTTTTGTGGCGCCATGCATAACGCCTTGTTGTATGACCAAACAACTCAATCTTTGTTTCATCAGTCCACAGGACTTTCTTCCAAAATGAAAATGGCTTGTCCAAATGTGCTTTTGCATACCTCAGGCGACTCTGTTTGTGGCGTGCATGCAGAAACGGCTTCTTTCGCATCACTCTCCCATACAGCTTCTCCTTGTGCAGTGTGCGCTGTATTGTTGACTGATGCACAGTGACACCATCTGCAGCAAGATGATGCTGCAGGTCTTTGGAGGTGGTCTGTGGATTGTTCTTGACTGTTCTCACCATTCTTCTTCTCTGCCTTTCTGATATTTTTGTTGGCCTGCCACTTCTGGCCTTTACAAGAACTGTCCCTGTGGTCTTCCATTTCCTTACTATGTTCCTCACAGTGGAAACTGACAGGTTAAATCTCTGAGACAACTGTTTGTATCCTTCCCCTGAACAACTATGTTGAACAATCTTTTTTTTAAGATAATTTGAGAGCTGTTTTGAGGAGCCCAGGATGCCACTCCTCAGAGAAGATGCAAATAGGAGAACAACTTGCAAGTGGATACCTGAAATAGCTTTTCTCATGATTGGATACACCGGGCTATGAAGTACAAAGCTCAATGAGGTTACAAAACCAATTTAGTGCTTCAGTAAGTCAGTAAAAAGTAGTTAGGAGTATTCAAATCATGAAAATCAGAAGGGTGCCCATACTTTTGCACCTGTCAAATTTTAAAATAATGCATATTTCACATTTTTGGTTAGTACAATAAACCTCATTTCAATCCTCAAATATTACTGTGTCCATCAGTTATTACATATATCACACTGAAATAGCTGTTGCAAAAACCCAATTTTAAACCAAAAAAATTTGTAAGATTAAGAGGGGTGCCCAAATGTTTTCATATGACTGTATGTGCCCAGACGTGCCCCTCATACCTGAGAAAATAACTTTTATTGTGTCCAGCGCTGGCCTCCTACTGAGTCCCGGAAGCTGCTTTTTAATACCCGGCGGATTATGTCCTTGCCACCCCCCTGGCTGCAAAACCCACCCTGCTTTTTCTAAAATTGCCACCCCCATCTGTGACCAGCACTTGAGTGATAGCCGCACTTGCGCCTGCGCAGTGGAGCAGGTGTCCGTGCTCCATTAAGAGAGTGTCGATGTCTTGCAAGACTTCACAAAACTTGCTAGAATTCACAAATCTCACGAGACATTGGCAATACGTTCAATGAAGCACGGACACCCATTCCACTGCGTAGGGGTGAGTGCGTCTGTCACTCAAGAACCAGTCACAGATAGGGTGGCAGTTTTAAATAATGCAGGGCGGTTTTGCAGCCAGAGGGCGGTAAGGACATAACCTACCTGGACTAAATAGCAGTTTCCTGGACTCAATAGGAGGCCAGCGCTGGACACAATAAGAGTTATTTTCTCAGGTATGAGGGGCACGTCTGGGCACATACAGGGGTAACTAGAACCCCATTTACATTATGTGTAAGCTGGAGGGCATAGTTTAAAATGCCCAAAGGGGGGGACAGGTTCCCTTTAAAAAAAATACCACCTGTGGCAGCCAGACCACAGGAGCACCACAAGTGTAACACACCTATATAACATTACAGCTCCTTTCTATTTATTGCTCTTAATTGCAGGATCTTGCAAAGCTGCTATTTTACATACAGAGCTTGGTCTTGTAGATAATGAAGAGGATGCTGTGCTCTCCATAGTGCTGCAGAATCTTCATATAGCAGATGGGCAGGGATACAAAGAGTCAGATACCCATTGAACTAGTACTGATGACCTATTCTACAGATAGCCAATTGGTTTCAAGTCATTGACCATCACTTTAAAGGCTGAAGTAATTAAACTAAATGTAA
>JARQOC010000005.1:70133274-70307214 GCA_033576535.1 Allobates femoralis | reverse complement strand
AATAAATTAACATGCAATGGAGATGTGGAAGCGCAGCAACCCACACTGCAGCTGAAAACTCACTGCCTTTGGGAAAAGCACAGTGGGCATAGGATTTCTTAAAATCTCATCCACTATGCTGCTATTGTACAAGACAGTGTTTTAGACGCGGTGGCAATACGCTACATCCAAAACACTGCAATTTCTGATCGTGTGCATGCACCCTAAGGGCCCCTTTACACGCCACCACTAAAAGGTAGCAACTGCCGGGCATTGGGGATAATTGTGCCTGTTGCTATGAAATTGCTACCAAATGGCTGCATGTAAATAGGGAAATGCCTTCCTGTGTCCTGTAGCGGTCTCAGATACCTGTTGCTGAGCCGTGCTCAAAAACCAAAGGCAACAGAAAGGCAAAATTGCCATGGTAGTGGCGTCTAAACGGGCCACAGGCATGGATGTTGCGTCGCCTAGTGAACTCCAGGGGCCGGCCACAGCGTCATGGACACCACACCCCATCAGCGACCATTGGTGGGGGCTACTGTGTCCCTGCACAGGGCGCCATATTTAAAGAGCTAGCCATTCACACTACACAATTGCAATGGCATCATGTATTAGCCAGCCTTCCTGCGCAGGCTGGCCAATCATGACGCTATTGCGTTAACCAAACAGCGTATTGGCGTCATGGAATACACAACTCTGTCACGCCTATGTACTTGCGGCACGAAAGATGTACGCCCATATTCCTTTGTGGTAGCGGCGTGTGAAGCAGCGAAGGTATTCAACAGGAAGTTATCCGAAGGATCTGTCAGAACTTCCGGGGAACAAAGATACCTTCAGTTGACAACGCAATGGTGGCGTGTACATGCGGCATCGGTGATCGGTATCAACTGTCAAAAACGTGCACGTGCGGTTGATTCCTGTTGCTAGGCACAGTGGCGGCGTGTAAAGGTACCCTTAAATAGCCTACCTAACCTGTTAATACCTGTCCCTGCAGCCTTACAATACTTTCTAAGCCATCCTATCTGACCTATGTTAGTAATCTATGAGTACAATAAAGTAGTTAGCAAACTTACATGACAGCGTGGCGTTCCTTGCTGCATTTGTGATGGGTAGGCGTGTCCCCTATGCCGCGCTACCCCCGCCTCGCCGATCTATTACGCCCTAATGGGCGTCATTACAACTGCAGAGCTCGGGCACGATTTAAATATTGCGCCCGCAACGTCACCGCTGCCACGCAGTCACTATGACGCTGGGATTGCGTCACTTCCTGTCGCCGCAAGTCTCACACAGGCAGACTTCGCGCATGCGCAGATTGCATGCTGAAGTCTGCCTGTGTGCGACTGGAAGTGACGTGACCCCGGCGTCACGTCACCGCGTCGCAGCGGTGAAGTTGCGGGCGCGATATTTAAATCGTGCCCGAGCTCTGCAATGTGTAATGACGCCCATTAGGGCATAATAGATCGGCGAGGTGGGGGTAGCGCGGCACAGGGGACCCGTCACAAACGCAGCGAGGAACGCCCCGCTGTCATGAATTTTGTAAGTTTGCTAACTACTTTATTGTACTCATAGATTACTAACATAGGTCAGATAGGGATGGCTTAGAAAGTATTGCAAGGCTGCAGGGACAGCTATTAACAGGTTAGGAAGGTTATTTTGGGTGACAGGTTCCCTTTAACAATGTAACACTGATGCTTGCAGTTATCGGCTTCCATCTTCCACTGTGACCCAATCACGGGCCACTGATGAGTTAGTTTGGTAATTGGGAGCCTGCCGAAGACCTCCATCTCAGCCATGTTGGTATGGAGCACAAAGGATCGGGATACTCAGACTGAAAGAGGTAGAGCTTGATAGCTCTGTCATGATTGTGGCCGTTCTCAGAAGCTGTGGCCCTGGCTTCACATGGAAAGGGAGTGCAGAGTTTATAATGCAAAAATAAAGGAAAGAAAAGTAGAAAATTCACCAGTTGGGATGTTTGGCTGGGATGAGGCCGTCACTGCAGGGGATAGATGGTAACAGCAGTGCAGGTGATTAACCCTTCCAAACTAAATCTGGCTCCCAGGAATGTTTATAGTCAGTGTAGTGCAGCAGAGAATAAGGCAGCAGGAGATAGGATGATTAACCTTTACTGTTTACTGCAAACTCAGACAGATCCGCTAGGACATAGTATACCTTCCACAGGTTTCAGTCTGATCTGAGCAATGGGGGTTTGACTCCTCTGCTATGTTGTAGTGTTGCTTTCCTGCCACTAAATCCCCTCTTGGGAAAAAGGCTTTTTGGAGCTTGAAACTGCTAATACTGTCTAGTACTTGTTACACGCATTTCCTTAGCTGAGCTGGCAGCACAGACCCCGTGGAGACATGTGCCTGAAGCGGCACTGATCCTATGATGCTTCTGAGCTCTTGGGAACTGCACGTGCTGCGGGGTGTTAGGGACCAGCACATCAATTCAGATTTACCACCGACCTTGGAAGTTGGGGTGTCCTAGGGACTGAGAACCTGCCATTTGCATCTCGTCTCTTTAGAGGGCCCACGGCTCCTCATCCTGGACGTCCTCCTTCTTGCTCCACCACAACTAAACTTAAACTAACTCTCAATAAGCCTGTCCCCCTAGTTAGGGACTGCACTCAAAGCCTTAACACCAGGCAGAGTGCACAGCTCCATTAAGGGGTCGGAGTAAGGGTGTGGATGTAGCCTGCCTAGCAGAAAAGTCAAACTTCCATCAGAGCTGGCAATACATAAGGCAATATTACATCAGCAACCATTTTGTGGCAGTACAAACGCAGGGCGCCACATTGGTACACCTCTAAAGGAGCTTCAAAGTTTTTACATAAAGTGAAGTAGACTAAAGGCCCAGTTGCACACACAGATAATTGTGCAGATATTGTTTGCAGATCTCTGGTTGCAGTGAAATCATGGACACATTGTTCCATTTGTACACGGCAACAACATGGAGCAATGTGTCCATGATTTCACTGCAACCAGAGATCTGCGAACAATATCTGCACAATTATCTGTGTGTAACTGGACCTTAAGCTGCAGCTACCAAGTATTAAGGGAACCTGTCACCAGGAATTAAGGTCCTGACCTATCACTAGCTATCCCTACACCTTCCTAGGTGCTCCCTAACCATCCCTGTCTGTTCTAAATCCGACTTGTAAAGAGTAAGAAAAATGACTTTAAACTTACAGCACGCCGCGCTCTCAGGCGACTGGAAAGGAGGCTACAGGCTCCATTATCCCCTCCTCGCAGCCTTCCAGCATAATTCTTTATTCACGTCCTCTTGAATTTGGAATCTCCCGCCCTCTTTTTATGCGATGATGCACGGCCAGTACGTCACATCCGGCGGTGGTCATTATGGCCTTGATCACATGATCGGCCGCAGTGCATTATGGCCTTGATCATCTGATCGGTCGTGGTGCATTATGGGCCTGATCACGTGATTGGCCCGCTTCAGTATGCGCATTGCGCATGCGCGGAGCCGGGTCGAAACATGTGATCAGGCTCATAATGCACCGCGGCCGATCTGTGATCAAGGCCATAATGCACTGTGGCCGGATGTGACGTACCAGCCGGTGCATCATCACATGAAAAGAATACAGGAGATTCCAAATTCAAGATGACATGAATAAAGAATTATGCCGCCCAGAGGGGCGTGCTGGAAAGCTGCGAGGAGGGTACAATGGAGCCTGGAGCCGCCTTTACAGTCGCCTGAGAGAGCGACGTGCTGTAAGTTTAAAGTCTTTTTTCTAACTCTTTACAAGTCGGATTTAGAACATAGAGGGATGGTTAGAAAGCACTTAGGAAGGTGCAGGGACAGCTAGTGATAGGTCAGGGCCTTAATTCCAGGTGACAGGTTCCCTTTAAGTCTGTCAGCATAACATGACTGTTCAAACCAAGCACAGGCATCTTTCATTTGGCCAAAACGTTCATGTACTTTCAAACCTACTTCTTTTCATATCAATCTCTTTCCCACTTATCATTAACCTTAATGACCAAGCTCGGTTTTGCCAATCTGTTATGTGTCACATTATTTAGCAATAACTCAGTACGTCCGAGAAGGTTTTTTTCATGACACATTGTACTTTAAGTTAGTGGTAATTTAGGTCAATATGTATTGCCTTTATTTATGATAATAATGAAAATTTTTCAAACATTTAAAAAAAATAGTAATTTTCCAAGTTTTAATTTTTGGACCTTTCAACACACAAAAAAAGTTAATGAATTATATTTCCCATATGTCTGCTTTACATGAGCTTCATTTTTGCAACCTCTGTTTATTGAGGTTGTTAGAAAGGTTTTATGAGGAATTTTTCATTTTTTCAAGGTAATTTATATAACTTTTTTATGGACCTAATCTGTTTTGAGAGTTGGACTATGACAGTAGTAACCACTGGTTAATGGCGTCTTTTCCATTGATCTATAAGCACACTGAAGAAAGTCCTGAGTGGAATGAAACGTTTGTTACCTATTATTTTTGATCACCCTTAATAAATCTATCAAAATATTTCACCAACATTTTGAGTGCCAAGTGTTCTTTTCATATTGAAACAGATTATTGTCTGAAGCCGATCTGAAACAATCAAAGAATTTAGATTTAGCAACACAGCAGAGCTGGGAGAGCTGCCACCACCCACACCAGGCTTCCTATAGAGAGTGACTGTGAGGTGTCAATCACTGCAAGGGTCATGTGGAACTGGTGAGCAGGTGAGTTTCTAGTCCTGTAATAGTAATCACATGGTAAGAAATCCTTTAGATTACGTATACAAGAGCAACACAGTGATAAGAGCAGTGTTGCTTTTTGCCTTTCAACCCTTACAGCATGCTGTCCTTTGCTTACATAGCAAAAACCTTGTTGACAGATTCCCTTTAAGGAGCTAATTGAGAGTTCAGACCATACAGAAACCTGAGACAGATAGAAAATAAATTGGTGGGAAGGCATACTAAATTGTTAGGGTGTACAGAACGCCTCTGTTTGGTTTGAACAGTCAATTTGTACTGACAGAGTCCCCTTAAAGTTAATCTGTCAGTAGGCTTTTGCTATGTAATCTGACAGCAGTATGATGAAAGGGCAAAAGATTTTTTCGGTGATGTATTATTTCACTTATTTTAATTCCTACAGCAATTGTGATAACCATCATTTTCTTGCTGCAGATCTAGCAGAGCCCTGAATACTGAGCTATATATAACCCCGCCCACACCACTGATTGGCAGCTATCTGTTTACCCTTGTGCATTGAGTGAAAGCTGGTGAGGGCGGGGTTACACAGAGCAAGAGGACTACATGGTAGAAGACACCTAGTCCTGCAATGATAAATCTCCTGCTATTAAAGCACTGCTTTTATTGAAACATCAACACACAGCCTAGTAAGTGACACATCAGTGGAATCAGGGTCTCAGCCTCTACGCACGTTGCTCTCACTTTATACAGTGAAATCCTTCTGAAAGATTCCTTTTACATAAAAACGATGACACTATTGTTTCCTTAGTAGTGGGGTGGGCTGACTACCATTACTAAGTCTCATAGAAAGCACTACAACTCCCAGCAACCTGCTGTGTAAGGAATTGCAGCATGACTCCATTCACTTGACTGGAGATGAGCAGCTATTCAGAAAAAATGTCAGAGACCTTGATTCTTTTGTTATCATAATCTGCGAGGAGTCCAGGAGGTCAGTCCCTCACTTATAATATTATGGCCTTATTAATATTATATAATATATATAATATTATGGGATTATAATACAATGTCGCATATCATTATAACGCCCCTGTTGTGTATTAGATATACAGCATAAATCACGCTCCTTGCAAATGACACAATAATCATTATTCTATTTCCAGCTATGATTAGTTATTAAAGTAACTTATGAAATATTTTTCTAATATCAAGTGTTCTTCTCCAATGTCACTACTATTCTACAATAGCCATCTGCATTAGCATTACCTCCAGTGTAACCTGCATTTATCTTGTCGGGAGAGGATGCTTTAAGGCACAGGCTAGCTATATTAATGAGCTATCGGCGGCCCTTCATGTGTCTGTGCCTCAGCGTAATTGTGTGTCAGGCTTTTCAAGGCAGTAATTGGACAAGAGAGAGGATTAAAATGTTTTTGATATAAGGGACAAAGCTACACGTCTGTATATAATAAAGTGCAAAACAATTTCAGGTCATTTCCTATTAGAGAATTAGACCATGAATTCCACAGGTTTAATTAGTGAAGGAAGAGGAAAATGCCGAGTGTTTTATTTTCTGGAACAATGCTGACACATAACATTTCTCATCTATCTATAGCTAGACTGTAACGTGAGTCTCACCTTCAGATGAGGGGCGCCCACATGGATTGGGAACGTACAGCATCTTTATCCTCTAATGTGGTTGACTACTTTTAAGCTGGACAAGTAAGGCTGGAGTCACTCTACAAGTTTATGCAAAGCGGGGGAAAGGGGAAGACCTGCATCCCCCCCTGATTCCCCCGTAATTGTTTATCATGATGCAACTGGACTCACCCGCACCGGTATTACCACAGCCCAAAACTGAGATGACTGGATTGCATGATCTGGCCAGCCTCAATCCTCTAGCACTTATCCCATGCTGCAGAAGTAACGGTCTTTCTGCTTTCAGCATGGGATTTGGGCCAATGCTACCCTGGGGCATGCGGATGCCAAGCACGTGTGAACATAAAGGTAACAACGGGGATGATTAAGAAGAAAGGCCCTAACACTCACCTCAATTTGTACCCTTTGCTCCCTAATGTACCTATATGGGTCCTTCCCCCCATCGCCATCACTTGCTTAGGCCCTTGCTGGCCCTGAACTTACCATAGCTAGTGTGAAAGTCAGCAAGGACACTAGTCTCACCATTGCAATAATACAACACAGCTGAGGGGAGTGGTAACAAAAGAACTACACCTGAGATTAAGGTTACAAAGAACAACCAGAAAGAAAAGCGTCCTTAATCTCTTCATCACTGAAAGAAAGTAGATTCACTCCATTACAATTTGAGTGTCCCATGCTGATCCCTGTGTTATGATATTGAGTGAAGTAAATTCCTGTAAACCACACATTTACCTTAAGGGGTACTACAGTATGTGACTTAGTTTTATACTGAGCACATTCTCATGTTTGTGCCTGCAAAAGCTGCTTGATTCGGCAGTTTGCAGGATGCTTTCTCTGCATCTGCAGTCAGGGGATCGCTATGTCCTAGTTGGTAACGCACATCAGGAGGCGTGTATTAGGGAGGTGCAGGCTATGGAGTGCAATTTGCATTCCACAGTGTCCGAAACCTGGAAGTGGCGGTTCTGTGCTGTTTAGAGTGGCAGAAGGTGATGTAACCTCCTGTTCACGGCATCCCTTGTGACCTGGGAATGGAGGCTTCATAAGCCCCAAGATTGCACATTGTCCAAGTGACAGCAAGGCATTAATATGAAGGCTTAATTGCATGTAGGGGTGACTGAGCATAAAAGGTCTTATATTGCAGATCCATGCAAAAACCAGGAGAACATATGACCTTCAAGCAGATGTCACTCTTGGTCAGACCTGGACTGAGGACCCCAGTGCTGCCTCGTGCACCCTAAGACCAAAAACTGCCATTTAAATTTTCAATTTAATAATAAATAATGTAGAGCAAGTGATTATAAAAACACTTCAGATATACTTCATTAGAAAACCATTCATCTCTACACTGTGTGTGAAGCAGACATATGCTCATTATCACTCAGATCCTTCCTTACACTGAATATTGGGCATGTAACCATATATAACTCCATCTGATGAGGAAAGAATGTATCAAATTAGCTCAACATACAGCACAGTTGCTAAGCAATGTCAGAATCAGTGTGAACTCAGAAGCTTGTGGCAAGGAAAGATCTGTCATCTGGCTCCACACAGCTCAGTCACAATCTCTGTTAAACCCTTGTCTGCTGGCTCCCCACACTGCTCACTGTCAGCCTTCTCTCAGAAGCTTTGGAAATACACAACAGTGCTGGCAGACACTGAGGGACGATGACCAAGCCCACACAGCCATAAAATGCAGTTTTTAAAAGAGCACAGAAAAATGTAAGAAAATCAGTCATATGGCACAAATAAAGCATTATCTCACCTGCTATGTGACCCATCATTAACAACCAGTGCAGTATTTTTTTTTTTTTTTTTTAATGAAATGACATTTATACTTAAATGAATAATCTTAGATCTAATTTTTTCATGAATGTTTCTATATGAAAATCAATATTATTACACGGTTGCAACTGAAGGTCATATAAAGATTAGTTTGAGGAAAATTTTGCAAATTATCATGTACAAAGTGTTTTTTTACTTGCATTGTTCCAAATTGAAACAGGTAAGTATATGGACGCATACCTTGTCAGCGGTAAAGGAGTCTCACATTCCAATTCTGTGCCCTCAATAGGTTCTAAACGGTTTGAGAAAAGTATATTGCTCAGATCTCAAGACAAATAGTTCAATTTGGGAAATAGCCTGTGCAAGGTTCCCTGCCGCTGCCTACAATACATTCAGTTGATGAAAGGACACTTTGAACCATAGCTACAAAAAAAGGTATAAAAAGAGAGTACTTAGGCATCGGAGTGCAAGTGTCATGCTGAATGTACAGTACATGTAGTTCTTTCTTTATACAATCAATTGTAGGTAATATTATCAGGCTTTAGAAATCAATTACTAGGCTTCATGTTTGACCGTTTGAAGAAATATAAGAAATATATCAACTTCTATCCAGGATGGAGACTATGCAGACAAAGTGAATAAATATACATAAAATATACAGTACGAGAGACGGACATATCGATTTGTGGGACTCAAGTCCATCGGCCAGGTTAGTATTCTCTGTCCGCTGGATTGGGAGGCTTGCGAATCTCTTACGTTCTGGTAGGGATGAGCGAGTACCTTAATATTCGTACTCGCTATACTCGCAACGAGTAGGTACCGGTACTCGCTACTCGTTGCGAGTATAGCGAGTCCTAAAACTTTCCAATGTATCTGTAGATACACTGCGAAAGTAGACTAAAAGTGAGTAAAAGTTGTTAAAAATAATAAACTTACATACTCACCTTCCAACGCCTGCCTGGGACCGGCAGAGAAGCCATCCGATCGCTGGACAATGACCTGTGACTACCAGCAAATCAGATGGCCGGTAGCGATTTGGCCAATCAGATGGCACCACGTCACAACTACGTCATCGCTAGCGGCCACCTGATTGGCCAGTTTGCAAGGTCTTGACAGTACATCTAGGACCTTGCAAACTGGCCAATCAGGTGGCCGCTGGCGATCACGTGGTTGTGACGTGGCGCCATCTGATTGGCCAAATTGCTATCGGCCATCTGATTGGCTGGTAGTCACAGGTCCTTGTCCAGCAATCGGATGGCTTCTTTGCCGGTCCCGGTGCAGGCGTTGGACAGGTGAGTATGTAAGTTTATTATTTTTAACAACTTTTACTCACTTTTAGGCTACTTTCGCAGTGTATCTACAGGTACACTGCGAAAGTATTAGGACTACTCGCTACTCCTGAGTACACATAAGCACTCGGAGAGTAACGAGTACCGAGTATACTCGCTCATCCCTAGTTCTGGCATTCCCAATGCAGCTTCTTATTAGCCGGGCTGGTGCCACATCATCAGTACAATGGTTTCTTTTTATCAGTTAACACAATGCATAGTGAATGAAGAAATACAAAATCTAAATCAAATCAATATTTGTGACCAGCCTTTGCCTTCAAAACAGCATTCATTCTTCTAGGTACCATTGTGCAAAATCAGGGATTTTGTGGGATTATAGTCAGATGTAAGAGTAACAAATTATACCAAACTAGTGTTAAGGATCATATTCATAGTTAGGTTGAAATACGGTCATTAGTCGAATTACTAAAAAGTTGTGCAGAAGGCTTAAAACTGGGTGAGGAATGACCAAACTATCCTACAAAGGTGGGGATGTAGAAGACAGTTTTGTTTCACAAATCAAACACTATGGCAAGATGAGCATAGCTACAAAATACAAGGTAGATATTAGTTATACTGCATCAGCAAAGTCTCTCCCAGGCAAAGATTTCACAGCAGACTGAAGCCTCAAGATGCGGTGTTCAATTCTTTTGAAGTTGTGCCAAGAAATAGGCAACAGTGCGGATCATAGATTCATTGGTAGCCAAGGAAACTTAGTGCAGCAGATGAAAGGCACATCATATTTACGACCCTTTAAAATTGGACGATGTCCAGCCGTGCCATCATCTCAGAACTGGCAGTAAGTATTGGAACTGAGCTGTAACCATCTACACCCAAATTTGAACTATTTGGCTGTGACAGAAGGCAGTTTGTTCATGAAGGGATGGAGAGAGATACAATAATAAATGCCGGAAGGCAAAAGAGAAGCATGCTGAGGTTCTTTGCAAGTTTGGGGCAACATTTCAGCAAAAGGAGGTTGGTATGTGGTCAGGATTAATGATTTACATCTGATAAATACAGATAAATACTTATTCTTTGTGCAATACTATCAGGGAGGTGACTGTCTCCAAATTTATTCTGTTACAAGGCCACAATCCAAACATACGGCTACTGTTATTGAGAACTATCTTCATTGTAAAGAAGGACAAAGGGTCCTGAAAGTGATGTCATGCTCCTCACAAATCATCGCTCTCAATATTTCCAATTCTGCCTGTGATTACATGAAGAGATAGATGGATTTGTAGAAGTTCTCCAAGATGTTTAGAACAACTTCCCTTTCACGTTCTTCCCTGTGCGCAAGTGTATCTAGCAATATGATCTTTTGAAGGCCACACCAAATGTTTCTCGTTCTTCATTCATTTTCCATTTTGCTAATTGACAAAAATAAAATATTAATTATTCTAAAACTTTACGGGATTGCATAGTGGTATAACGAGATCTAAAGTTTATTCCACCATCAAGGCGATAACCGTTTCCAAATTTCGGTCGTTTTTCATTTTGGTAAGAGTTTTCAATCTTGCATCTTTGGCCAAGGATTTTAGGCTCCATCTAAAAGTCATTTTCTTGATCCAAAGAAATAGATTTTGAAGGTTTCTTTACAATGGAATGCAAAAGGTTCTGTACCATTTTTAACACCTTCCTAAAATAAAACAGTACTTTAGAGTAAGGTGAATGGGAGGCTCATGAATGTCTTACCCTCTGTGATTCCCACCACAGCTTTTAGTTGGCTAGGCTGGCGAGACGTAATTCGGAAAGGTCAATGTACCATGGAAGCAGACCAGACAGCCTATATGGAGCCATAAATTATAGTGGGACCAACCCATTTTGACTGCATAACTTGTTTCAATGTTTGGTATGAGCCATCGGATCCAAGAATGATGAATGAGGAAGGGATATTCAACGACATGTTTTTCTGTCCCAAGTAGTAAGGGGTTTGTTGAATGCAAGCCAAAAATGTAACAATATATAGCGTTATTAATAAATAACTACAGTTGTGCTGAAAAGTTTACATACCCCAGATTTTTAGCTTTTTTGGCCTTTTTTCAGAGAATATGATAACAAAACTTTTTTCTACTCATGGTTAGTGGTTGGGTGAAGCCATTTATTGTTAGACTTCTGTGGTTTCTCTTTTTAAATCATAATGGCAACCAAAAAACATCTAAATGACCCTGATCAAAACTTTTTCATGTTGTGCCATTGTGAATTATAATGACCCTGTCGATACATTCCTTCTTTGTAACTGTTCAAATATTTAACAAAAATAAAAAATTTAATAAAAAGAATTGTTCACTAAGAAAACAGATAAAAACAGCATTCTCCACTACTCAAGCCATTATCCACAAAAAATGGTGGATGCTATACCATTTAGTCAATACCTACGAGCAAAAAGAATTGTAAGTAATGAGGACAGACATTTGATGGGATGAAAAAAAAAATTGTTAAAACGGGGTTATCCTGAGAAAGTTTTGAAAAAACAGAGAGCCAAGGTTGATGAAATAGAGAGAGGTGAATTGTTTGAAAATATAGAGGAAAGTGGTGGTTCTAGGATCCCTTTTGTGACTGATTTCTGTGAAGAAAGCTAAGATGCAACTAAAATTATTAGGAGACATTGGTCAACTTTAAGTAGGGGGTGTCCACAGATTGAGAAATTTAAAGAACCTCGATAATGGTGTATTGGAGGAGTAAAAACATAGGTGACCAATTAAACATATTCCAACACCCCCACTCAACAACTACTTATCCTGTTAGTCCCATCGTGGTTCTGAACTTGGCTCTTGGCCATGGTTATGTCATGCCATCAGCTAACATCTTGTCAGACTCGCAATAAACAAACTCTAGTACATCACGTTCCACTAAGTCACGATGTTTAACGTCGATGTGCTTAGTCCTTGCACTAATATTCTCACTGCTGGCAAGTTTAATACATCCTTGGTTGTCCTCATATACTGTCTGTAGTTGGTGAAGGGACTCCATCTCATCATTAGCGGCATTTCTCAACTTCTGCTTCTCGTGGACAGGCAGTTTTTGCATTTCTTGCCATGACTGGACAGCACAGTCGCTAAAGTGCTTAGCTTTGCAGCAGTGAGGTCCCAAAGTCCTGGGTTCAATTCCCACCAAGGACACCAAGGACAACATCTGCAAGGAGTTTGTATGTTCTCCCTGTGTTTGCATGGGTTTCCTTCAGGCACACCGGTTTCCTCCCACATTGCAAATACATACTGATAGGATGTTTAGATTGTGAGCCTCAATAGGGACAGCATTACTGATGTATGTAAAGTGCTATGGAATTAATAGCACTATATAAATGAATAAATATTATATATTATTATGACTGTCGCTCTGGTTCAGGAAGTGTTCTGACCCTATAAGAAAGGCCTCTAGCTGGGATACCATTGTTTGGTCTTTCTGATCTCCTGACTGGAGGTTGACTTGGTACTTCTGTTTCTTCCTTGCTGGCTTCAGAGCTTATCCAGACTTCAGTGTTTTCTTTTTCAGTGGCTGGGTTTGGTGATTGATATTCTTGTTCTTGTTTCTTGGCTTGAATGACTGTTGTAACTTCATGGAATTTGAGCGAAACAGAGTTCTCATCAATCGCCACGTCTCTACTGGTTGTTACTGTGTTGTACTCTGGGTGCAGAATTCTGTTTCCCTTTTGTAACACGATTCCCTTTTCTTTTTCAAAATGGCTTGCACCTTACCACTTCTATATTCAGTCCCATTATCTGCTTGCAGGGCTTTTGGCATTCTTCCAAATTTTTTTAACACTATGGCAAGATATTCTTCAGTTTCTGTGGAACTTCATCCTTACTGCGAAGCAGGTACGCGACTGTATATCGGGAGTAGTCATCAATAAATGTGAGGAAATATCTCTTCTTGTTTGGAGTTTGAACACTCATTCGACTGCAAACATCTGTGTGTATCAAATCCAGTGGCTGTGCAGATCTAGTGCTGCTTACTTTAGGAAAGGATTTTCTGGACATTTTCCCTTTAAGGCAGCTAGTGCACTTCATCATTTGACTACATTGTTTGATTTCAAAACCATTTGAAAGTTGACCTAGCTTCCTTACTACTTCTGGGTCTCTGTGCCCATGATGTCTGTGCCATACATGGATACAGATCTTATGCAGATCATGTCTAGCACTGTACACTCTTTCTTTGCATTTCAGCTGAAAAAGTTCATTTTGGATTTTTCCTTCTGCAAGAGTGTGACCCTTCTTTGATATAATGCAGCTGTTGTCTTTAAAAGTAACTACATTCCCTTTTTGTGTAAGCTTCTGTACTGACAGAAGATTGCTTTCAAGACTGGGAATATAGAGAACATCCTTTACTGGGATCTTTCTGCTTTGTACTGAGGAAACTGGGCAGTGGAGCAAGCCATCTCTTGCTCTTTCTGAAGTCATATATTCCATTAGCTAAGATGACCTTTTCTGACTTTCTTTCATCAAGGTCAGTGAAGAAATCCTTGTTATTCATCATATGGCTGCTAGCACTAGACTCTATACACCATATATGCCTTGCAGATGAGTCTATATTGGTATTAAATGCAGCTTCAACACATGCAGACTTTTCCTTTACAGCTGTTTTCACCTTTTGATGACTGTTCTGCTTTTTAAGCTGACTCATTCTTGCTTTCCAAATTCTGCAGTCTGCTTTAAGGTGGTTGAGCTTTTTACAGACAAAACATTCACGGGTTTCCCTTAGATTACTCTTAATTTTAGGAAAGTCCTGTGTCTTTAATGCTGTTTCTGCTTTGGAGTCATTACTGCTGCTTACAGTGTGCATTCGCTTGAATTCATCTACAAGCTTGCCTTTGACATATTCTAGTGTGAGCTCACTATCTGGGAGTGCATCTAGTGCAGTGACAAGTGTGTCATACCTTTCTGGAAGAAGGGGTAGACAAGGGTGTAATGGGTATAATCTGTTTAATGTGCAATGTGTATGTTGTGTGAGAACTGCTCATCTTCATCAGTTGTGCGACCCACAACCATTTTTTTTGTGTGTCAGACAGCTGCCGCTGGATCCCCCACCTCAAAGGTGGTAACAAATCCCCAGAATGGACAATAATTTGATCCGCACTGCTGTGTATAATAACAGATGTCCTCTGTATTACAAACCGGTTAACTTTATTCCAATCACAGGTCAACAAAAAAAAATTTTTTTTCTGGTGCCCAAAATATTTTAATGAATTTGGGGTATTTTTGGGGTGCTGATTCTGAATATGCTATCAGTTTTGCCAGATTGGCTCAAGTTTTTGAGATTGTTGGTATCTTATTTATAGCACTTGTTGGTAAATGCGACGCATCATCTCATTAATTTCTTTGGATTAGTACTTGAACTGAGCAGTTCTCAATATAGTTTTGTGTTAATTAGTGTTCTAAAAGTTTGTTCATAGCTTGATTTTTGCACTAACTTTATGTTGTTGTCTGTTTTCCAGTGAAAAGCATGAACTCATCAAGAAGAAGTTGTCTTAACGATCCAGACTCATTCTGTTACATTTGTGGTGAATATACACTGCCAAAACATAGAAGAAACATAACAGACTTCGTTAAAAAAGTGTATTTTGCCTATTTTGGGGTTATGCTTGGGGACCAAGACAAGTTTTGGGCACCACACATAGTGTGCAAAGCATGTATCGAATTATTACGAAAATGGAGCAAAGGACAAAGAACAAGCTTCAAATTTGGTGTTCCAATGGTGTGGAGAGAGCAAAAAAATCATCATGATGACTGTTATTTCTGTGCAGTGCAAGTACAAGGATTCAATAAGCATAAGAAACGAAAATGGGAGTATCCTAACATGGAATCTGCAAGAAGGCCTGTCCCTCATTGTGAAGATGTGCCTGTACCTGTGTTTACCATGTTACCTGACCTTCCCCCACCTGATGATGAAATGCAGGGTATGGAGCTAAGCATTAGTTCTGGAAGTGAACTAGAATATGAAGGAAGTTTCAGAACACCTACGCAATTTACCCAAGGAGAGCTCAACGATCTAATAAGAGACCTCAACCTCTCAAAAAGTGCATCCGAACTTTTAGCTTCAAGGCTAAGTGAAAAAAATTGTCTGACGCCTGGAACTAAAATTACATCTTACAGGACCAGAGAAGAAGCACTTCTTCCATTTTTCTGTGAAGATGACCTACTTGTATATTGTAAGGATATTCCTGGCCTGATGCTGCAAATGGGTTTACAAGTATATCGTCCTGTAGACTGGAGGCTTTTCATAGATAGTTCTAAAAGGAGTTTGAAATGTGTTTTGTTGAACAATGGCAATCAGTGTGCATCTCTTCCAGTAGCTCACTCAACTAAACTTGCAGAACAATACCAAAATGTCAAAATGGTCTTGGAGAAACTGTGCTACCATGAACATTCGTGGCTGATATGTGTTGATTTAAAAATGGTCAACTTTTTACTTGGACAGCAAAGTGGATACACAAAGTATCCTTGCTTCATCTGCATGTGGGATAGTAGAGCAAAACATCAGCACTGGGAGAAACTGAATTGGCCTCCAAGGGACACCTTGACAGTAGGAGCATCAAACATAGTGAACGAACCTTTGGTGGACAGGGAAAAAATCATTCTACCACCACTTCACATAAAGTTAGGATTAATGAAGCAGTTCGTCAAGGCATTAGACAAAGATGGTAATTGCTTCATGTACATCTGCAGATCTTTCCCTGGTCTTAGTAGCGAAAAACTGAAGGCAGGAATCTTTGATGGTCCTCAAATTCGGAAACTCATTAAAGATTCAAATTTTCCTAAGGAAATGAATGACATTGAAGCTGCTGCATGGTGTAGTTTTGTGTTGGTAGTGAAGAACTTCTTGGGAAATCAAAAGGCAGACAATTATGAAGAACTGGTACAAAACATGCTATTGAGATTTAGAAATCTGGGTGTACACATGAGCATTAAATTGCATTATCTTCACAGTCACTTGGACAGATTTCCAGAAAACCTTGGAGATTTTAGCGAAGAACAAGGGGAGAGATTTCATCAGGATATTATGGTGATGGAGGAAAGGTACCAAGGCAGATGGGACAGACATATGATGGCTGATTACTGCTGGAATCTACAGCGTGACTGCCCCAATAGCTCACATAGAAGGAAATCATATAAAAAGCGCTTTTCCAGCGATTAAATGTCTATCTTTCATGTCTTGTTCATTTTTGAAGATTACTTTCTAAAACTAGTTAAAATAAACTAAAATCAACATTTACTTTGTTAAATTTATTGTATTCATGACAATATCAATAAAGTTAATGCGCGTGTAGCAAAAAACGTCTTTTTTTTTACACATTTTACGAAAAATCTCAAAAACTTGAGCCAATCTGGCAAAACTGATGACATATTCAGAATCAGCACCCCAAAGTTACCCTAAATTCAATGAAATATCTTTGGCACCAAAAATGCTGTTGACCAGTGATACATTTCTAGGTCGTTCCGACCTCTTCATCAGGGATACATTTAAAGAGTCAGATCTCAATACCACTGGATATTTGAATCATGTAGCAATTTCAGATATCCAGTGGCATTGAGGTTTCCATTGATGAAGATTGGCCCCGCTATCTTTGTAATTCATATACCACACTATACCATCAATTTGTGTTCCCACAGTCTTGGAGGGATCTATCCACTGTGGGTTAGTGTCAGACCAATAGCGCTGGTTTTGTTTGTTAATTTCACCATTCACAAAAAAGTTTCCCTCATCCCTCATCTGAAGGCAATTGTCTATACTGTGAAGATACGAGATGTTCAGCAGCTGAAACAACGGATACTGGAAGCCTGTGCTGGCATTTCTTCTGCGGTGTTGCTATCAGTGTGTCAAGAGTGGGAGAAGAGGATTGCATTGACAATCCAACACAATGGGCAGCACTTTGAACACATTTTATAAGTGGTCATAAACTTGTAAATAACTCATGAAAGAATAAAGTTACTTTAAAACCAAGCACACCATTGTTTTTCTTATGAAATTCTCAATACGTTTGATGTGTCAAATGAATCGTAGATGCCGGGCAGGAATAAAATCCTGAGAAACACCATATGGGGGTGAGTGCCCCTTATTCTCTGGAAAGTTTGATATGTCACACGACCCTCTTCCCATTGAAAAAAAATAAAGTTTGATCCAAAATGGCTAACTTCAAAATGGCCACCATGGTCACCACCCATCTGGAAAAGTTTTCCCCCTCCCATATACTAATGTGCCACAAACAGGAAGCATGTACAATGGAAAGTAACTTTGCAATGCTTTTTTTTTTTTTCAAAAATGTGGCTTACCTTTGTTGTATCCTCCTTAAAGCAACGTGTTCCTAAATTGTCTGTCAAAGACTTCACCTTCTTATAGCTAAAGAAGAATGGTATTGAACAGTGTCATAACTTGAAGCTCATGGGCCCCAATGTAAAAGCTCCAATATGGCCCCTAATTATTGCAACTCTTCAAAAGCATTAGGGTACCTTTACACGCCGCTACGGCAGGATGGATGCATCCCGCTACAGGCTACAAATGTAGCTTGTAGCGCCAATATAGCCCGTCGTAGCGGCGTCTGAAGACGTGACGATACAGCCGGCAACAGATACATCTGTTTACGACCTCTGCTCGAAAACAGAGAGCTACAAGATGGCATCGGCGTGTAAAGACGTTACGGAAGGGAACT
The DNA here is from genome assembly GCA_033576535.1 of Allobates femoralis. NCBI lineage: Eukaryota > Metazoa > Chordata > Amphibia > Anura > Aromobatidae > Allobates > Allobates femoralis. The sequence goes on along the minus strand of JARQOC010000005.1, from coordinate 70,289,149 downwards.
CTGGACACCCTGCGATGTAGCTGCAATGTAGCTAAGGCGTGACCCTGGCTCCGTGTTACCGCGCCCCATGTGCGATCATTGGTGGAAGCTGCTGCATGACGATTGGTAGTCGCTGCATAGGGAGGCATATTTAAGGAGCTGACGAGTCACACTACACAATCGCTCGAGCGTGCTGTATTACTCAGCCTCCTGCGTTGCCTGCCCAATCAGGATGTTATTGCTTTGTCCTATCAGCGTACGGACGGCTCGTAATCCACAATTGTGGCACGCCTATGTGCTGGCCCTGCTGCACCAGGTACGCCCATAGTAGCTGGTTATAGCGGTGTGTCAATGAGCTACAGATGGCTACTTGAGACACCCGGCGATGTATCTAGCTATAGATGTCACGTAGCGTAGCGCACCTTATGGCGGCGTGTAACGGTGATGCGTTGAGCGTTTATAACCGTTTGAGCGTGCTCGTGCACGTGAAGTAGCGGGATGCATCCATCCTGCCGTAGCGGCGTGTAAAGGTACCCTTAGTCTTCTTCCATAGGTCAAAGGGACGTTTGAGGCCTACGAAGTTTCAGGGATATTGTAGCCTCTGCATCTATTGCACTTACACTTCTGGCATTAGAAATTGTCAACTTGAAATAGTTTTGTTCTGTCTTGAGGTCATTCTTGAATCTTTCTTAGCCATCTAGGTTACTTTTATTAGCTTTTATTGTTATTTTTATTAGACCAACTGAACACGTCACGTCACTGGTGGGGGCTGAGAGGAGACTGAAGTGTGATCTTGGCATGCGTTCATGACTGCTGTCACTCATAGAGAGCCAGCCCCACCAGTGACATGCTCTGCTCAGTTGGTCCGATTCCAGTCTCCAGAACGGAAGGCTCAAAGCTACAACAATAAAAAAGGTATTTATGAGCCTCTTAGAGGTAAACTTACAGGAGCAGGGTAGGTAGCAGAAGTATATTGGTAAACTGTTAGTTAGGAAGAGTTAGAACAAAAGAAAGGGGATCACATTAGTAGGGGAAAACCTCTTTAATCACCGCATGGCGGTAACATTTGGAGCTTGTATACTAATGCATAGGCATGCTATCATACATACATTAATTAGTGCTTTTGAAGAAAAAAAATGATGTGTACTGCATCTATGGAGAAGAAAGGAATGATTCACTTGTGTGCAGAAATCAAAGAGCCTAAGTCTGTTTATTTCCTACCATGGTTTACTGTTGTGCAGTGCAATTAAATGAGCCACAAATGTTATACTTAAAGCCTAAATTTTAGCATTTAGTTTCCCGGAGACATTTCCTTAATAATCAACTCTGTATATTACTTATAATTATTATTATAGTAGAGTAAAGTGGCTATCAGCATAAAAAAAAAGAAAAAGAAATATCCTCGAAGTGTGATGTATACAGAATCGTTTTATTGCGGGAGATGTTTAAATTCTAGAGTGTCAGAGAACAGGATTAACAAAGCCGAGCATTCTCCTGTGAAAGCCAAGGTATTAATCATCTCCCACTACTGAGACATTGCCAGCTCCATAATATTCATGGACGCAATTTAACTTTTTCTATACTGCCATTTGTCAGTTGGAATAATTATAGTAATTGATTTACGACACATTCGCCACCAACTCATTTTCTCCTCAGATGTGTGAGTTTAAGCATTTGTACGTCAGGAAAATAGGAGCCTGGAGCTATGGAAATGGCAGATAAATATCAAAGCCTTATCAGCATAACTAACGAGATGTGGATGGTGATGAAATGTTTTCTGCTTGGACTGTCCTGTCTGTATGGTACGAGACAGCTATGTATGGTAAAAACAAACTAAAAGAACATGAAAGACACCGAAAATGTCATCATAGTGGTAGAATCAGCTGTAAATGTTGTAACGGGTCATGTTAAAATATGGGTTTCTCACGCGCTTGTTGGTTGTCGAAGTAGCAAAAGGATGGGTTCCTATTTAAAAGATCATTAGGTTTATTCAGAGCTTAATAAACCAGGCAAAGAAACATAAAGAGGAGCCTTCCTCTGGCTTTAAAGGAATGTAGATACACACAGTATTACAGTCCAATAACTCACACACAGATACACCCAGGTTCAGATACACTTCTCCTGAATCCTGTATCCAAGTGGAGGTATCCCAGTCTCCTCTCCTTCTGGGAGTCTGCTGTCTCCAATGGTATACACATGGTTTTCAGGTCTGTTAATCTGTCAGGAGCTCTAGCATACTCACTCCACACACACATGGTCTCTCCACCATCTATGTCCAGCCAGTGTGGTCCTTACAGGCCCTTACAACACTGAATCTGTTCACTTGCAAGACCTGAGAACACACAGCCTGTCCACTTGCAGGAGCTGGGAACATAGAGACTATGTGAGCCAACAGCAGAAACACTAAATCACATGAGACGCACACATGGGAGGTATGTGGTTTGCAAGACCCACCCAGCACTCTGGCTAACCTGTAAAACCAACCCTTATTACACAAAACAAAATTCCCGGAACTACAAGTCCCAGTGAAACAATTTGGTTTTACATAGCAGCAGACCTCCGCCTGTGCGACACATACTGGCCATTTACAATATAGCCGGTTGCTACCTCACAATGTGTAGATAAAGGTGCCTGACTCATATATATTGTGCTTATATTACATTCCCTACTACAGAGAGCATTATTATAATAGTTACCCCCCACCCATGTTGCTGGTATTCTTGTGTATTGTAATTTTAAGTTTGATCACAAGAATAGTAGCAGGAGAACTTTCCAAGGTAATATGGGTGCTCCACTGCTTCATACCCAATAAGCGTTTGGCTGGAGAACACTATTAATACTAGAAATACCCTTTACAGATAAAATACAATTTCTATTGTGAGGTGATGAAGCAAATCTCATTCTTTGTGGTTTAAAGATATGTACTGGCTCACCAGCGATACAGATGTGCTTAGCTGTGTCCATATAAATTTAACACTGTACTTGTAATTTGTCAAGATTATTATTATTATTATTATTATTATTATTATTATTAAGTTTATTGTCTACAAGAATTGTCTGCAATAATGTTGTTATTTGGCCACCAAGGGCTGATGTCTTATTGCTCATCTGTGCAACACAAGGGTTTTCTTCATTTACTTGGTACGTGCATTCATGCAAATTACGTACAGTATATTTGGTGAGTGAATTAGTGTTGGTCGGTTTTCTCACTCGTGACTTTGTTATATCCTGAGGAAACTTACCCCCCCCCCGTATAGGGTTTACATTACCACTTTGATGATTATTTCAGCTAACGCACTATTAAATATCTTATTTAACAGTTATAACCATTGGCCTACAAATGGGTTTAGGTGGGGAATGGATGCATAATCATTGCAGCACACTTTAATGAATGTTTGCTTACAGGATTAAGCCCCCGTCACACTAAGCGAGATCGCTAGCAAGATTGCTGCTGAGTCACAAGTTTGGTGACGCAAAAGCGACCTCGCCAGCGATCTCGCTATGTTTGACACGTAGCAGCGACCAGGCCCCTGCTGTGAGATCGCGGGTCGTGTCAGAGTCGCCTGGACCATTTTTTGATCATTGGGGGTCCTGCTGGGCAGCATGCATCAGTGTGTTTGACAGGGACAACGACCAACGACCTCAATACTACAAGTCTAAGAAACAAGGTCCCAACGACCTCCGTATCATTCCGGATCATTGCTGCATCGCTGGTGAGATCTGACTGTTTGACATCTCACCAGCGACCACATAGCGACGCACCAGCGATCTCTACCAGTTTGTATCATTATCCTGATTGCTTGTGCGTCGCCAAGTGTGACGGTACCCTAAGGGCCCCTTTACACGCGGCTACATTTCTAGGGTGGGTACAGGTAACTTACTGGTTGCAGTGAAATCATGGAGACAAGGTTCTATCTTGTTGCTGTGTACAAATGGAATAATCTCTCCATGATTTCACTGCAACCAGTAAGTTACCTGTGGCTGGGTGCAGTGTAGCAGCCTGTATGAGACTGTGTGGCCTGTCTGAACAGGGGTGGACCGGCTGCGTATCGGATCCTGTGGGTCTGTAGAGTCTCGTATTTTATGTAAAGTGTATATACTGCCAGGTGGCCGTAACCGCCAAAGGAACTACACTTAGTGCTCCTGATCCTTGATGGAGCTGTCCATAGTGCTCCAGGGTGTGTATAAGATATGTCACTATGTGAATTTCCTGTGATGCGTTATGTGAATTATGTATTATATGTGAGTTGTACATATGTATTGTATGCTCTAAGCAGTTTATGCATGGTGTTACTTTGAAAAAATAAGACATAGTTGTCGGTGTCATTCCGTTACCAAGCAGGTTGCCCAGGGGCGCTACCTCACACTAGTTATTTATATGGCCAGCAATGATCAGATCACTGCCAGTTGTAGCTGTAGCTTGGTGGTGTCTATGTGCCTTTTGTTTCTGTGCTCATTATGATCTATTGTTTATCTAACCTTGGACCTTGCATCTGACAATCCATTTTCCTAGCCCCTTTGTCGATATTCCTGGAATTTTGGCCTCAGACTATGATCTGATCATCAAACAAAAGAAAGGGAAGGGGAACAAGAGGCGCAATAGTGCCTTATCACTAAGACACTAGAAATCAAGGTGGTAAATAGGAAACCACTCACCTATGTCAGTTGTGAGACCCACAACTGGTATGTAGACATATAAGCATTAAATCCTGATGGCTGCTGCTGGACTTCCACCGACCACTTGCACGTGGGATCACCGAGGATATAGGGGAAAAAAGGGTGTACAACAGTCCGCGCTGCCAAGGTCCACTTACTTCAAGGAACACACAGTTAGGTGAAGTATAATCAGGTTTTCTTTATTGCATCTGACGCGTTTCAGTGCCCTCCTGGCACCTTCCTCAGGGATCCCTGAGGAAGGTGCCAGGAGGGCACCGAAACGCGTCAGATGCAATAAAGAAAGCCTGATTATACTTCACCTAACTGTGTGTTCCTTGAAGTAAGTGGACCTTGGCAGCGCGGACTGTTGTACACCCTTTTTTCCCCTATATCCTTTATGATCTGATCATGCCTTTTGTTCACACCCCCTTATTTATGATTAGCCCTCATGATATTTGACTCCGAATCTCTGGAATACCAAGCTTCACGGCTAGCCTTGAGTAGTGACTAGTCCCACATACTGGTGTGCAAGACATATCGCCATATAACCCCAGCCTTGGCTGGGTCTACATAATGACACAAGTTGTGCAGCCAAAGATTGCACTGCTGTTACATTGCAGCACATCAAAAGTGAATGGGATCATATTGAAACCCCTAGTGTACTGCAACTACAACAAGCAAGTCACAAAAGATTTGACCTTGTTTAATTTGTTGTGATTTTCTTGTCACAGTTGTGATACTCTTGGGATTGCAATAAAAATCCAATCAATTGCATTGTGCTGAGATGTAGCAGAGATACACACGGTAGGTAACTTTGGGCCGGACTAACTGTGATGTAGCCAAAAATGTTGTGTAGCCCTCATATTAATACTATAAAACCTGCACGTATAGCTGTTATTGAGTTTGTAGATTTTCCCAAAATATTACATCTACTAAATGACAAGTGTTTCCTTGGGATAGTTTTATGTGTCAGTATTACTCTTCGCAATGTGTGAGTGATACGCCACATAAAATATACTCTTCTGGGGACAGTATGGTGGGATTGCGAGGGAACAGTACAAGGGGAAAGTGTGAAGGAACAGTATGGGTGGGAATAGTGTGAGGGTACCATATGGGGGGAGAAAAGTGTGTAGTGACATTATGGGGAAAGTATGAGGAGGCAGTAACATAAAGTATAATGTGTCACGAAAAAACAATCTCAAAATCACTGGGAAATATTAAAGCATTCCAGAGTTATTGCCATATAAAGGCGGTATTGGTCAGATCTGAAAAACTTGGGTAAGGGGCTAGAACTGTATTATAAGGTATTTATTTGTACCACGTTAATAGGTTTTAAATTAGAAAGACAAGAAAAAGTCATGAAAGCTAGAGGCAAACCTTTTAAAATGAAATGTTTTCATTGTTCTAACCCTCATCCCAAACCCCAAAAAAGAATGGCACCAGTCACCATTAATGAAGGTTAATTAAAGAGTGTAAGATTACAAGCCCTTTACTATTATCAGCCTAAACCAATATAACCTGGGAAATGTTCTGGCTTCTGATTTGATTAATGGCTGCAGACATATTCATTTGCAGAAGAGCAGACACATTCAAGCTTGTACAGGAAATGTTTTTATCAGCGCTGCACCTACATTCTCAGATGTGAAGTCATTAGAATACAAACTTCATATCCAAATACATCTTAAACTGAGGCTCGGGGACAGGAAACGTACAATAAAATCCACCGTGATAAGGGGACATATGTGAACAATGTCACTCCAAAGCTTCTGGAGAGAATATGACCTTAGTCATCGGAGTCGCTGATATTTACAGTTTGCTGGAATTGTAGATCTATGCTGTCGCTGGTCAACATCGTGTTACCTATTTACTCCAGAACAGTCAAATGTGACAGGTAGAATGCAAATGTTGGCTTGTTTATTGGGATTCTTCCTTCTAATTGCATGTATACAGATCAGAGATGAAGTCTATCTACATATGTCGATAATTCTCATGGATCAGTGAGTTCTAACCAAACAGTCCCCAAGAGTTAAATGGTCACTGTCATTTCAACATGTTTAGACTCATCTGATTGTAGGAGGGTGTCGATGGCCTTGCAAGGTTAAGTATATGGTTATGTAAAGTATAATGGGTAATGCGAAAGTTAATGTACAATGTGTAATAGAGTGTATTAGCTAGGCGGATTTTAGCTTGTAAGGAGTATATATATATAAGTGTTTTATAGTAGGTATCTCACCACTTTAGGTGTAACAGATGAATAGATTCGATGTATGAGATAAAGCTAAGAGTCAGGGTATGTGCTCACAATCAGGGAACGCAGCATTTTGGACACAGCGTATTGACGCTGCATCCAAAACGCTGCGTTATAGAGTAGCAGCATGGTGGATGGGATTTCAAGAATTCCCATGCTCTCTTTGCTTTTCCCGACCGCAGGATTATACAGAGTAGAATCTCAATATTTGCAGATGACACTAAACTCTGCAGGGTAATCAATACAGAGGAGGACAATTTTATATTACAGGAGGATTTATGTAAACTAGAAGCTTGGGCTGCTAAATGGCAAATGAGCTTTAATGGGGATAAATGTAAGGTCATGCACTTGGGCAGAGGAAACAAAAGGTATAATTATGTGCTTAATTGTAAAACACCGGGCAAAACTATCACTGAAAAAGACTTGGGTGTATGGGTAGATGACAAACTCACATTTAGTGGCCAGTGTCAGGCAGCTGCTGCAAAGGCAAATAAAATAATGGGATGCATTAAAAGAGGCATAGATGCTCATGAGAACATAATCTACCTCTAGTCAGGTCACTAGTGCGACCACACTTACAATACTGTGTACAATTCTTGTCTCCGGTGTATAAGAAAGACATAGCTGAACTAAAGCGGGTCCAGAGAAGAGCGACAAAAGTCATTAGAGGATTAAGGGGTCTGCAATACCAAGACAGGTTATTAAACTTGGGGTTATTTAGCTTGGAAAAACGAAGGCTTAGGGGTGATCTTATAATAATGTATAAATATATGAGGGGACAGTACAGACCTTTCTAATGATCTCTTTACTCTTAGGCCTGAGACTGGGACAAGGGGGCATCCTCTACGTCTGGAGGAAAGAAGGTTTAATCATAATCACAGACGCGGATTCTTTACTGTAAGAGCAGTGAGACTTTGGAACTCTCTGCCACATGATGTTGTAATGAGTGAGTCACTACTAACATTTAAGAAGGGCCTGGATGCCTTTCTTGAAAACTCTAATATTACCGGTTATACATACTAGATTCTTTGATAGGGCGTTGATCCAGGGAACTAGTCTGATTGCCGTATCTGGAGTCAGGAAGGAATTTTTTTGCCCAATGTGGAGCTTAGTGTTGCCACATGGGTTTTTTTTTGCCTTCCTCTGGATCAACATGTTAGGCTATGGGTTGAACTAGATGGACTTAAAGTCTTCCTTCAACCTTAAAAACTATGTTACTATGTTACTATGTTACTATGTTACCTGGGTTGCCGTACTCCCGCAGTTCCACAGCATGTTAATTTAATGCTGCAGAGTCGGGAGCGATTTCCAATGGGTGAATGCAGGGAGAAGCCGCCCTGAACCGAACACATATCATTGTGCATTCTCCCTGCACTCACCTGCATATCCCCTCAGGTCCGGAGGCACTGTGTCCAACACACAGTGCTTCCGGACTGTGTGCACATACCCTGAAGAGTAGGTCAGTCCAACAGGTAAGTCCAGGTGGTGACCCCAGAAAAAGTGGTGGAGAATGAAAGGGCTAAAATCCTGTAGGACAAGTAGAGACGGATAAGCAGGTGTTGGCTAACTAACCAGATATCGTGATAGTAGACAAGGAGCAGAAGACACCAATGATAATAAAAGTGGCAGTGCCAAATGACAATAATGTCAGACAGAAGGAACATGAGAAGCTGGAGAAATACTAGAATGAAGAACTGGAGAAGATGTGGAAGGTGAAGGCAACAGTGATTCCAGTGGTGATTGCGTGGGGGGTTTGTACACGTGGCATCTCATGGAAAGTGGCATTGAATGCTAAGTTGATGCAGTTACTTCATGACAGTTTACTAATATTCATCCTATCTTCTGTTCAGACAGATATTATTCCAACACCGCTTGCTGTCATCTGCATTTGCCAAACTAAGCTTCCAATCTCATTGCAACACTGCATGGTAAATCTACCTCTGCTTGCTGTAATGACCTACATTGCAATATCAGCCTGACTCATATAGCCTTATGGTAAATCTACCTCTGCTTGCTGTAATGACCTACATTGCAATATCAGCCTGACTCTTATAGCCTTATGGTAAACCTACCTCTGCTTGCTGTAATGACCTACATTGCAATATCAGCCTGACTCATATAGCCTTATGGTAAATCTACCTCTGCTTGCTGTAATGACCTACATTGCAATATCAGCCTGACTCATATAGCCTTATGGTAAACCTACCTCTGCATTTATTATAAACTCTCCTATGCCATCTGTATGCATTATATTCTTTCCTCACCAGTATATGACTATTTCCCACATTGTAAATGTTATCTTGTGGAAGGTGTGATTGTGTGGAGCCAGCAGCAGGATCTAGGGCTGAGTTTGCTCCATATACAGCTGATACCGGTTTATGTATTCCAAAAATGGTGCCAATGAAAGTTACATTTGGCCTGCAAAAAAACAAGCATCAATAAAGAAAGATTAAAAACATAATAAGTCTCAGAATATGTCAACAAAAAACATTTTTTTCAAGTTTATTTTGGTAAATGTAATGAGAATAATACTAATACTATTAATAATAATAATAAATAATAATGATAACATGTAATAATAATAATTATATTATTAAAAAAATATGCAACTATAAAAAGTGGTATTTCTGTAATTTAACAATATACATTTTTAATATATATATTTAAATAGTTAATATAAATAACCTGTAATATATTTGTATAAGTATAACAATATAAATTTGGTATTGCCATAATCAAGTGAAACCTGAAAATAATGACAGACTTGTCATTGCTTTTCAATGAGAGAATTAAAAAAATATATGTTTCTTGGAAGGTAAGGATGAAGGAATAAAAGAGAAAAAAAAAGCAAGGGAGATAAGATATCAAAAGTATCATTTATAAAGGGAAGAAGCTCTCTAAAACCCCAGTTAAGGAGAACCTGTAATGTTAGAAAATGCTATTAACTTGCAGGAACATAGTTAATCCGCAGGCTAATAGTGTTCTGAATTAGTGACACCGAAACACTGAGAGCCCCATTGCTGGGAGGAAATGAACTTTATTCCCCCTGGCAGTCTTCAGCTTTTAGTCATAGAGGCGTGGCTTCAGTCACCGCTTAGTACATAGTGAGTGGTGGCTGTAACCACTGTTCTGCACTAACTGAGAGCTGTCTCTGTACTGATGCATTCAGGAGCTGACTGTCCGTGCTGGAGTGTGCTTATAGCCGCTGCTCACTATGTACTATGAGGTGACTGACAGCTGACAGGGGGAATAAAGTTCATCTCCTCCCGGCAGTGGGGCTCTCAGTGTGGTGGCTGTAACCACAATCCGGCACTAACAGCCGTCTCTGTACTGATGCATTGAGGAGCTGACCGTCCGTGCTGGAGTGTGTTTATAGCCGCTGCTCATGTGGCACCACAGGGTTCATGTGCCACAGTAACACCACAAAGGGTTAACTCCCCACACAACCCAAAACACTACACTAGCGCCTCCAGGCCAGAAGGAGGAGTTAAAGCTGCTTCCCTATATATTCTGGTGTGGAGAGGAAGTGGCAGTTAGTTCAGTGTGGAGCAGCACTGAGGAAGAAGGATCTGGGTGTAAAAGAGCTGTGTTAGGCTCAAACCACGGTCCGCTGTCCAGTTCTAGGCCAAGTCAGGGTCTGAGGAAAAGGAGAAGCCGGGGAACACACCTGGGAGACCGAGTTATCCTAAACTCACCCCTGAGGAGTTCACAGAACGGATACCGGATCCGATCCTGTGTCTAACACAAACAGCACAGTGAACACTGGATTAGTGAAGGTCCCACATCTTTACTGTACCACAGCGAAGCAACACGGCGGGGCCAGGAACACGGAATAAGACTCAAGTTGCCAAGCAAGTTGGCACCCGTGAGGGGAGACTGGGCCGGCAGCCCAGCTAAAGCAGCAGCAGGGCCACACACACAGCGCAGGAGTAGGAAGCCAAGGACCCGGACAGGGTGGGAAGCAACCCAGCCCCGATTCAGACTCTGCTGAATGTCATCTACATTAAAGGCTTGGAAAACTACAAAACCGTGAGTCTGTGTAATCCTTGTGAACACTGTTCTCCCTCACAAACTGTTTTCATCACTACTGCCCCGGGGATCAGGCTCTGCCCGTGGAGAGCCGTCACATCACATGCTGCCATCCATCATCCCCAGAGGTTCTGCAGCAGTGGTGGTCACCCTGACCACATACCAAGGGTGGCTTCACAACTCTATTCCCTGTAAATAACCCCCAACCTTTACTTGTGGGCTCGGGACACAGTGTGGACCAAGACCGCCGTGATAACCCCCGTAATACCCCAGTCTGGTACCGAGTATCCCGTCCCAGTGGGCTCCACACTCACTATGTACTAAGTGGTAACTGAAAGCTGACAGGGGGAATAAAGTTCATCTACTCCTTGCAGCGGGGCTCTCAGTTTGGTGGATGCATGGCTTCAAAACACTATTAACCTGCAGATTAATCCTCTATGTGTAGGTTACGGTAATAGCATTTTCTGACATGGCACACTCCCTTTAAGGCCATGTGCCTGCGTAGAATGTGTGCTGTGGATTTTTGACATCCAACGTCCGCACCATGTTTCAAAGATCCGCACAGAATCATTGGTGGTGTCTTGGTGCGGTTTTTGTGAGTTTTTGGTGTGTTTTGGATGCAGATTTTGTTGCATTTTTTCAACAATTGTATATTGTTGTGACTGTAAATAAAGCTAGTTTAAGGGTGGAAAATAAAGGGTTTCTTGATGTCATATCCTGGTACTACCAGGAAAATAAAAGCACCAAATCCCCACAAAATACACAATACTCACTGTGTGAACACTGCTGCATATTTTCTGCGTTTTTTGGAGCCGACATTGAGTTCTATGTGTGAATAACGCAGCAAAATCCGTTGCAAGAATTGACATGCTGCTGATTTTTCTGCAGCAAAATGCATTAATTTCCGCACACTTCTACATTTCCCATACACTTTGCAGGGAAGCTGCTGTGATATGGATTTGACAAATCTGCAGAAAATACAAATGAAAAACAATGAAAAATCTGCAGTAAATCTGCAGCTTGGGCACATAGTCTAAAGGCACCGTCACATGCGACAATATTGCTTGCAATTTCACTGGCAATTTGCTGGTTGCAGTGAAATCATGGACACATTGTTCCATTTGTTCACGGCAACAAAATAGAACAATGTGTCCATGATTTCACTGCAACCAGCAAATTGCCAGTGAAATTGCATGCAATATTGCTGCATGTACGGTACCTTTAGACTTCTGTACAGTAGGTGTAGGGGTTGCAATTCCACCCGGGCCCTTGAGCCTAGGGGCCTCAAAAGTCTCTTTGTCCTATAGAAAAAGACTGTTGCTCTTAAAGATTTTCAATAATTGGGGGCCCCATTGGAATTTTTGCATCGGGGCCCATGAGCTTTAAGTTACGCCACTGGGTACCAGTAACACAGAATCAGCGGTTGGATCTATGCCAGTCAAACTTGATGGCATGTCTTACATACAAGAGTGTTTTTATTGAGGCCCTCTAGGTAAAAACATTAAGAGAAACTGGTTTGGGGAGAAAAAATAAGAAATGTCAAATAGTTAGATCAGGGACGAGTGAATAAATAAAAAAATATGTTCTCAAATATTGACCCCGGGTCTGATTTCTTGAGTACACCAGTGATCTATTACTCAATGTTTGATCAGCACTTCACATAGTTTTTATCTAGTTTTGTGTAATTTTGTATCATATAATGCACCAGGCGTTACATGACTCATTAGCTTTCACTGGATGCTTTGTAATACTTGACTCGGGTATTTAATTTCAGATCTAAACACAGGATATGCCCGATTTAATTGGTCTATCAATTTCTTTTTCCATCTATTTTCACACTACCCATTATATTCAATACATATTTTATATATTTCCAGGAATTCAAAATTGATCCTAATATGAAGATAATGAACAACTATATAAAGGAAACGCAAGTTCAATTTAGGATCTTATCCTAGTAACAGAAGTAATGAGACAGATGTTGCTGCTCACCTGTTTCGGTTGTGACACGCACCTCCAGGGCCTTAGGATACTCAGAACCGGGCTTTCTTGAGGCTTGATCATGGGGATCACAGGGGCTGACACCTGGCTCCATGACCCTGGCGGTGTCATTAAAAGTTCGGTGTGGGTGGAGGGTTCATTCTGGGCATGGATAAAACAATGTTGTTAAGCCCTCTACAGGTAAGGCTGACCCCGAAGGTGGCCAAATGTACATGAGTGAGTTGGCAGTTGTGTTTCTGGTGCTTTAGACATGTTAAGAAAGTTCACAGACACAGCGAGTTGCAGTGTTCAAGTCTTTTACTCACAGTCTTTGTGTAACAGCCTGCTGAGCACTGGGATCTCGGAGGCAGGTATCCAGCTACTCACTGGTAGTAGGATGGTACGTAACCGTCATCCCTTCTCTGTCATTCCCAGGTCGTCTCACACAGGGCTTGCCTCGCCCATCCTGCCTTGCGCTTCGCCACACATAGCTCTGAGCCAGTGACTGTGGGCTTTTCCTATGGGTTCCCCTGCAGTGCCTTCCCTTAGCCCTATAGTTGCCACCTTTTCAGCAGATGTGTGCGGTTGTTGACTGTGTCAACTTTAAGTGCCACAGCCTCTGGGTTCCTAGCTGAGCCTGGTCTTCTCCTGGTCTTTTGGGTTCCCAGTGTTCCTTGCGGCCTAGTCCCTCCACTTGCTTGCGCTGTGCTTGATAATGGATACGAGTCCCACGGGTGGATTGCTCACTTCCTGTGCCTCTGAAACCCCCTCTTCCTCCCGGAGCCACTTGGGTGATGTTCTACTCTAGGGTTCGGCCTTAGGACGAGCTCCTACTTCCTCCAGTCCTCTGGACAGTTCTCAGGTGTATATTCTCTAGCTGCCCTCCAACTTGACCTTGGTGTTCAATGGTCTCTCCTCAGCTGTTCTACCACCTCTCCTCAGCTGGTTACTCTCTCTGCTAACTGTCTTTCTTCTCACTGTCATCTCCTACGTTCAAGTATTTCTTGCTCCTTTTATACCCTCTGTCACATGTCCCACATTATCTACGTGTGTTCTTCCTGACCTTACTCCTCCCAAGTGCTCCCTCTAACTACTTCCTTCACCACCCAACCCCACTACAATCGTTCCTAGTGTGGTCTAGGTGTCCCGATACCGTTCTGTACCCCCCTTTGCCAGTGAGTGGGATACTACACCCTAACAGGGGTGCAGTACCTCTGTGGCGACTGGATCCGCAGGGGCACCACAATTGTGTGACATGCAACTAGTTAGAAGCATATAAGACAGCTGCCACAGAATCCACAATCCACGTATGCACAGTGGTACCCAGTGATGATCCCACAGGGACAATATGTGTATGATCCACACTGCCATGTGGTGAAAGGACTACTTGTGCTTTACCACAAAGCTTTCTGCTGGTCTTGTCTGTCCACAAGACGCTTTCCTAGAAGGATTTTAGCTTAGGTTACTTTCACATCTCTTGTTATTTACATCTGACATAGACCAAGTTTTTCAGTAAAACAGGATCCTGTTTTGCCCATTCAATCATTAACTGATGTCCGGTATTATCCTGTTGAATCAGGTTATATTGGGTTTATAACTGGTGCAAAATAATTTCAAGTAAAAATTTTTGAACCAGATAAAAACTGGATCCAGTATGATCCGTCATCAATTATAATGGAAGTCAATGGGTGCCGGATCTGGTTTTACCGGATCATGCCATGCATACTGAGCATGTTGTTCTCACTAGAAGATAGATAGATAGATAGAAATATAGATAGATAGATAGATAGATAGATAGATAGATAGATAGATAGATAGATAGATAGATAGATACAAAAAAGAAAAAATAGAGTAGCGTTTCAAAAAAGTAAAACTTCGGTGCTATATCAGCCCTAGGTAGGGATCAGCCATCAAGATGCTGACCATATATGCAAAAAATGGACTGCAGCACTCAACAAAATCCTCTTTATGCCTTTATTGGCCTTCATGAAAAAAATGGCGACGTTTCGGTCAATATATAACCTTCTTCGTCCTGAACAAGCAGCTCCTTATTCTGGCTGCCACACCCACCTGCAACACAGTGTTTCAATTAGCACACACTCATGCACAGACCTTGCTGCTCTTAACCCCTTATATACCACCACAGGGCTAACTACCACTTAACCCTGTGTGTACTGCTAGGGTCCATATGTATATATATATATATATATATATATATATAATTACATAATACTCCCTCAGACTTTGGGTGTATATAAATGTAGAAAGAAACAATGCCAGTGCTGTAAG
This sequence comes from Allobates femoralis, assembly GCA_033576535.1. Lineage (NCBI taxonomy): Eukaryota > Metazoa > Chordata > Amphibia > Anura > Aromobatidae > Allobates > Allobates femoralis. The sequence continues at coordinate 70,273,968 of JARQOC010000005.1, read as the reverse complement.
TGCATCACACATGGGTCCACAGTGATTACTTCACATAGCACAGGAGAAATGTTCCCTATAAAACAGCGCCTAACCTGTCAAACAGAATGTGCGATTTATGTAATTACTTTTAAGTGCGGATTACAATTTGTCGGACGCACAACCCAAAAAATTAAAAATAGACTCAGTGAACACCGACATAACACTAAGATTAAATTGCAAATGCACAGCTTTTCTTGCCACCTTTCATCATATCATGGAGGGAAGTTCGAAATTAAAATTACCCCTGTTGAATCTGTATCTACCTCTATTACCAATAGAATACAGATGCACGTGTGAAACAAGGCCGTTTGGGGGCGGGGCGTGCACACATGTGTCACGGACGTATGACATATGTGTGCAGATGAATCAGAATCCCTTGGTCTAGAGACCTGATGCACCCAGAGAGGCTAAGCTGTATACCCAAAGAGATTTTCTATATACAACCCAGTAAAGACACCGGAAAGGTGAGCAAAAACAAGGCTTTAAACTGCCCATTGTAATAACATCTGCACTTAGATTTGCGCTGCTTCTTTTTCTTTATAGATACCCCTAAAATAGAGGCTTTCTAAAGCAACTATACCTACCAATACATATATATATATATATAGGCTTGTTTTTGCGGGACAAGTTGTACTTTCATATGCAATCATTTATTTTACCATATAGTGTACAGGGAAATTGCAAAAAAAATTCCAAGTGCAGTGAAATTGCAAAAAGAAGTGCAATTACACGCTTGTTTTTTGGTTTTTTAGTCGTCATGTTCACTATATGACAAAACTGACATGACGGTGTTATGCCTCAGGTCAGTACGAGTTCGTAGATAAAAAACCATGTATACCTTAACTGGTATCTAAGTGGCAAAAAAAAAAATTCAGATGTTTGGAAAATCACACTTTGTGAGCCTTATTCTGCGCCCCGTAGCATTCTCATTTTTCGGGATCTTTTTTCGGGATCTGGGGCTGTGTGACAGCATATTTTTTTGCGTCTTGAGCTGACGTTTCTAATACTACCATTTTTGGGTGGATGAGCTGTTTTGATTGCCCGCTATTGCATTTTTAAGCAATGTTGTGGGGACAAAAAAAACTTAATTTTGGTGTTTAAACCTTTTTTTCCGTTACAGTTTACAGCTTTCATTAATTGATGTTATACCGTATATACTCGTGTATAAGCCGACCCGTGTATAAGCCGACCCCCCTACTTTTGCCCCCAAAACCTGGGAAAATCTATTGACTCGCGTATAAGCCGAGGGTGGACCCCAGAACAGGTATACAGCCCCCAGCAGTGGTATACAGGCCTCAGCAGTATGATATACAGCAGCCCCCAGTGGTATATACAGCAGCTCCCAGTGGTATATACAGCAGCCACAGTGGTATATACAGCAGCCCCATTGGTATATACAGCAGCCCCCAGTGGTATATACAGCAGCCCCAGTGGTATTGCAGCCCCTATATACAGCAGCCCCAGTGGTATTGCAGCCCCAGTGGTGTATACAGCAGCCCCTATATACAGCAGCCCCAGTGGTATTGCAGCCCCTATATACAGCAGCCCCAGTGGTATTGCAGCCCCAGTGGTGTATACAGCAGCCCCAGTGGTATTGCAGCCCCTATATACAGCAGCCCCAGTGGTATTGCAGCCCCAGTGGTGTATACAGCAGCCCCTATATACAGCAGCCCCAGTGGTATTGCAGCCCCAGTGGTATTGCAGCCCCTATATACAGCAGCCCCAGTGGTATTGCAGCCCCAGTGGTGTATACAGCAGCCCCTATATACAGCAGCCCCAGTGGTATTGCAGCCCCTATATACAGCAGCCCCAGTGGTATTGCAGCCCCAGTGGTATTGCAGCCCCTATATACAGCAGCCCCAGTGGTATTGCAGCCCCAGTGGTGTATACAGCAGCCCCTATATACAGCAGCCCCAGTGGTATTGCAGCCCCAGTGGTATTGCAGCCCCTATATACAGCAGCCCCAGTGGTATTGCAGCCCCTATATACAGCAGCCCCAGTGGTATTGCAGCCCCAGTGGTGTATACAGCAGCCCCTATATACAGCAGCCCCAGTGGTATTGCAGCCCCAGTGGTATTACAGCCCCTATATACAGCAGCCCCAGTGGTATTGCAGCCCCAGTGATGTATACAGCAGCCCCAGTAGTATTGCAGCCCCAGTGGTATTGCAGCCCCTATATACAGCAGCCCCACACAAATGCTGGCACACGTCCCCCCTGTTGTAAGGCCCCCCCTGCTGATTACTTACCATCCCTGGTCTTCAGCAGCACCTCCGCGCCGGTCCTCTCTGCTCCGGTCCTCCATGGTCCCGTCATCTGTGCTCCGTTCCCCGGCTGCATCCGGGGTCCCCGCGCGTCGCAGACCCGATGACGTCATCGCGTCTGCGACCCGGCTGGTCACATGATACAGCCGGGGAACGGAGCACAGATGACGGGACCACGGAGGACCGGAGCAGAGAGGACCGGCGCGGAGGTGCTGCTGAAGACCAGGGATGGTAAGTATTCAGCAGGGGGGCCTTACAACAGGGGGGACGTGTGCCAGCAGATTGGGGGGCTTTATGCACATATATGCACTGCTCCCCCTGGCGCTGATTGACAGGGGGATGCAGTGCATATGTAATGAGCGGCCCCACGTGACGGGGCCGCTCAGTATACAGTATCCCCACCGCCTCCTCCTGCCTCCCCAGCCCGACACAACCCCCACCCCACTCACCCCTGTATATTGACTCGTGTATAAGCCGAGGGGGGACTTTTCAGCCCAATTTTTGGGCTGAAAAACTCGGCTTATACACGAGTATATACGGTATATTGATAGATCGGGTGATACTGAACATGTGTTTTTTTTAATTTTTTTTATACCGTATATACTCGTGTATAAGCCGACCCGTGTATAATCCGACCCCCCTACTTTTGCCCCCAAAACCTGGGAAAACCTATTGACTCGTGTATAAGCCGAGGGTGGACCCCAGCACAGGTATACAGGCCTCACCATTGGTAGTATACAGCAGGCTCCGCAGTGGTAGTATACAGTAGTCTCCCCAGTGGTAGTATACAGCAGTCTCCACAGTGGTAGTATACAGCAGTCTCCCCAGTGGTAGTATACAGCAGTCTCCCCCTGTGGTAGTATACAGCAGTCTCCCCCTGTGGTAGTATACAGCAGTCTCCCCCTGTGGTAGTGTAATGAGGTGAACAATTCAGACTGTATCATAGAAATGGATATGGAAATGAACTGTGCACAGTCCGCTACTGCCCCCTTGTGGACAAGTGCTGAAACAAACGCAAAGAAGTGGGAAATTCCCTTTTCAGCAAAAGTGTTTACCCAGGAAGAGAAAGAGCGGGAAGTCAGTGCAGATCCAGAGCTGAGCCAGGGGAGACCTGCGTGTGGATGTCTGTTGAAAGAGGGCTACTTTGCTACACCTTGCCGGAAAAATCATCCCGGACGAGCCCCCGTGACTGATCCTGGGCCACTGGACTTTGGTGCTGTGACTCTGGCCGCTCTGCAAAACCTTGCCTGCCGAGCACCCGGAGTGCATGTGCAGGGGCCGTGACCGACATAAGGGAGCCATTTGTACTGCCGTGATCTCCCTCCTGCTGCTCGGGTGCCCCCAAGACTGAGAGAGACTTCTGTGCTGCTGTGGGCTCCCTTCTGCTGCTCGGTGTGCCCTGAGACTGGGAGAGACTAACAAAGAAAAATCCCGTTACCTGTGGAAGGAGACCAAAGAAGAAGACTGAGGAGTTCCCCCTTCAGCGCTGCATCGGGACCCATCATCGTGAGATCCCCAGGCCTGCTACGTGGGAGCGACATCTTCTTCTGTGATAGACTGGTACGTGATTTTAGGGAAAGTTAGGGAAAGATACCTTCATTGTTGTGTTTTTTTCTTGCTGCGTACACGGAAGAAGTGAAGATCCAGAGACTCTAATATATACAAGTGCGCATATAGTTCGGTTGACTGTGATATAAACATGTTTGACAGTAAAGAAACGTTATTACCAGTTAAACCTGAGTATGGGGATTCTGCTGAGAAAGATCATACACACACACCCCGGCCTTGCCACCGGTCATTACATCTGGCGTAGTCGGCAGGATGTGTGATCAGCAGAATCTCCTCCCGGTAGTAGCTTATAACCAGACTTATACTACGGCCTGCAGGTCCATATCCGGTGCCAGCACTCCGAACAGTGACACGGAAGAATTGAAGCAGATAGTAGCAGAGTTGCAGAAACAGATACTACAGCTACAGCTCATGCTAGACCAACAGGCGGACAGGCAAGCGAGACAGCAACCCAGCCGGCCTATGGGAAGGTGCTGGACATGCGGCGACCCCCGCCATAGGGCAAACCGTTGTCCGCATCCTCCACCCGTGGTCCGATAATCCAGAACCAGCAAATCATGCCCCACAACAGCAGCCACCTTTAAACTAGACGCCCTAGCCAAAGCAGCTCGCTCGGCAGGGGAGATCAGGGAAAAGGGTGTGAAGAGACAGAGCCAGACCGATAAGCAAGTACTGGCCACTCGGGTCCAGGGATGGTGAAGTGGTTTAATGTCCGCGATGGGTATGGCTTCATCAACAGGAATGACACAAAGGATGACGTGTTTGTACATCAGACTGCCATAAAGCGTAACAATCCTCGTAAGTGCCTCCGCAGCGTTGGTGATGGGGAGATGGTACAGTTTGATGTTGTGAAGGGAGAGAAGGGTACAGAGGCCGCCGACGTCACCGGTCCTGGGGGTGTTCCCGTTAAAGGAAGCAGATTTGCCCCCAACCGGCGCCGCTACCCGCGCGATCCTACTCTCCCCGGGTAGAAAACGTGACTGAGTTTATTGGAGATATTGTGAGCCCTGAACAAGGAGCGAAGGTGAACAGGGGGATGACGGTTTCCCCCAACAGAGGTCCCTACTCCGGCGGAGATCAATCCCTGTGATATCAACAGCCATCACTGCCTTGGAGCCGATGGTTGTTGACAGGGACTGTCAACCTTTAAGTGGGGGGGTATGTAATGAGGTGAACAATTCAGACTGTATCATAGAAATGGATATGGAAATGTACTGTGCACAGTCCGCTACTGCCCCCTTGTGGACAAGTGCTGAAACAAATGCAGAGAAGTGGGAAATTCCCTTTTCAGCAAAAGTGTTTACCCAGGAAGAGAAAGAGCGGGAAGTCAGTGCAGATCCAGGGCTGAGCCAGGTGAGACCTGCGTGTGGATGTCTGTTGAAAGAGGGCTACTTTGCTACACCTTGCCGGAAAAATCATCCGGGACAAGCCCCCGTGACTGATCCTGGGCCACTGGACTTTGGTGCTGTGACTCTGGCCGCTCTGCAAAACCTTGCCCGCCGAGCACCCGGAGTGCATGTGCAGGGGCCGTGACCGACATAAGGGAGCCATTTGTACTGCCGTGATCTCCCTCCTGCTGCTCGGGGTGCCCCCGAGACTGAGAGAGACTTCTGTGCTGCTGTGGGCTCCCTTCTGCTGCTCGGTGTGCCCTGAGACTGGGAGAGACTAACAAAGAAAAATCCCGTTACCTGCGGAAGGAGACCAAAGAAGAAGACTGAGGAGTTCCCCCTTCAGCGCTGCACTGGGACCCGTCATCGTGAGATCCCCAGGCCTGCTACGTGGGAGCGACATCTTCTTCTGTGATAGACTGGTACGTGATTTTAGGGAAAGTTAGGGAAAGATACCTTCATTGTTGTGTTTTTTTCTTGCTGCGTACACGGAAGAAGTGAAGATCCAGAGACTCTAATATATACAAGTGCGCATATAGTTCGGTTGACTGTGATATAAACATGTTTGACAGTAAAGAAACGTTATTACCGGTTAAACCTGAGTATGGGGATTCTGTTGAGAAAGATCATACACACACACCCGCGGCCTTGCCACCGGTCATTACATCTGGCGTAGTCGGCAGGATGTGTGATCAGCAGAATCTCCTCCCGGTAGTAGCTTATAACCAGACTTATACTACGGCCTGCAGGTCCATATCCGGTGCCAGCACTCCGAACAGTGACACGGAAGAATTGAAGCAGATAGTAGCAGAGTTGCAGAAACAGATACTACAGCTACAGCTCATGCTAGACCAACAGGCAGGCAGGCAAGCGAGACAGCAACCCAGCCGGCCTATGGGAAGGTGCTGGACATGCGGCGACCCCCGCCATAGGGCAAACCGCTGTCCGCATCCTCCACCCGGGGTCCGATATACCAGAACCAGCAAGTCATGCCCCACAACAGCAGCCACCTTTAAACTAGACGCCCCAGCCAAAGCAGCTCGCTCGGCAGGGGAGATCAGGGAAAAGGGTGTGAAGAGACAGAGCCAGACCGATAAGCAAGTACTGGCCACTCGGGTCCAGGGGATGGTGAAGTGGTTTAATGTCCGCGATGGGTATGGCTTCATCAACAGGAATGACACAAAGGATGACGTGTTTGTACATCAGACTGCCATAAAGCGTAACAATCCTCGTAAGTGCCTCCGCAGCGTTGGTGATGGGGAGATGGTACAGTGTGATGTTGTGAAGGGAGAGAAGGGTACAGAGGCCGCCGACGTCACCGGTCCTGGGGGTGTTCCCGTTAAAGGAAGCAGATTTGCCCCCAACCGGCGCCGCTACCGCCGGCAATCCTACTCTCCCCGGGTAGAAAACGTGACTGAGTTTATTGGAGATATTGTGAGCCCTGAACAAGGAAGCGAAGGTGAACGGGGGGATGACGATTTCCCCCAACAGAGGTCCCTACTCCGGCGGAGATCAATCCCTGTGATATCAACAGCCATCACTGCCTTGGAGCCGATGGTTGTTGACAGGGACTGTCAACCTTTATGTGGGGGGTATGTAATGGGGTGAACAATTCAGACTGTATCATAGAAATGGATATGGAAATGAACTGTGCACAGTCCGCTACTGCCCCCTTGTGGACAAGTGCTGAAACAAATGCAGAGAAGTGGGAAATTCCCTTTTCAGCAAAAGTGTTTACCCAGGAAGAGAAAGAGCGGGAAGTCAGTGCAGATCCAGAGCTGAGCCAGGGGAGACCTGCGTGTGGATGTCTGTTGAAAGAGGGCTACTTTGCTACACCTTGCCGGAAAAATCATCCCGGACGAGTCCCAGTGACTGATCCTGGGCCACTGGACTTTGGTGCTGTGACTCTGGCCGCTCTGCAAAACCTTGCCCGCCGAGCACCCGGAGTGCATGTGCAGGGGCCGTGACCGACATAAGGGAGCCATTTGTACTGCCGTGATCTCCCTCCTGCTGCTCGGGGTGCCCCCGAGACTGAGAGAGACTTCTGTGCTGCTGTGGGCTCCCTTCTGCTGCTTGATGTGCCCTGAGACTGGGAGAGACTAACAAAGAAAAATCCTGTTACCTGCGGAAGGAGACCAAAGAAGAAGACTGAGGAGTTCCCCCTTCAGCGCTGCACCGGGACCCGTCATCGTGAGATCCCCAGGCCTGCTACGTGGGAGCGACATCTTCTTCTGTGATAGACTGGTACGTGATTTTAGGGAAAGTTAGGGAAAGATACCTTCATTGTTGTGTTTTTTTCTTGCTGCGTACCCGGAAGAAGTGAAGATCCAGAGACTCTAATATATACAAGTGCGCATATAGTTCGGTTGACTGTGATATAAACATGTTTGACAGTAAAGAAACGTTATTACCGGTTAAACCTGAGTATGGGGATTCTGTTGAAAAAGATCATACACACACACCCGCGGCCTTGCCATAGGTCATTACCTGAGTATACAGCAGTCTCCCCCTGTGGTAGTATACAGAAGTCCCCCCCTGTGGTAGTATACAGCAGTCCCCCCCTGTGGTAGTATACAGCAGCCCCCCCTGTGGTATATACAGGCCCCCCTGTGGTAGTATACAGGCCCCCTGTGGTAGTATACAGCAGCCCTCCCCCCTGTGGTATATACAGGCCCCTTGTGGTAGTATACAGCAGCCCTCCCCCCTGTGGTATATACAGGCCCCCTGTGGTAGTATACAGCAGCCCTCCCCCCTGTGGTATATACAGGCCCCCTGTGGTAGTATACAGCAGCCCTCCCCCCTGTGGTATATACAGGCCCCCTGTGGTAGTATACAGCAGCCCTCCCCCCTGTGGTATATACAGGCCCCCTGTGGTAGTATACAGCAGCCCTCCCCCTGTGGAATATACAGGCCCCCTGTGGTAGTATACAGCAGCCCTTCCCCTGTGGTATATACAGGCCCCCTGTGGTAGTATACAGCAGTCCCCCCTGTGGTATATACAGTCCCCCCTGTGGTATAATACAGCAACCCCCCCCCCCTGTGCTATATATGACGTCATTACCGGCGCGCGGTCACGTGGATGGACGCCGGGTAGAAGCAGGAAGGAGAGCGGGGGATGCCGCGCGCGGTCACAGGAGGGTAAGTTTGAAAGCTCTTCTTTTACAGGTGTGCGGTGGCAGCAACGGGGGGCCTGTATATAGCACGGGGGGGGCTGCTGTATTATACCACAGGGGAGCCTGTATATAGAACAGGGGGGCGGGCTGCTGTATACTGACTCGTGTATAAGCCGAGGGGGGCACTTTTCAGCACAATTTTTGTGCTGAAAAACTCGGCTTATACACGAGTATATACGGTACTTTTATTGTGAATGGGGGAAAAGGGGGGTGATTTGAACTTTTATGGGTTTTTTTATACATGTTTTTAAAAACTTTATTAATTAACTAATTCTTACTTTTACACTGCCTCATAGAGAGGCACCCTGCTGCACAGTCCGATCAGTTGTGGGAGATACTGATGAGCTGCAGCTCATCGGTATCTCTCTGAATCACGGACTGGTTGTGGATGGCAGAGCCAGGACCCTGGGCTGTCACGTGAGCGCCAGAGATCCCACGATACTATCGCGGGATCTCCGATGCAGGCGGGGAACAGCGCATTCCCCACCGCGGCGCCTTTGGATCAGAGATTGACAGCGGGATCCAAAAGGTTAACAGCACCGATCGGATCCCGGATCCAATTTGTGCTGTTGGCCCAACATCTCAGCTGATGAGATCAGCTGAGATGTCGGATGCCAGAGCTCACATCAAACCCCCCTTACCGGCCCATCACGTTGTACAAAGTCATGGCTCATGAAGGGGTTAAGGCATAGTGTAGATTAGGGTCCCATCAGATTAAGATCACCTTGCCCCAGTTGATGAGCAAACATCTATTGACCAATATATGCACCAAGCACCACGATTTTTAAAATTTTTTATTTAAATAATTAAAAAAAACACATTGGATCCCTGTATTTGATACTCTACCAATATAAAGTGGATTGCTGGGGCTGCAGCCTGCAGCTGTCTGCTTTATCTGTGCTGAGAATTAAAAAGACAGGGACCCCTACATATTTTTTTTACATTATTTATGTATTTTACATACATATGATTGCAGGTAGGTTGCCTTACACGTATGAGGCAACCAAGCACAGACATCGTACAGATTGTGGGGGCGCAGTCTGAATGAAACAGCCAATCACAGATGCTGTCACAGAGAGTGAGCATCTATGATTGGCCGCTGCAGTTCAGTGCAGTGAATATTCATGAAGCTTAATTGGCAGCCCCAGAAGCCAGCAGTGGGAGACTGGTAAAATCCATATATCTATCCTTTATATATCTATCCTATCTATCTAGCTATCTATCATCTATCTTGGAGGATGCTCAAAAGGATAAGTTAAAAAAACAGACAAAAAACGAACCAAACCAGATGGTACCAATCCAGTTTTTTACTGGATCCGGCATACACACCCAGCATAAAATGGAACGGTACCACCTGGTCTGTTATTGTCTGGTTAGAGATCTATTTTTTTTACCAGATCTGTGCCGGATTTAAAGAACTGGATTTGTGACAGTAGCATTGTTAACGTATAATTTGGCAAAATGCAATCTAGCTTTTTTATGCCTCTCTATTAGTAGTGGTGTTCTCCTGGGTCCCCTGCCATAACGTTTCATTTAATTCACAAGCTGATAGATAGTTCATGATGACTCTGATGCACTCTGGGCCTGCAGGACAGCTTGAATTTCTGTGAAACTTAATTGGGGCTGCTTATCCACCATCCGGACTATCCTGCATTGCAACCTTTCATCAATTTATTTCTGCCATCCACGTCCAGGGAGATTAGCTACAGTGCCATGGGTTGTAAACGTCTTGATTATGTTGTGCACCGTGGACAAAGGAACATCAAGATCTCTGGAGATGGTCTTGTAACCTTAAGATTGTTGATATTTTTCAATAATTTCGGATCTCAAGTCCTCAGACAATTCTCATCTCCTCTTTCTGTTCTTCATGCTTAGTGTGGCACACACAGACACACAATGCTAAAATTGAGTCATGTGGCCCATATCTGTTACTTGCCAAAAGTGAGTGTGAACGAGCATCACATGCTTAAAACAAAGTTGTTGACCCACAATTTTGGAAAGATGCCAATAATTTTGTGTAGCCCATTTTTGTAGTTTTGTTAGAGATTATGTCCAATTTGCCCTTTTGTTCTCTGTTTGTTTGTGTTGTTCCAACACACACAAAGGAACTAAACATATGGATAACAAAACATGTAATTACAATAATTTTCTGGGAGAAATACTTCATTTTCTGAACAATTTCAAGCGTGCCAACACTTTTGGCCATGATTGTACATGGGCATAACAGTGTGTGGCATTTATCTATTGCTAGCAGAGCGCAGAAGGCACAAAACAGCAGCACATGTGAACAAAGACACAGAATGGTGTTTACATACGGTCATTAAAAAAGTAACCAGGTGTATCTTGACTACAAAAGGATTAATGATAACCCACAACCTCAAAACATAGGACACATATTCTGAACAGTAACATAACAGTTGGGTTTGTGTTGTGTTAGGCCATGTTCACACACTGCATTTTTACTTTGTTTTTGAGCTCAGTTTTAACCTAGGTTTTATGCTAATCTGAACACTGTCCACACACATTGGTTTGATTTCTTTGCAGAAACTGAAAGGTTTTGCTGCGTTTTGAAAAGAATGGGCATGTCAATTCTTTTCTGCATTTTGGCTGCAGTCAATGGCAAAAACGCAGAACAACAAATAAATAAATAAAAACGCAGTAAAAAAAAGCTATAAAATCACTGTAAAAGACAGGTTTTCTCCTGCCAAGAAATGTGGATTTACTAAAACCCCTAAAATTTTGCTGTATTGTTGCTGCAGCAAAACCTTGTGTGTGTGATGCAAATGAGCTCCTTTCAGAGCTTCTTTGACCGCATGTTATGGGTTCACAGCAGCAGTTTCCAAATGCAAATGCCACATCTAGAATTAGCTCCAGAACTTTTACCTGCTTAAATGATAACTGTCACGGTGTAGGGAATAATAAGGGAATGGCAGTTACGGGCAGGGTGACCAGGAAAAACTAGTCTGACCCTAGTCTAGGAACCCTGAATGGCCCAGATCCCGAAGGTATCTCTGATGGTGAGAAGGTTTGGGCCTCCAGCCACGCCCTAACCTCCTCCACCAGCCCTGCGGTATTCCCCCCTCACCTCCCTCCACAGAACCGGGATCAGCAACTCCAAAGGAAAGGACCTCAGCCACACAAACACACAGAACTGCACTGCACGGTTTCTAGGCATAGAGTGAAACTCTATCAGCAGCACCACCTGGTGGAAGGAAAGGCTACTTAAAGATTAGGGGGAGGGGAGATAAGGTGAGTCATACATTAACCCCTCAAACAGCAGTTGAACCTCATTGTGAATGCAGTTCTGGAGCACAACACAGAAGGCCAGGACCTTCACAACTATCAACCATGCAGCTGTTAACCTCCCTGGCGGTATGATTATGTCAGGAATTTTGTACTAAAAGCGGTTCCATTTTTAAGGTAAAAAAATTCTTTTATGGGCAGAAATTTTATACTTTTTTATTATGGGCAGAAATTTTATACTTTTTTATTTACCGCCCAGTTCCGCCTCCAATGAGCCGCTGCGACTCACAGAGACGGAACCAGGAAGTCATATGGAGGCATCCGAAGGGGCTCTCACCGGCGATCACAGCGGGGACATCGCTGGATCACCAGGAGAATGTAAGGCTGGCTTCACACCACGGTGTGATCCGATCCGGGGCTGTCCGGGATGACCCAGACGGCCTCGGACCGAATCAGCACACAGAATCGGAGGACCAAATTTGCCCTCCAGTCCTGTGTGCAGCCGGATGGCTGTAATTGCAGCCGCAGCTGCTGATTTTTCAAGACCGCAGCTAGCATGGAGCTAGCCGCGGTCCTGAAACAGCTGCGTTCAGCCGCAGGTGTCCGCTTCCTTCCTGGCCGTCCCCGGGTGCGGAGCCGCTCACTGTCAGCCCCCCGACCCCCCTGCACCTCATCCAAGGCTGCAGGCGGTGGAGCTGTGCTGTGAGCTGTCAGCACCCCCCCTCCTCATCCACCGGCACCAGCCAGCACTGCTGCTGCCAACCCCCCCCCCTCCTCACCCACCAGAACCAGCACTGCTGCTGGCACCTGCCAACAACCCCTCCGCCCAGCCCTCATCACCCAACAGCTCCAGCAAGCTGCACTGCTGCTGGCGCCCAAATTCCCACCCCACCAACCCCCAACACCCCCCCACCCCGCACAAGCAAGCAAGCCGATCACAACCCCCCTCCCCCACTCCTCACAATGAGCTGCGGCACTCTCCGGAGGTCGGCGGTGACGGCGGGACTGCAGGAGGAGGAAGACCGGTGGCGGGGACTGGAGCATAGGAGGAGGCGGCGGCAGCTGGATCAGGTGAGCAGGAGGAAGCGGCGGGTGGAGGCTGGTCAGTGGCAGAGCACAGGGGGATGAGCTGGGAGGGGGGAAGCCGCAGGGGGACAGGGAGGATGAGCGTGGGATAGGGCACTGCTGCTAGCACCCCCAACACCCCCCCTTCCCCAGCTCCTCACAATTAGCTGCGGCACTGCCTGCGGGTAAACCCGAGTGAAAGTTAACCTCGAGTTACACTCGGGAATACCGCTAGGCAGGTTAAAGACAAACGCATACACAGCAGCATCCAGCAATGTCAGCGCCAATTAAGCGTGTGACAATAACAGATTAATGAAGGAATAATCTATGCAGTCTTTAGAGCGGTTTTCTTAACATCAAAATGGTCAATATTGCAAATTACTTGTAAATACAAGCAACTTTGCATTAAAAATCCTCTCCATTCAAAAGGAAAGAAGGATTTATAATTTTACTGTTTAGTACTTGTCTGGATTAAAGGGTACAGCTGCAGCCCAACAGAAGTGGCCGATTTCCTAGATAAAGAGTGCAATGCTTTCAAGCTCATTTTCTATGTAGCTTGTGTAACTTTGAAGCAGGGTCCCATCATGTGTGTACAGTGTACCCACATTCTGGCTCCTGTCAGCTCCCTTCTCTCCCCCTCCCCTGCTCCCGACTGCTGAGCTGGCCTGGTAGCGACATTACAGGAGGAGGGGGTGCTCCTGTGGCTGCTCACTTCATGCTTTGCAGGATTCCTCGGCCATAGATGGGGCCAAAGAAGGGGAGACCAGAGGAGCAGCTCAGGAGGCGGTACATTATAGCGGTGGAGCCGCGGCCTCGTCTGATGGTCTCTCCTCCAGCGGGGCTTCTCCCTCTGCGGCTCCGCCTCCAGTCCTTTCTGTTGAATGAGGTGCTCAATGTACTGTGCACTGTGACGTGCACTTCCTGGTCGGGAAGTAAGTGGACAGCCAGCGGATCCCCGCACACAGGTACTAGTCAGTGAGGGGAGCGCTCATGTCACGCAGCTCAGGGGGCTACCTTGCTCCAAATGGCAACGCCCACCACCGGCATGGTCGGGCCCCCCCTACCTGTGTCTGATAGCCACCCCCCCTGCAGTCAGGCCCTGGGCCCCTTACTGCAGTAAGGGCTGTAACCCCCTAATGGCGGCCCTGCCTGTGCTGCTCCAACGTTGCAAAGGTAAGGTTCCGTCTGATTGCAACATCGAAGAGCATTGAGCTGGGGGCAGTGATGTACTTATACCATTTGTCCAAACTGTCAATCAAGACCATGCCGTCCCTCCACAATCATCTTCCCGGGACTGGCAGCAAAATTGCACTGTCAAGACAACGCCAGTTTTTCTCCCTACTACATGGTTCTCAATCAGTGATCCTGATAAGCTTCTTCTCCATTTTTCTCTTGCACCAATTTGTACAGAACGTCTCCATGTTCATCACTCAATGTAGCTTTAGTAAGACGTTCTTATGACTCACCGTAGCTGGGGTGTTCACGTCGCAGGCGTTGACTCTCCTCTTGTCACGGAACCGCGCCTGCGGCTGTGAGGCTCGGTGGTCCAGATCAATAGGGGTATGGCTGAACAGTAGGGATTAAATGTCTTCGTGACGCCACCTGCGGGTGTTCGGTAATTGTACCGACGCTGCTCGGCCTCCGGGGGATGTTAGGCAGCAAGATGGAACACTCCCCACAGGATGAGCGGGAGTCCCCGGAGCCAGGGGCTGCACAAGATGTTGTGAGGCAGCCACGGTAGTACTGCTGTTAAGCCCAGGAGTCAGACACAGACACGCCAAAGTCTTTTAAGTACCTTTACTGGTGGTATTCAGGTACGCCAGACTGGGTTAGTGAAGTCATCACTCCTGGAGGTTCACAGCAAGCAGTAGGCTTCCTTTCTCTATTTCTCTCATTAAGGTTGGGTGGATGTGGAATCCAGCCGGAACGGGCAGTGTGTTCAATGGAACTTGCTTCACCTGGTTAGCAGCACTGAGGGCACTGTAAAAGGGTCTGAGCAGGATCAGTACTCTTCCCTGGGCTCTCGTAGGTAGGTGCTTCAGGTGGAACAGGTGGCTAAACCTCCTGTTAGACGTGCTGGTTCTCTGTGGTGGCTGGGTAGCTCTCACAGCTTCGGTTCCAGTAACCGGTTCGATAAGGGAGAGCGTTAAGGTAACTCTGTTGTCCCTGAGAGGTGTTCTCCTTCTTCCTCTGACCCCAATTACAAGGGTCTCCTCACTGGCTAGCTGGCTGATTGGGCCTAGTGTGTCCCTCATAGGATGGAGGTTTCACACAGGCTGGCAGCTCTTGTAGCGACTGCACACACTCTCAAGTTTCTCCCTCCAAGACTCTATTTGTAGGGGGAACTGGCTCAAAGTGACTAGTGGAGCTCCCCCTAGAGGCTCGGGGTGAAACCAGGTGTACTAAGGTGTTGTGGTGTTTGTGAGTATTGCTTTGCTGTTAACTCCATTCATGCCCTAAGGATTTCTGTGGTGCCCAACAAGGTGCCAGGGTGCCACACTTACTTACAGTAATTATTGCTATGTTTATGAGGCAAGGTGATGAGTAATCCATATAACGATAGTGATTCATATTAATCATTTCCCTCTGAAAATTCTCATCTGTACAGAACATGATTACTGTAACAATTGTATAGCCCACAGGGCTGAATGTCCAGATGTCCTTACAACCAGACTCCCATGAGGGTGACACCTTCCTACTTCTTTCTTGTTAGATACATATTGCTAAATGAGGGTATGCTGGAAGAGGTAGTGCTGGTTTTTATCTAACTCCTAGTTGTTCAATTCATCATGTAATCACCCAGAAAAATTATTTAGGACCAATATACAGTGAAAGTACATAAAGCCATTTAACGTAGTCAAACTATCATCTAATCTCTTCGTTTTATTTGATTGTATTTTGTCTCATTTTACTATGAAACCTGAGAATTCTATAAAGAAATCTTCTCTGTATCTCAGGAGACCGGCCATGTCTCCCCCTCCTCACTACTGTCTGCGTGTCTGCAGCAGGAGCCTCCCCACTCTGCTCTGTTGGTTCTAGAGCAGAAGATACAGTTAGTTCCAGAAATATTTGTTCGGTGACTGATTCTTCTTGATTTGAGCTCTGGATGCAAAGATTTTTTTATTGAAAATGAAACATCTGAAATGTAATTGAAGTAATTGAAGAACAAAAACATTCTGTGAATGCTTAGGATTAAAAGCAGTTTTGTACAAGGGCTCATCATTTCAGAAGCTTAAAAGTAATTAGACAAATTTATTTGACCATAAATAAAATGTTAATTTTGAATACTTTTAGGAGACCCTTTTGCAGGCAATGACTGCCTGAAGCCTGGAGGCCATGGACGTCACTAAACTCTGGGTTTCCTCCTTTGTCCTTTGCCGCCTTTACTGCAAATGACTTCAGTTGTTGCTTACTTGTGGTTTTTTTCTGCCTTACGTTTTATTTTCAGCATTTGAAATGCAGCTCGATGTCATTGCAGAATATCCACTTCTCTACCTTTTACTATAGTGTTGCTTTCACAGTATATTGTGGGTCATTGTTCATCTGTTCTGTGAAGGGCTGTCCAATCCATCCTTACTGCATGTGAATGAATCTGAGCAAAAAGTCTTGCCCTGTACAGTTCAGAATTCATCCGGCTGCTCCTGTTTTCAGTCACATCATCAATAAACCCTAGTGCCCCAGGACCATTGGGAGCCCAGCAAGTCCGGCCATCACACCGCCTCCACCATGTGTTACAGAGGATGTGCTGTGCTTTATATTATGAGCCGCTCCAAGCCTTCACCATATTTTCCTCTTCCCATTATTTTTGTACAGGTTGAATTTAGTTTTTTCTATCCATAGAAGCTTTTCCAGAGTAGGGCAGCTTCTTTAGGTGTTTTTTTTTTTAATCTAATCTGGCCTTTCTATCTTTAAGGTTTTCATCTTGCAGTGAACCCTCTGTACTTGTTCTCATGATGTCTTCTCTTTATGGCAGACAATTCTGAAACATCTACTACCTGGAGAGTGTTCTTCACTTAGGTGGATGCTGTGAAGAGGTCATCTTCACCATGGAAAGGATTTTGTAATCCACTACTGTTATCTTCCATGGACATCGTATCATGTTCCCAAGATCACCATCTCTCTTTTTTTTTTGCAGAGTTTACCAAACTGCTGTTTTGGCCACTCCTAACATTTGCACTATCTCTCTGATGAATTTCTTCATTTTTCAATCTAATGATGATGTTTCTCATCCATTAAGAGTTCCTTTGACCGTGTTGTGGGTTCACAGCAACAGCTTCCAAATGCAAATGCCACACCTGGAATCAGCTCCAGACCTTTTACCTATTTAATTGATGGATTAATGAGGGATTATTCAATGAAGCCCTTTAAAAAGCTTTTGAGATATTGTCCAATTACATTTGTTAACTTGAAAAAGAGGCATCTGCATATTAATAAGCTGTAATTTCAAATTGAAGCTGAGATTCTGCACTATAAGTCCATATAGTTTATATAACTGTATTTTGAATATGTTTTGGTAAACAGCTACAATGCCAAAACTTGTGTCACTGCTCAAATACTTCTGGACTTAACTGAGATCAATCTTGCCCCAGCTGATCATAAGGGTACCTCTACACGCCGCAACTTTTGGGAGCGATCGGAGGCAACCTAATGTGCACGTGCACATTCTTCATGGTTGCCTCCGAACGCCGAAGGCGCATTTACGAGCTGCAATTTCGCCCTCAACCTAAGGCGATGTGTCGTTTCCACACCAACAGTGGGAAACACTGTTGAATCCCGACACCGCTTCACATGCCGCAATCCCCAAAGGAATGTGGGCGTACATGTCCAGCGCTGCAAGAACATAGGCGTGACAGACTTGTGTATTTCACGCCCCAAACACGCTGATTAGACAACGCAATAGCGTCATGATTGGCCAGCCTGCGCTGGGAGGCTGGCTAATACATGATGCCATAGCAATTGTGTTGTGTGAATGGACAGCTCTTCAAATATGTCGCCCTGTGAAGGGACAGCCAATGGATACACAGTACACACCACCAATAATCGCTGACGGGGCGCGGTGTCCATCACACTGTGGTACGCCTCCGGGAAATCAGTAGGTGACGCTGATTCCATCCCTATCTCCCCTTCACACGCCAAAAGCAGGGATTTCCCCTTCATGGTTGCCTCTGGTTTTGGAGCAGTGCTCTGAAATCGCCACCGGGCGCAACTTTCAAAAACACCACCGGGTTCCTCAAATACACGCTGCAATTTAGTAGCAATTTCATGGCAACGGTGAAGGGGCTCCGGATTGCCTCTCAGTTTCCACACCCCAGTTGCGGCATGTAAAGGTACCCTAAGGAATTCACCCAGCAACCTGTGAAAGATGGAACTTATCAAGAGAGGGATAATCTATGTATTCAGCCTAATGATGTTCTGTTTCCTGCCGACATTTAGGTCTGTCCTATACCTAACATTGTATTTAGTAATGCAAATAATTAGACAAATACTGGTGAAAATGTAGGCTTCGTTGTGTTTTATTGATGTTTGTCAATGAAGAAGAGACAACAGCTGGCAATGCATATAAGAAAAAATGATGCGTAAGAAAGCAAATAGACAAAAAATGTAACACACACCCACTGACTCACACATTGCAGCAATATTGTGTAATGTTCTGGACATTGTGAGTATGAATCAGAAAATTCACTTTCAGCTTGTCATTATCTTTTTATTATAGCCTTCATTTAGTTCTCAGTTTATTTTTACAGTTTTGTCTGGAGACTCGTATGCTGATATGATGGAAATACATTTCCTTCAACATCTGTCATAAATCAGAGACTTTTTATAATTCTCAGTAACTCATTACAGAATAGAGGTGGAAAAATATACAAATATCCAATTGAGAGATATGATACGGATAGAAACGAAAGAATACAGCAGCACTAAGATATAGGCAGACATTGAATATATCATTTAGACTGCAGTACTGCTATAGAGAATATACCGTACTT
The DNA here is from genome assembly GCA_033576535.1 of Allobates femoralis. NCBI lineage: Eukaryota > Metazoa > Chordata > Amphibia > Anura > Aromobatidae > Allobates > Allobates femoralis. The sequence continues at coordinate 70,255,260 of JARQOC010000005.1, read as the reverse complement.
ATCTTTTTTTTTTGTACATAGATTCAGTGGATATAAAGTCTACACGCCCATATTAAAATGCCAGGTTTTTATCATGTAAAAAAATCCTACTAAGAAGTATCATTTTTAGAACTTTTTCTATCTTTAATGTCACCCATAATCTGTAAATATCAATTGAAAAATAAACTTAAATCTTTTCAAGAACTCATAAAGATCTAAGTGATTGCATAAATAGGCACACCCTTAAATGAATACTTTGTTGAAGTGCCCTTTGAATTTATGCCAGCATTTAGTCTTTGTGGGTATTAGTCTATCAGCATGGCATATTTAGAATTGGCAGTATTTGCGCACTCTTCCTTACAGTAGCTCCATATCTGTCAGATTACAAGAATATATCCTGTGTACAGCGCTCTCTTCAGGTCACCCACAGATTTTCTATTGTAGAAGAAGTATAGTCTTCAGTGACCACAGGAGATGAGGTTCTTAAAACTCCACATATGTTGAGCCATCATGTTTAAACTATAGTCATGCAGGAGGCAATCCAAGATCAGGGAACAAATCCTACACATTTCAACCTACACAGTCTTAGTTACAACCTTACATGGTGTTGATCCATGGCTAAGACCATATCAGTTGAAATGCGTAGGATTTGTTCGATGCACTGGGATTACCTCCTTCTGAATGTCTATGCTTTTAACATGAAGCTCAATAAAGGTGAAGTTTTAAGTGCCTCATCTCCTGTGGTCATTTGATAAAACTCTTCTTGTACATTGGATGGCTTTACTGCTGGGACCAGGGCCACTCAATGCTCCGATGACCAACCAAGGAACCAGGACATAACGGGGTGAGCTGAACATTTCTTCTTTGCAGATTTTCTATTGGATCCAGGTCTGGGCACTGCCTGGACCATACCAAAACCTTGATTTTCTTCTGGTCAAAGTCATTCTTTTGTTGATTTGGAGGTATACTTAGTGTTGTTATCATGCTAGAAGGTGACATTCATCTTCAGCTGTTTAGCAGGGGACTTAAGATTTGGATGCAAAATTAACTGATATTTGAACTGTTCATAAATCCTGCCACCTTGACTAAAGCCCCAGTTCCATCTACAAAAAGTCCAAAATCTTCACTGTGGGTTTGATGCTCTTTTGGTGATATGCAGTGTTGGTTTAATTTACGCAGGGGGCAAGTGTCCAAGGACCCACTGGGCCACAGCACACAGGGGCTTGACTACAGTTTCTGACCAGGTCTTCACCAGAGCCTCTGAAGGTGAGGGTGTTGTGCTTTGTGCTTCTGGTAGAAACCGGGTGCCACTCAGTAAGACTGGAGCTGTGACAGTTGGCCCCAGGGGTATGGACACAGACAATCAGATTCACTCAAAATATCTGCAAGTGAGAGACAAAACAGAGTGCAATGGGTCTTATCATATGGGTTTGGCTTGAAGACGATATTTGTTCACCAGATGTTTGTGTTACTTTAGCACCTACCCCACGGACACAAAGATTTTTACCCTTTCCTACACGCCTATTCCCCTCTACTCTATAGTTGTTGGCAAAAAAGACAATGGATGCAAAACTAGCAGAGCTGAGTGGCCGAACAGTGGTACTAGCCTAAACAGGTTTTGGAAAGTAGATTTTTGCAGATGTAAAACAGTGGTAGTAGCGTAAATACTTTTGGTAACTAGTTTTGGGCAGATGTAATACAAAAGTATTTTCTGTGCTATGTAGCAGTACTTTTCAAAAGAACAGTGAAGTACAGCTACTTAGTCAAAGAGTGGTACTAGCGTATATAGTTTTGGTAACTAGTTTTGTGCAGATGCAATACAAAAATGTTGTCTGCGCTGTGTGGCGGTACTTTTCAAAAGAACACTGAAGTACAGCTACGTAGTCAAACAGTGGTACTAGCGTATATAGTTTTGGTAAGTAGTTTTGGTCACATGCAATACAAAAGTGGCGGTACATTTCAAAGGAACAGTGAAGCACTGCTAGCTAGTAAAACTGTGGTAATAGCCTAAATTGTTTTGGTAAGTATGTTTGGGCAGATGCAATTAAAAACATTTTTTCTGCGCTGTGTAGCGGTACTTTTCAAAAGAACACTGCAGTACAGCTACTTAGTAAAATTGTGTTAGTAGCCTAAAATGATTTGTTTGGCTAGATGCAATAAAAAATGGCAATTACAGACAGGCGGTGTAGCTTTCTTCACAACAGTGCTGCACCAATGCCTGCCACACACTGCTACTAGAAAATATGGATTGACTGGGCTAGATGCAGTAAAAAGTGGCTATTAAAGACAGGCGGTGTAGCTTTCTTCACAACAGTGCTACACCAATGCCTGGCACACACTGCTACTAGCCAAAAAGGATTTGCTTGACTAGATGCAGTAAAAAATGTTTAGTACTGACAGGCAGTGTAGCTTTCTTCACAACAGTGCTACACCAATGCCTGTCACACTGTTACTAGCTAAAATGGATTTGCTTGTCTAGATGCAGTAAAAAATGGCTATTACTGACAGGCGGTGTAGCTTTCTTCACAACAGTGCTACACCAATGCCAGGCATACAATGTTACTAGCCAAAAAGGATTTACTGGGCTAGATTTGGCCTGATGCTGTAAAAAAACACTTGCACAGCACTGGAACAGACCTGCCTGGCAAAAACTGCTTTTAAGCATGAAAAGGGCTGCTTTTGGAAACAGTTCCTAAACCTATCAACTATCTATCTAACTTGCAATTGAATCGCTGTCTAACTAGCTTTTTCTGTAGAGACCTGGCTTGCAAAAACTGCTTTTTAAGGCTGGCTTCACATTAGCGTATGGAACGCTGCGTACCAAACGCAACCAAACGCTTGCGTACATGCTTTCCTATGTTTAACATGGGAACGCATGTGCCTGCGTATGGCTGCGTTTGGCAGCATTTGCGTTCGGATGCGCATAATTTATGCGCCCTCCGACCGCACTCCAGACGCAGCTTGCAGCATTTTTTTGTGCGTTCGCGGCGCTTGCTCTATCCGCAAGCGCACAAAAAATGCATTGATCTCAATGGGTCCACAGTGTCCTCTGCATGACACCGCAGGAGAACGCTGCGGATCACATTGAGATCTCTCCCGGTGGCCGCCGGTGATGTCACAGGAGCTCACCGACGGCCACCGGGAGATCAGCTGGAGCCTCTGATGTTCTCCTCCTCCCCGCCGCCGGTAATCTGCTAGCCATGTCGGCGGGGAGAAACAGCTGATTTGACAGCTGTTTGAATCTTCCCGCGCCGACATCTCCTCTCGGTGTCGGCGCGGGAGATTCAAACAGCTGTCAAATCAGCTGTTCTCCCCGCCGACACGTCCCGGAGCTTACCGGCGGCCGGGGGGCGGAGATCTCCGGTGCTGAACTCCTCCTCCGGCCCGCCCCTGGACAGCGCCGATTGGCTGGCCGGGCTCTCTAGTGATGTGTCCGCAGGCGGACATTATCCGCTGCGGACACATCATTTACACCCTGCTTTTGACAGCGTTTGTGTCTGCATGCCATCAGCATGCAGACACAAACGCTAATGTGAAGCCAGCCTAAGACCTCAAAAGGGCTGTTCTTCAAATTAGTCACTAAACCTATCAACTATCTCTTTATCTAAATTGCAATTGAATCGCTATCTGTCTAACTAGCTTGGTCTGTATTTCACACAGCAGCATTGCCGTCTGACACTGAGGTGCAGCACTTAGAAAATGGCGAGCAGGGTAAAATGGCCGGGTTTTATATGGCAAGGGCATGTGACATGGCCAGCCAATGACACAGATCCTGTGTGTTATGCTATGGAGCAGGGCGGGGAAAGGAGCTGATGTCAGAGCGCCTGTCTGGCCTCCTGCGGTGATGTCAGAGCCTTTCCCCGCTCTGCTCCGTGTTATGCTATGGAGCAGGGCGGGGAAAGGAAAGGACGTCATCGCAGGTGGCCGGACAGGTGCTCTGACATCAGCTCCTTTCCCCGCCCTGTTCCATAGCATAACACGGAGCAGGGCGGGGAAAGGAGAGGACATCACCGCAGGAGGCGGGACAGCCGGCCGGAAGCACAGACAACCAATACCTCACTCTGTGCCTGAGCCACCAGAACCAGGACGCGCAGAGTGCAGGCGAGGACAATACATGAGTGAAATGACTGACAGGAGGGAGGCGGCAAAAGGCGGCACAGAGACGCAGGGGGCGGGAAATGCCCCCGTGCTATGAGGTGGCTGCAACACAAGGGCCAGCCTCTATGGCTTCTAACTGTACGTTTTTCTAAGCCTATATCTCGGGGTCCCAGCCACATACAGACTTGGGGGACCTCTTGCTTGAATGCAGCATACATGCTGCATTCAGTGCTGCACTTAGATTCACATTCATGGGGGCGGTGACAGGTCCTGTTTAACCAATGTCCATTGCCAATTTGGTTCTACATATGAAAATCAGAAAAACTGGCAGGATATTGGTGCTGTCAATGGATGAAGTATGTTGGAAGTAGAGAAAATTAACAGATATTATTTATTATATATTTCAGAAATGACCCAACTCCTTCCTCAGATACAATAAAACAAGATATCACATTTTAAAACATCAAAAAAATTACTGATCATAATCACCACCGAATTACTTTTTCCTATTCTTTCACAGGCTTGTCGAAATGCTGTTGAGAAAACATTAAATGAGCTTGAACATGTTTTTTGTTCAGCAATGGAGTCTTGTATGGTGAATGTGAATACAGGCCATAGAGGTCTGCGACCCTTGGACAATTCTTCTAATTATTCTTTTCATTCTTTTGTCTGAAATCTTGAGGAGAGCTCCTGTTCATGGCCGTTTTATGATGAAATGATACTCTTTCCTCTTCCAGATTATGACACCAGCATTTGTCACTGAAACAGTTATTTACATATCTAACTTAAACATGGGTTAAAGGACAATAGAGTCTACGACAATACAATAGCTGCACCCACACCCTACTGATCTCTAAACAGAATAAGATTCCTAGCTACACAACTAAAAACCACAACCCAGACCTGGCTCCCTGAGAGGCCATCAAGCTATTTCTTGTTCTTCCGGAGGAACCAGAGGGGAGACCGCTATGTACAACTAACCAAGGTAAGGAAAGTGTGCAGAGGAAGATGGGGAAACAAGGTGAGGAAACTAAAGACACAAGTAAGAGGAAGAAAAAGAAGAATGATAAATGAAAGTAAAGGAAATCTCTCATCAACCTAACTGAGGTTTGAGGAAAATGGGTTAGGACTGTAAATTAAAAAACGCAGAGCAATAACAAAACTAGGGCCAGAACTCCTTAGCTGAATTCCACCTAGAAATATATAGCTAGAAAAGAAGGCCCATGCTAGGTGAGTATAAATCCCACCCAAGCTGTGATAGAACAGAGACAAAATAGGAAAGTGAGAAAAATCTCACTAGCAGCAAAGCAAGGAAAGAAAAGCAAAGATGATAGAACTATCAGCAGTTGGACAAAGACTGACCAGGCTGTGGCTCAGGAGAAAAGGAAACTGACCACACAGTAGGAGCTCAGTGGATCGAGTACAAAGGCATGAGTGGAACCTTCAGTACTTTAGCAATTTTTGTGTAACCAATGCAATCAGTATGTTTTGCAACAATAAGGTAGCAAAAGTCACTGGTTTTACCCATCATGTGATGTTTCTTGTCTGGCACCTTGGTAATGAAACAGCTTTTTATAGAAAAACAGTTGAACCAACTAATATCATTTTTCACTAATTGGCAGGAGTGCTTTCTAATTATTGATAGATTTCAGCTGCTGTCCTGACTTTTCTTTTTTTTTTCCACCTTTCTTTCGTTATGTGTTCAATACTTTTTCCTTGTGTCATTTCTCATTATTATACATCACTAAATTTATGAACATTGATGGTTTTAATTCTCTCCCTCTGTGGATTGGATGGGTTGTTACTGACATCTGGTGAGAAATTCATGTCAATAGCACCTTTATAAATATATCTAGTTAAAAAATTGATGACATGTTTGTGGTACCCCAGGGGTTAATGTGCCACAGTAACATCACAAGGGTTAACTCCCCACACAACACTGGACACTGCACTAGCATCTCTAGGCCAGAAGGGGGAGCTCAAGCATCTCCCTGATATATTCTGGTCTGAGGAGGAAGTAGTTAGTTGAAAGTTGACAGTTCAGTTTAGTGCAGGGAGCACTAGGGGGAGGACCTGTAAATGGGAGCAGTGCTGAGCTCCTGACAGCGACCACTGACTACTTTCAGGCCTGAAGCCAGGGTCTGAGGAGTACAAGAAACAGAGAAACACACCTCATAACTCGCCCCAGAGGAGCGCAGAAGCTGGATACCGGATCCGAATCTGTGACTGAAACATGCAGCACAGAAAACACCGGGATAGTGGAGGTTGTATATCTCCACTGTACCTCAGCGAAGCAACACGGCGAGGTCAGAAGCACCCTGCAAGATTCAAGTTGCCTAGCAAAGGGGGTACCTGTGAGGAGAAACAGGGCCAGCAGCTCAGCTAAAGCAGCAGCAGGGCCACACACAAGGCGCAGGAGTAGGAAGCTGAGGACCCAGACAGGGTGAGAGCAACCCGGTACAGACTCCGTGGACAGTACTTGCTGAACAACAACTTCAGTAAAGCCGTGCAAAACCTCAAAACCGTGAGTGTGTGTGATCCTTGTGCTCAAACCCTGCGTGCCCTCACAAACTACCATCATCTCTACTACTAACCCTATCCTACAACATCCATAGCACTATCTATAGACTATTACTACCGCTGCCCCGGGGAATCAAGCCCCACCCGCGGTGAGTTAATACATCTCCAGCTGCCAAACATCATCCCCGGAGGTTCTGCAGCAGCGGTGGTCACCCTGACCACAACCCGTGGGTGGCGTCACGACAAACTCTCCTGTAAATATCCCCCCACTACTTGCGGAACCCGGGACAAAGGACCGCTGTGACATCCCCAGCATATATCCCAGTCCGCTACCGAGTACCCCGTCCCAGTGGGCTCCACAACGTCAATACTTATTTCACCCTCTGTATATTGTATCACTACGCTGTATCCGCAATGGATGGTCTTGTTTAGCTTTTTTGCTGCAAATCACAACATTATTCTAATATGTTTGCAACCACTACTTTCAATTTTTGTTCTTGGTATCCGTTTATATTTGGCTCATGCTGCAGATTTTACTTCTTGAACCATTTCAGCATCATTAGATGAATGTAATTTATACAAATGTGATATTGTCGGAGGTATATTCAATAACCTGTGCTGAGCCCTAATGATATTTCAATGAATATCATTTCCTAATAATTTAGTATTGATTATTTAGCAGCGTGAGTTCCATTCTACTTCTACAATCCTCACATAATGAGCGCTCCTACTCTCCATCAATTACAGTTTATGGACATTGAAGTAGAAGATCTCACAGGAAATTAAATGAAATAGCTTTGATACACATCTGATACACATTTCCTCGTCTGCTTTGTCCTATCTCCCAGCTGTAGCTTGTGTACATAGATACTTTACATTTATATAGCTACCGTCAAGGCAAGGAACTTCGTTTAATATTGTAGCATTCTCTTTTATGACTCGAGGCTTCTTCCACCGGTAGGGTGCTGAGCTTGGAGATCCATATGCCAGAAATGTTACTCAGACCTCATGCAAATGATGGCATTCTTGCTTCTGTAATGTAAGGTTTCAATCATTTTCTTTAGAACTCCTACATAGAAGTCTGTGTGCAAAAGCAGTGAATTAAAGGGATATTCCCATCTCAGCTGTTGATGGCTTCCAAGTAGAAATTAGTAACACCAAAGCCAAGGAAGAGGTGTAATGCCGCACTGCCAAGAGTAGACACATAAAAGACTAGGAGGATATTGTAGACAGTGATTTCTTTTCTACGCGTTTCAGAGCACTAAATGGCTCCTTCTTCAGGAACAAATCACTAATTTTCAAGGCCATTAAGTGGTCCGAAACGCGTAGACAAATAAATGACTGTCTACAATATCCTTGCCATTGATGTGTCTCCTCCTGCCAGCGCGGCATTACACCTCTTCCTTGGCTTTGTGTTACTTCTACCTTGTGGTGGCTGCTGCAGCTGGGATCATATGCGCTTATAGTGGTTGTGGCTGGTACAACCCACCCAGGTAAGCCCCCACTATATCCTGACCTTTTCCACTCACACAGACAAGATCCTATGTGCGGTCAGGGTAAGGGGAATAGCTGCTCAACCACAATTACTCACAGACCCTCGTCTTCCAGGTAAAGTGGATTGGCTGCCACTGGTCAACATGAATAGAAGATTTTTCCTGGAGCCAGACTCAAGTTATTTAGATTCAGAAGACCCTATGTGTGCTTCTCTAGTCATCCACAGCCTTTAATACAAGTAAAAATGAGTGAGGCAATTCAGGTTGAATTGACTAATAGTCGAATCTTACAAAAATCCACTTTCACCAAAATGCAGATTTTTTTCTGTAATATGCTTCCGCATAGATTTAGAAAGATGACTGCCACTGGCCTCTATTTTTCTGAACCAATAAAGCGATATCAAAAGATTTTAAAAAATCCTTCCACTTACGTTATGGCTCATCTTTCTGCTCTCTCTGCTACGCACCGCCATCCTGTCTAATTCTTGCTGCATCTTCTGATTCCCCCGACTCTCTGCTAGAATACTAGCGTAGGGTTCTGCACACAGAGTCAAGGCAGAAGTTTGAAATGCAATAGAATCCAATCAGGTGGTAATCCGAAGGACTGGACAGGTGGTAAAGAGGCGCACAGGGTCCGGAAAGGTGAGTAATAAGGAGAGAATAAAGAAATATTTTTATTTTTTACATATTTGTAATATGCTTTGGGGTCGAGAGAGATCCCAGGGCATAATAAGTGATGTTAACTTTGCAGAGAAAGGTTTCTCCACCAGAGTTCCTGGGATAAAACGCAAGCCAACTAATGTGAATTTTGCCAGATACATATACAGTGCCTACAAGTAGTATTCAACCCCCTGCAGATCTAGATGGTTTGATAAGATGCAAATAAGTTAGAGCCTTCAAACTGCAAATGAGAGTAGGATTTATTAACAGAAGCATAAATCTTACAAACCAAAAAGTTATGTTGCTCAGTTGAATTTTTATAAATTTTAAACATAAAAGTGTGGGTCAATTATTATTCAACCCCTCAAACCACCAGCATTCTGTTTGGTCCCCCTAAAGTATTAAGAAGTAGTTTAGGCACAAAGAACAATGAGCTTCACATGTGTGGATTAATTATCTCTTTTGCCAGCCTTTTCTGACTATTTAAGACCCTCCCCAAACTTGTGAACAGCACTCATACATGGTCAACATGGGAAAGACAAATGAGCATTCCAAGGCCATCAGAGACAAGATCGTGGAGGGTCACAAGGCTGGCAAGGGGTACAAAACCCTTTCCAAGGAGTTGGGCCTACCTGTCTCCACTGTTGGAGCATCATCCGGAAGTGGAAGGCTTATGGAACTACTGTTAGCCTTCCACGGCCTGGACAGCCTTTGAAAGTTTCCTCCCGTGCCGAGGCCAGGCTTGTCCGAAGAGTCAAGGCTAACCCAAGGACAACAAGGAAGGAGCTCCGGGAAGATCTCATGGCAGTGGGGACATTGGTTTCAGTCAATACCATAAGTAACGTACTCCACCGCAATGGTCTCCGTTCCAGACGAGCCCGTAAGGTTCCTTTACTTTCAAAGCGTCATGTCGAGGCTCTTCTACAGTTTGCTCATGATCACTTGGAGGACTCTGAGACAGACTGGTTGAAGGTTCTATGGTCTGATGAGACCAAGATCGAGATCTTTGGTGCCAACCACACACGTGACGTTTGGAGACTGGAAGGCACTACATACGACCCCAAGAATACCATCCCTACAGTCAAGCATGGTGGTGGCAGCATCATGCTGTGGGGCTGTTTCTCAGCCAAGGGGCCTGGCCATCTGGTCTGCATCCATGGGAAGATGGATAGCACGACCTACCTGGAGATTTTGGCCAAGAACCTCCGCTCCTCCATCAAGGATCTTAAGATGGGTCGTAATTTCATCTTCCAACAAGACAACGACCCAAAGCACACAGCCAAGAAAACCAAGGCCTGGTTCAAGAGGGAAAAAATCAAGGTAATGGAGTTGGCTAGTCAGTCTCCTGACCTTAACCCAATTGAAAACTTGTGGAAGGAGCTCAAGATTAAAGTCCACATGAGACACCCAAAGAACCTAGATAACTTGGAGAAGATCTGCATGGAGGAGTGGGCCAAGATAACTCCAGAGACCTGTGCCGGCCTGATCAGGTCTTATAAAAGACTATTATTAGCTGTAATTGCAAACAAGGGTTATTCCACAAAATATTAAACCTAGGGGTTGAATAATAATTGACCCACACTTTTATGTTTAAAATTTATTAAAATTCAACTGAGCAACATAACTTTTTGGTTTGTAAGATTTATGCTTCTGTTAATAAATCCTACTCTCGTTTGCAGTTTGAAGGCTCTAACTTATTTGCATCTTATCACACCACCTAAATCTGCGGGGGGTTGAATACTACTTGTAGGCACTGTATTACCAATTCCAAACACCGGCCATAGGAAATCATTCTGTAGAAACAGCTCAGACATAGAATAATAGAATGGTAGAGTTAGAAGGTTCCTCCTGAGCAGGCCCGGACTGACAGGCGGGAAGGGCGGGACTTTTCCCTATGGGCCGCCCACTTGTGGGGTGCGGGTGGGGTGCGGGTGGGCCGCAGCATTGCTTTAAATCTGTCACCGAGCGGCCACGGCATGCAGGGGGCGGGGCCACAGATGCGAAGGGGGCGGGGCCATTTCCCCAAAGCAGTGCCCTTCTCTCAGCAATCAGGATGACAGGGGCAGGTCCCAAGCCCTCCCACCATCTTCATCACATTCCTGATCTCTCTCTGAGATGATCATGTGACCCCTGATGCCTCCCCTCCTTGTGACATCATCACAGGTCCTACCGGTATATGTGAGTATCATGTCTGTGTGTGTCTTTCTGAGTGTTGTCCTGTCTGTCTGAGTGTCTCTATCTGTATGTTTGACAGTGTCTGTCTGTGTGTCTCTCTGTCTCTACACAACACTATCCAGTATACACAGGTCCACACTACATGCTGTACTAGTGTGCCTATATACTGTGTATATATAGTGTGGACCTGTATATACAGTATAGTGCTGTGTATGCAAGATATAACTCAGATGTGCCCAGAGTCCACAGCGTGTAACGAGCCCAGAGTCCACAGCTTCCAACGTGCCCAGAGTCCGCAGCGTGTAACGAGCTCAGAGTCCGCAGTGTGTAACGTGCCCAGAGTCCGCAGCGTGTAACGTGCCCAGAGTCCGCAGCGTGTAACGAGCCCAGAGTCCGCAGCGTGTAACGTGCCCAGAGTCCGCAGCGCGTAACGTGCCCAGAGTCCGCAGCGTATAACGTGCCCAGAGTCCGCAGCGAGTAACGAGCCCAGAGTCCGCAGCATGTAACGTGCCCAGAGTCTGCAGCTTGTAACGTGCCCAGAGTCCGCAGCGTGTAACGAGCCCAGAGTCCGCAGCGTGTAACGTGCCCAGAGTCCGCAGCGTGTAACGTGCCCAGAGCCCGCAGCGTGTAACGTGCCCAGAGCCCGCAGCGTGTAACGTGCCCAGAGCCCGCAGCGTGTAACGTGCCCAGAGCCCGCAGCGTGTAATGTGTATACAGCAGGCAGCTTCTAGTGTGTACACAGCGGACAGTCTGTGTTGTGTATACGGCCTGCAGTCTGTAATGTGCAGCAACAGAAAATTTTCCTGAGATTTCTCTTTGTGTTCTTCCCGGTGTCTCCATTAATTCTGTTCTCTCTGCACCTAGCACTGGACTTTTTGCCTCCACCTTTCATCTTTACCCATCTTTAGGATCAGGCTGAGTCTTGGCTATCTCTATACCACAGCATCCTATCTATAAAGCACAGCCTCCTGGGTATGCTGGGTATAATTCTCCTGTCTACTGAGTGTAATCCTCAGTATCTGTATTCTGTATATATACACTGCACAGCACCACTTCTCCTGTCCTGTATACTGGGTGTAATCCTCAGTATCTGTATTATTCTGTATATATACACTGCACAGTACCACTTCTCCTGTCCTGTATACTGGGTGTAATCCTCAGTATCTGTATTATTCTGTATATATACACTGCACAGTACCACTTCTCCTGTCCTGTATACTGGGTGTAATCCTCAGTATCTGTATTATTCTGTATATATACACTGCACAGCACCACTTCTCCTGTCCTGTATACTGGGTGTAATCCTCAGTATCTGTATTATTCTGTATATATACACTTACAGTACTACTTCTCCTGTCCTGTTGTCAGATGTGGTATTGGACTTTGATTTTCAGCATTTAACTGTTGTTTAAATTAATTATCCCCAATATGGAAGTCATCACTTCTCTTCTGTATAGATGGTGACTTGCCCTTCGCTCTGGATCTGACCACTGGGACCCCACGATCCCAAGAAACGTGGCTGTAAGCGTGTGGGGGTTTTTGCCGCCGCAAGTGGCGGATCTGTCGCACCAGGCAGAACAGCACTTGCCGTACACAATGCATGGGGCTTGCCGCATCTGGACTGCAAGTCGGCTGATCCGGCAGATGCGGTGCGACCTACTGGATTGGCCGCAAACATCACTTTACCGCTGATGTGAAAGCAGCCTGTGAAAGTGATGAGGTCATGACAACGTAAAAGCAAATTTCACTGATCGAGGCTGATGGGTGTTATAGTATGTGGGCTGCTGGGGCTTGTTTTCCAGGGCTGCTTTTTGGTCCCAGTCCGGCCCTGCTCCTGAGTCATCTAGTCTAACCCCCTGCTCATATGTTTTTGCTTGATCTATTGGAAGGATGAAACTTTACATAGCAAACCCCCGATGGGAGGGTGTTGGAAGGGGCTCTAGGCATGCTCAGTATGAAAGCCGGATCCTGCCTGGCCAGATCCGCCCCTGGCTCGATCTGGCCCCAGTAAAGCACGTTCTATTTTTGGCCGCAGTGCGCCGCATCTGGTGACATGAAGCTTTTTAGCGAGCCGCAAATTCGTTAAATTGTTCATTTGGGGAGGAGGTCAAAAGGATGCATTTGTAAGGAAACTTGATGCCTGATGTGGCTGCGTCCCCATTCTGAGTAAATGCAGGCAGGCCTTATCAGGTGGCTTCAGGTTTTGAACAGACTACAACGCTGGACAGAAAAATGCAAGTGTGAAACCACCCTTAGAGCTTCCAAGTGCTGCTGTGAAGTTGTCCGAAGCACCTGCATTCCTCCATAGGGACAGTTGCCTCTGCTGGGGCCGTGCAACATTGTGACCTTCCCGAACTGTCGGGGAAGTTGTGTGCACCTGAAGAAAGATCTTGGGGAAGAAAACTACTTTTTAACACCTAACTTTATTTTTGTTTTCTCATTGTCTCATTCCACGTTCCATAACTTTTTTTCTTTCACTACTCGTATTTTGTCTTTGGAGCGTGCTCTTTGCATGACGAGTTGTATTCTTCAACGTCACCAGGGAGTGAAACAAGTTGACCCTCATACAGGTTGTGAAAAACCTGCAGCTTCTAATATATAAAACCACAAGACATTTGTGACGTTAGTTCCGTCACTTTGCACACACTTCCGTGACTTTGTCCCAGGGTACACCCGCTCAGGGTGGACCAAGATGGCCGCCCTAAGCGGGAGTACCCTGGCGACCCACACTACTCGGCACTCACCTCTACAACCCACACCCACACACACGTACACCCCTGACACAACACTATCGTACCCCTCCCCCCCCCCCCCCACACACACACATGGAAACACAAAGCTGCACTGTCATACATGCACACATAAGTTAAATAAGAATTGACACTACTACCGACTGGGTAAACAAGGCCGTGGGCTTTATTAAGGTTAAATAAATTACCGTATATACTCGCGTATAAGCCGAGTTTTTCAGCCCAAAAATTGGGCTGAAAAGTAGGCCCCTCGGCTTATACGCGAGTCAATACGGCCCCAGTGTATATAGCAGCCCCAGCGGTAGTATACAGCAGCCTTAGTGATCCAGGGCCCCCCCAGCCTTGCTCCGGTAACCTGTAAAGGAAAATATACTTATCACTGTCCCGCTGCCGTCCCCGCTTGCCGCTGCCGTCCGCGATCCTCCATCTTCATGCGTCTTCTTCCGGCTTCCTGTGTTCGTCGCTGGCAATGACATCATTGCCGGCGACGAACACCGGAAACCGGAAGAAGACGCATGAAGATGGAGGATCGCGGACGGCAGCGGCGAGCGGGGACGGCAGCGGGACAGTGATAAGTATATTTTCCTTTACAGGTTACCGGAGCAAGGCTGGGGGGGCCCTGGATTCCTGGGGCTGCTGTATACTACCGCTGGGGCTGCCGGGGCTGCTGTATACTACCACTGGGGCTGCTGGGGCTGCTGTATACTACCACTGGGGCTGCTGGGGCTCCTATATACTACCACTGGGGCTGCTGGGGCTGCTGTATACTACCGCTGGGCTGCCGGGGCTGCTGTATACTACCACTGGGGCTGCTGGGGCTTCTATATACTACCACTGGGGCTTCTATATACTACCACTGGGGCTGCTGGGGCTTCTATATACTACCACTGAGGCTGCTGGGGCTTCTATATACTACCACTGGGGCTGCTGGGGCTTCTATATACTACCACTGGGGCATCTATATACTACCACTGGGGCTGCTGGGGCTTCTATATACTACCACTGGGGCTGCTGGGGCTTCTATATACTACCACTGGGGCTGCTATATACTACCACTGGGGCTGCTGGGGCTTCTATATACTACCACTGGGGCTGCTATATACTACCACTGGGGCTGCTGGGGCTTCTATATACTACCACTGGGGCTGCTATATACTACCACTGGGGCTGCTGGGGCTGCTATATACTACCACTGGGGCTGCTGTATACTACCACTGGGGGGGGCCTGTATACCACACTGCTGGGGGCTGTATACCTGTGCTGGGGTCCACCCTCGGCTTATACACGAGTCAATAGGTTTTTCCAGATTTTTGGGGCAAAAGTAGGGGGTCGGCTTATACACGTGTCGGCTTATACACGAGTATATACGGTATTAAAACCAATATTAAAATTTTTATTATCCATTCCAATAGATAAATTAAACCGGCTATATTATATAGCAATTGCATTCATAAGAAAGATTCCTTTATAATTACCGTTAAACATAACAAAACCATCCCAACACATGTCGGAACATTTTTACTCCTCTAAAAATGCCTCACGACAAATAAATTAGTGACAAAAGAATTAAATAGTTACATTTTCGAACCAGCCTCATCCAAAATCATCGGCTATTTGTTACAAAAAAGACTCCTTTTTTTTTTTTTAAAAAGAAAACATAAATATGAGGGAGGGAGGGTGGGTCTTCAATTCTGTCAGAGGTCTGACTGACCCTCTGACAGGAAAGTGGACCTATTTATAGCCTCCCACTGCCCGCCAACCTGGCTGACCAATAGACACCTAATGTCACCATAACTTGACCATTGGCTGAAATCCAGCCAACCAGCACCTGTTACCATGCACAAGCCCTAAGTGCATGGCAACAATAGCCCTTAACTTGGCCCCATAGCTGCATATATAGCAGCCTGTGTTGCCATGTTGTCCCCCGCTATCTGCTCAGGGAACATTACATGGAAACACAAAGCTGCACTGTCATACATGCACACATAAATTAAATAAGAATTGACACTACTGCCGACTGGGTAAACAAGGCCGTGGGCTTTATTAAGGTTAAATAAATTATTAAAACCAATATTCAAATTTTTATTATCCATTCCAATAGATAAATAAAACCGGCTATATTATATAGCAATTGCATTCATAAGAAAGATTCCTTTATAATTACCGTTAAACATAACAAAACCATCCCAAACACGCCCAAGACCTTGTTCCACCGCTGTCTGTAAGCCCAGGTTAAAAACATCCCATCCAATTTCACTCAAATGGACCTCGTCTTTACGGTACATTCCCTCAATAAAACCTTCCAGGTCCACATGACGATAGGACCGGCCTCCTGAGGCTGAAATAAACTTTTCCAATAGCCTATTTACCCGCTTCCGGATAGATTCCATAAATTTAAATTGAACACGGTTCCACACCAACCGCGGAACGATTTCGGAAAATACCAACTCGGAAAATGGAAACAGGAGGATTTATGTAAACTAGAAGCTTGAGCTGCTAAATGGCAAATGCGCTTTAATGGGGATAAATGTAAAGTCATGCACTTGGGCAGAGGAAACAAAAGGTATAATTATGTGCTTAATTGTAAAACACTGGGCAAAACTGTCACTGAAAAAGACCTGGGTGTATGGGTAGATGACAAACTCACATTTAGTGACCAGTGTCAGGCAGCTGCTGCAAAGGCAAATAACATAATGGGATGCATTAAAAGAGGCATAGATGCTCATGAGGAGAACATAATTTTACCTCTATACAAGTCACTAGTGCAACCACACTTAGAATACTGTGTACAATTCTGGTCTCCGGTGTATAAGAAAGACATAGCTGAACTAGAGCGGGTCCAGAGAAGAGCGACAAAAGTCATTAGAGGAAAAAGGGGTCTGCAATACCAAGACAGGTTATTAAACTTGGGGTTATTTAGCTTGGAAAAACGAAGGCTTAGGGGTGATCTTATAATAATGTATAAATATATGAGGGGACAGTACAGAGACCTTTCTAATGATCTCTTTACTCTTAGGCCTGAGACTGGGACAAGGGGGCATCCTCTACGTCTGGAGGAAAGAAGGTTTAATCATAATCACAGACGCGGATTCTTTACTGTAAGAGCAGTGATACTATGGAACTCTCTGCCACATGATGTTGTAATGAGTGAGTCACTGCTAACATTTAAGAAGGGCCTGGATGCCTTTCTTGAAAACTATAATATTACCAGTTATATATACTAGATTCTTGATAGGGCGTTGATCCAGGGAATTAGTCTGATTGCCGTATCTGGAGTCAGGAAGGAATTTTTTTCCCCCAATGTGGAGCTTAGTGTTGCCACGTTTTTTTTTGCCTTCCTCTGGATCAACATGTTAGGCTATGGGTTGAACTAGATGGACTTAAAGTCTTCCTTCAACCTTAAAAACTATGTTACTACAGATCGAATGAGACCAATATCTCTCCTAAAATAACTAAGCAAATCCAACGTTGGTATTTTCCCAATATCGTTACCGCCGATATGTAAAACAAGAAGATCCGGGAGCGGGAAGGCGACCGAAATTTCACTTAAATAACAACAAAGATCATGTAACCTCAAACCCCTATACCCAAACCAGAAAATCAGGGCCTGCGTCGAATCAATCGACAAATTCTCGGTATAGCTTCTTACCGCTGCCCTCTTCTGGGCCCAATATATGTAGGAATGACCTACAATCCATACAATAATTGGTCCTAGGAAAAAATAATAACAACGTTAGACTAACAAATTAGGTCGAACATATAATCTTGCTCTATGTGATTTCCACCTCCCCAAGCGTTGGATGGACTGAGTACTCAACCCCGCACAAGCTGCCGTCGTGGCAGCACCAATCCTAAAAGAATGAGACGAGAATCGAAGATGCAAAATATAAAGGGAGGGGACAAGAGGCGCAATAGTGCCCTATCACTAGTGACACTAGTATGTAGATGGTGGTGCTGTGTGGCCGCTCACCTGGTCCAGTTGTGGTCCCCACAACTGGTTTGACTGCGTTTAGGAATCAATGTTCCAAGCTGCTGCAGGACCTCCACCTACCACTGGATCGTGGTATGTTCCAAGAAAGATGATGGGAGTGATGGTGTGTCACGGTCCGCGCTGCTTCTGGATAAAAAACTCACCAAAGAGCCCAGCAAACTTTCATCCTCTTTATTCCTTATTCCAACGCGTTTCAACGCCACAACCCTGAGGAAGACGCCGGGTTGTGGCGTTGAAACGCGTTGGAATAAGGAATAAAGAGGATGAAAGTTTGCTGGGCTCTTTGGTGAGTTTTTTATCCAGAAGCAGCGCGGACCGTGACACACCATCACTCCCATCATCTTTCTGAGAATCGAAGATGACTCATGTTCAACAAATTAAAGCATTTTTTTAGAACAGAAGAAAATTGATAAACAGTCACCGGGTCGCCATGTTCATGTATGAACAAAGACCCTTGAGAGGGGTGACGAACTGATAACCAATGTTGCATGTTCTGACAAGGACAAAGGCAAGAATTTGGAAGTGAATTGAGCTTCACAGACGTACCAGTACCTCGCTGATCAGTCTTAGATCTACGGACCCGGATCAAGATAAAACTGTCGAACAATGAGACATCCTCGACCCTCATACCAGAAAATTTAAACTTACTGTAAGATAACACTTCGCCGATCCTAAAAGCTCCAAAAAACATTAAAATAAAACACGTACGAAATAATGAGACTTCATAATCGGAAAAGCAAACATCCTTTAATACAAACCATAATTTCTTCAACACTTCCAAAGAAATAGGACGACGAGTATCGGGCATAGAATTCCCCTTCTGAACACCTTTCAAAAACTGACGAACAACAAACATATTAGACAAAGAACATCCTCCATATAGTTGGTGAAAAAATGATACGCCATACATAGTTTTTGTCAAACTCGACTGGCTGCGACCGGATCGCAAAAGTGCTTCGCAAAATTGAAGTACAATAATAGCATCACCAGTAACTGCAGAAATATGCCTTGTTGCACAAAAATTCAACCAGTCCCGCCATGCAGCCGCATAAGAGGCCCATGTTGAGGGAGCCACAGAGTTCCTAAGAAAACCAGTTATTGATCCTCCAACACCGTCCAAAGAACCGAGGGGCACTCCCTTCCGCAGTGACCCGCTGCCGGAAAGGAATCGCGGAAATCCGCCCAAAGCTGCCGAGAGAGAAATACTGCTGACATATTAACAGACTCAAGGTCGTGAGTCGCCTTTAACCAGATATTAAATCGAAGGCAAGATAACACCAGTCGGCGAAGCAGGCGACTAATGAGTGGACACTTCGAAGAAAGCGAATTGATGACAAACACCGATCCCTCAGTAGGGAAGCAAAAGGTGATACGCTTATTGACCAAACATGAGCCCCAAAGCTCCACAATGGCTAACAGCGCCACTAAATCCAATAACACCGGTGACTTACAAAAACCACGTTCAAGAAAAAACGCAGGCCAACGAGAGGAAGACCAATCCTGTCCATAAATTACACCAAAACCACAGGAAGGATCCGTATGCAAAAATAAAGATAATGACGAAGCCGACACGAAGTGATCCTGCAAACAGCAAATACCGTTAAAAGAAGATAAAAACTCATGCCAAACCAAAAGATCATCCCTCAATGCACGAGTCACCCGAATATGGCAACCCGAAGACGTGACACCTTTAGTGGCATCATAAAGGCGCCGCAAAAAGGGGCGACCCATTGGTAAAATGCGCAAGGCAAAATTCAAGCTACCCAAGAAGGATTGAAAATCCCTCAATGTAGCCTTCTCTCTACAAAACATGTCCGCTACTAACCGTTTCAGCTTATCCAACTTTGATTCGGACAGACTGAATTCCATCTTGTCGGAATCAATAGTGATACCCAAGTATTCCAGCTTAGTACAAGGAAACAGTCTTATCAGAAGCTAAAGAAACTCCAAAATGATCCATTAACCATAAAAAACGAGAAAGAAGAGAAAAACAATCATCGGAAAACCCCGATCCCACAAACAAAAAGTCGTCCAAATAATGTAACACACCAGCAGAAGGAAAATCCGACCCGACCGCCCATGATAAAAACGTAGAAAACGATTCAAAATAAAAACACGAAAGAGAAAATCCCATAGGGAGACAACGATCAAAATAAAACCCACCATCAAAATAAAAACCCAAAGAATTAAAACCAACTGGATGAACTGGCAAAAGCCGAAAAGCAGACTGAACATCAGATTTAGCTAACAGACAATGTCTACCGAAACGACGCAACAATTCGACCGTAGCTTCAAAACGCACATACTTAACCGCAGCTGCTGCAGGATCGACCTGATCATTAAGAGATCCCCCTTTCGGAAACGACAAATGATGTATAATATGAACAGAACCTGGCTCCTTCTTAGGGACAACCCCTAAAGGGGAAATCCTAAAATCCTCGAACGGTGGAACGGCAAAAGGGCCCGCTATGCGTCCCAATGAAAGTTCCTTCTCGATATGCCGAACCACCGCAGAAGGATGCTGAAGAGCTGACACCAGGTTCCTTCCAACCACACAACCTTTCCCACCGAAAGGGGGAACAAAAAACCCATTACGAAACGCATCAATTAACAAAGTTGCCGTTGCCCTGTCTGGAAAACTGCTTAACCATGGAAGCATGTTTTCCAGAATCACTGGGGTCGACGTTTTTAACCGAAGAATTCCCGACAGGGGCAGTGTATTGAGCAGACATTGCCTGCTTACAAAAGCACTTAGCGGCCGGGTGGCTACCTGCGCAAAATGGGCATTCATGTTTAAAGCGGCAAGAATTAGCCCACTTACATGAAGAATCATTAAACGCAAAACAAACTCCCTTCCGTGAAGCCGGAATCGAAGCAGGCTTCACAGACTGGTTGCGCTGCGGTAACACTAGATTACATAGTAACATAGTAACATAGTTTTTAAGGTTGAAGGAAGACTTTAAGTCCATCTAGTTCAACCCATAGCCTAACATGTTGATCCAGAGGAAGGCAAAAAAAAAACATGTGGCAACACTAAGCTCCACATTGGGGGAAAAAAATTCCTTCCTGACTCCAGATACGGCAATCAGACTAATTCCCTGGATCAACGCCCTATCAAAGAATCTAGTATGTATAACTGGTAATATTATAGTTTTCAAGAAAGGCATCCAGGCCCTTCTTAGATTGAGCCAAAGCCCGACATCCTTCACACCCCAAGCAATAGTGGGGTGAACAGCAAGCTTCTGACGAAAAGACTCGTCGTAATGAAGCCATGCTGACCCCCCAAAATTCCTATAACCTTAAGTATAATATCAAGGTGCTTGCACCCAATTATGAAAGGATTTGTACGGTTTACGCTTATCCGACTCGTGTTCTAATTTATCATCTTTTCTCTCGCCCCTGACTGGGTGTTCCCTAGACACTGGAAGGAGAGAAAAAATATCAACGTATTCGCGGTTCCAAATTTTCTCTTTAACAGCAAGCGAAAGATGGAACCCGAGAGGGGAAACCTCGCAAACGAGAGCTTCCTTAAACGCGAGGTCAGATACGGCAGCAGACCGTACCTCCGCATGCTCAACCGACGCCCCTGCCCTTTTCTCGCTAGGCTTAGCAGATAATGCAAGGGCGTCGGCAACGGCTTTAGCCACCACCGACCTAAAATCCTCAATATTAACCTGTGGAAGTGAATAAGATACAGTCTCACCATGACGCGATTGCAGCTGTGCAGGTCGAGATGCAGATGCTCCTGGTGCCGGCCGAGAATCAGGAACGGACGGAGAGAACGCAGGACGACGAGCCGATCGGCAAGCGAGCTCCTCTTCAGAAGATGGGTCCGAAGAAGACCATACCCGGCGAGCATCTTCAGACCTAGAAAGGGGAGGAAGAGGCAAATAAGACAATCCTGGAACGGTACTGCCCGAAGCATCCGGGCCGGCGTTGAAAGAAGCAGCAGGAACAGATCAAGATGCAGCATCCATCAGCATATTGGGACCTAAGCCCCTGTCCCAAGCAGACAAGTCCAGAGGAGTGCATTGCACAGAGTTAAATACAGCTGACTCATGACACGTCAGCTCCTGGGGCTGGCTACTATGATGCCAGATTGTGCAGATTCCTGAGGGCAGTCATGTGACCGTTTTCTAGAGGGCCGGCAGGTGGCGCTCTCAGAACATACCGGCCGCAGACCGCGCGATGTGGACGCTCCTCTGGCTCCCTTCTTCTTCTTCCTGGATCTGGACTGCCGGTTAGCTTCGCCGGCTCCCCACTGTGGTGGGGCGGAAGGAGAATACCGGGTCCTCACTCTCCTGTGAGTGCGGAGGTTGCGCCCGACAGACACCGGGAGCTCTGCACTATGAGAAGAAGGGGGCTCCATACCTGCCTCCCCAGCAGCTGTAGAATCACAGGTACCAGGCAGCAACAGTGCTAAACAGGACCGCAGTAAAGCCTCACCACCTGGCTGGCCAGCCCTCACAAGTAATTCAGATAACAGGCTGTCCATCTTCAATTCTGTCAGAGGTCTGACTGACCCTCTGACAGGAAAGTGGACCTATTTATAGCCTCCCACTGCCCACCAACCTGGCTGACCAATAGCCACCTAAGGTCACCATATCTTGACCATTGGCTGAAATCCAGCCAACCAGCACCTGTTGCCATGCACAAGCCCTAAGTGCCTGGCAACAATAGCCCTTCACTTGGCCCCATAACTGCATATATAGCAGCCTGTGTTGCCATGTTGTTCCCCGCTATCTGCTCAGGGGACATTACATACTCTCATGCAGACTACCACCTCACGGGGCTCCCGCCATGGCTCCGCCCACCACGCGGGGCTCCCACCATGGCTCCGCCCACCTTGCACCGCCCACCTTGCCCCGCTCCCGCCCGGCTCCGCCCACCTCGCCTGCGCTGACCACAGAGCTGCCGTCGTCTGCTGACCACAGAGCCGCTGTCGTCTGCTGACCACAGAGCCGCCGTCGTCTGCTGACCACAGAGCCCCCGTCGTCTGCTGACCACAGAGCCACCGCCGTCCTGCGCTGACCACTCTGCCTCCTTCCTGCGCTGACCACTCTCCCTCCTTCCTGCGCTGACCACTCTGCCTCCTTCCTGAGCTGACCACTCTGCCTCCTTCCTGCGCTGACCACAGAGCCTCCTTCCTGCGCTGACCACAGAGCCTCCTTCCTGCGCTGACCACAGAGCCGCCGTCCTCTGCTGACCACAGAGCCGCCGTCCTCTGCTGACCACAGAGCCGTCGTCCTCTGCTGACCACAGAGCCGCCGTCCTCTGCTGACCACAGAGCCGCCATCCTCTGCTGACCACAGAGCCGCCGTCCTCTGCTGACCACAGAGCCGCCGTCCTCTGCTGACCACAGAGCCGCCGTCTTCTGCTGACCACAGAGCCGCCGTCGTCTGCTGACCACAGAGCCGCCGTCGTCTGCTGACCACAGAGCCGCCGTCGTCTGCTGACCACAGAGCTGCCGCCGTCCTGCACTGACCACTCTGCCTCCTTCCTGCGCTGACCACTCTGCCTCCTTCCTGCGCTGACCACTCTGCCTCCTTTCTGCGCTGACCACTCTGCCTCCTTCCTGCACTGACCACTCTGCCTCCTTCCTGCGCTAACTACTCTGCCTCCTTCCTGCGCTGACCACAGAGCCTCCTTCCTGTGCTGACCACTCTCCCTCCTTCCTGCGCTGACCACTCTGCCTCCTTCCTGAGCTGACCACTCTGCCTCCTTCCTGCGCTGACCACAGAGCCTCCTTCCTGCGCTGACCACAGAGCCTCCTTCCTGCGCTGACCACAGAGCCGCCGTCCTCTGCTGACCACAGAGCCGCCGTCCTCTGCTGACCACAGAGCCGTCGTCCTCTGCTGACCACAGAGCCGCCGTCCTCTGCTGACCACAGAGCCGCCATCCTCTGCTGACCACAGAGCCGCCGTCCTCTGCTGACCACAGAGCCGCCGTCCTCTGCTGACCACAGAGCCGCCGTCGTCTGCTGACCACAGAGCCGCCGTCGTCTGCTGACCACAGAGCCGCCGTCGTCTGCTGACTACAGAGCTGCCGCCGTCCTGCACTGACCACTCTGCCTCCTTCCTGCGCTGACCACTCTGCCTCCTTCCTGCGCTGACCACTCTGCCTCCTTTCTGCGCTGACCACTCTGCCTCCTTCCTGCACTGACCATTCTGCCTCCTTCCTGCGCTAACCACTCTGCCTCCTTCCTGCGCTGACCACAGAGCCTCCTTCCTGCGCTGACCACAGAGCCTCCTTCCTGCGCTGACCACAGAGCCGCCGTCCTCTGCTGACTACAGAGCCGCCGTCCTCTGCTGACCACAGACACGCCGTCCTCTGATGACCACAGAGCCGCCGTCCTCTGCTGACCACAGAGCCGCCGTCCTCTGCTGACCACAGAGCCGCCGTCGTCTCCTGTCCACAGAGCCGCCATCGTCTGCTGACCACAGAGCCGCCGTCGTCTGCTGACCACAGAGCCGCCGCCATCCTGCGCTCACCAATCTGCCTCCTTCCTGAGCTGACCACTCTGCCTCCTTCCTGCGCTGGCCAGTCTGCCTCCTTCCTGCGCTGACCACTCTGACTCCTTCCTGCGCTGACCACTTTGACTCCTTCCTGCGCTGACCACTCTGCCTCCTTCCTGCGCTGACCACAGAGCCTCTTTCCTGCGCTGACCACAGAGCCTCCTTCCTGCGCTGAGCACAGAGCCTCCTTCCTGCGCTGACCACAGAGCCGCCATCCTCTGCTGACCACAGAGCCGCCGTCCTCTGCTGACCACAGACACGCCATCCTCTGCTGACCACAGAGCCGCTGTCCTCTGCTGACCACAGAGCCGCTGTCCTCTGCTGACCACAGAGCCGCCGTCCTCTGCTGACCACAGAGCCGCCGTCATCTGCTGACCACAGAGACGCCGTCGTCTGCTGACCACAGAGCCGCCGCCGTCCTGCGCTGACCACTCTGCCTCCTTCCTGCGCTGACCACTCTGCTTCCTTCCTGCGCTGACCACTCTGCCTCCTTCCTGCGCTGACCACTCTGCCTCCTTCCTGCACTGACCACAGAGCCTCCTTCCTGCGCTGACCACAGAGCCGCCGTCCTCTGCTGACCACAGAGCCACCGTATACTCTGCTACCCACTGAGCCACCATATACAGTGCTAACCACTGAGCCACCATATACAGTGCTAACCACTGAGCCACCGTATACAGTACTAACCACTGAGCCACCGAATACAGTGCTAACCACTGAGCCACCATACAATGCTAACCACTGAGCCACCATATAGTGTGCTAACCACTGAGCCACCGTATACAGTGCTACCCACTGAGCCACCTGTATACACACAATTAATTTCACCGCACTCCCCTAACTATTAGTAAATAAACTATATATGGATTCTAGACTACCCGATTCTATATTGCTTATTTTACTGCTGAAATTGGTAAAATATTCACACATACTTTATTAATGGTAAAAACCAAAATAAGCTACCAGTTTATTTCGGCAACAAAACAATTGGTGTTTTTCCTTGCAAACTCTGGAAGCCTTAGTTATTGTAGGCGGAAGGAATGGTGCTCTATAAATAAATAATAATAATAATAATAATAATAATGTGATGATAAAATGGCCTTCAGCAACTGAATGTACCACATTATATGGTAATAGCATATAACTAATACAATCAGTATACCGTACATACTATTATACTACTCCTCTTATTCAAATGTCAGCTCATTTGTTCTCACTAAAAGGTTATATTAATTATATTTTTACAGTTCAGACATAGATATCTTCTTCTTAACAAAATGAGTGGCTTGGTAAATAAATTGCATTATCCTGTAAGGAACCTGAGATTTCATATCCTTTTACTTCAGAGCTGTAATCATGACATACATGTGCATTTTCTCGTAGCTATTAGTAGAATTGATGCTGTGGTAGCAGGATCTAATTTATTATATCTAGACTCCATTTTGTGAATTTCAGGTATCTGTCCTCTCTAAAATGGAGGCCACTGTTTATTTTAAAAAAGGACTATATAGCTTCTTAGAAATAAAACCTAAGGAACATTAGAATGTGAAAGTTAAGACCATTACAGACTTTTAACAGTGTGCAAAAGGTGTTGACATTCAGCCCATAGGATGTATGTATGTAAATGCTAAAAGATAAGTTAACCAATGGCAATGTTACAATGTTTGTCTAAGAAAATACCTACCATATATACTCGAGTATAAGCCGACTTGAGTATAAGCCGAGGCCCCTAATTTTACCCTCCAAAACTAGGGAAATTTATTGACTCGAGTATAAGCCTAGGGTGAGAAATGCAGCAGACCCCCATCCTGTAATATAGCCCCACATCCCGGTATATAGCGCCCCCCAGCAGTAGTATACAGGTCCCCAGCAGTAGTATACAGGCCCCCAGCAGTAGTATACAGACCCCCTCCTTAGTATACAGGCCCCCTCCTTAGTATACAGGCCCCCTTCTTAGTATTCTGGTCCTCATCATGATATACAGCCCCCCTCCTTAGTATCTATCCCCCAGGCTGCGGCACACATTAAAATAACAAACATTTTATACATTACCTTTCTGGTGACTCCTATCTGACACCGCCGCGTCCTCCGGTTTCCCTGCTTCTTCTGGCTTGTGTCGGCTTCTATTGCTGTGGCCGATGCAGCAGCAATGACGTCATCGCTGCTACGCCGGTCACATGACACCATCAAAAGCAGGAAGAAGCCGGGAGACCGGAGGACGTGGTGGTGCCAGAAAGGAGTCGACGGAAAGGTAATGTATAAAATGTTTGTTATTTTAACAGGTGCTGTAACCTGGGGGATAGATACTAAGGAGAGTGGTTGTATATCACTGATTGGGGCCAGTGTAGTGCAATATGCACCGCTCCCCCCGCCGCTGATGGATGGGGGGATGCAGTGCATATTTATTACACTAATGGCGGCCCCACGTGACCACCCGTGGTCACTGCGGCCCCCTCTTGCCTCCTCCAACCCCCGATCACAGTTCCCCCCACAGCAAATACTGAGTGACTCGAGTATAAGCCGAGGGTGCAGTTTTCAGCACAAAAATTGTGCTGAAAAACTTGGCTTGTACTCGAGTATATACGGTATATAACATTGAGCCAATGATGGAAAAAACACTGGACATTGAGACAAAGAGAGTGACTTCTGATACATGACATGTTTGTCTTAGATCAGCACTTATACGTATGTACTGGTCTCCATGATTTAATTAGGAGCACACATAAATATCTTATATGTCCCATGCTAAATGGCGATGACACTGTGTATGGAGGACTTCTGACTGTTGTCCAACAGATTGTCAGGGGCATAAGGATTGGAGGAGCATAAGATTAATCCAGTAGTGGCTCTCTGAGACAACACAGGAACGTACCTGTGTATGTTGACGGAGGAGAGATAGCTTTTAACTGAGTGTAAGGCAGCTTTAACACTGCATTTTGTTCCCCGTTCAGTGGTCCTGTTGGAGCTTACGTCGTAACCCCCTACAAAACAGTATTTGTACATATTCACCAAAGGGGCCATTGACTTCAATAGCGCAGGCGAAGTCACCATGTACTTTCTCATGCACCAATTTGATGAGTATACATCTTCTGGAAGTGGACACCAAGATGCAGTCTACTACCAGAGGTTCAGACATAAACCCAGATGGGATCACTGAACGGTAAACAAAACGCAGTGTTAAAGCAGCCTTATTTTGACCAACTGCTAGTAACATAACTAGAGTGCTATGTGAAAAATTTGGACAGGGGCCCCCACCAGCATGTTGGTCAGCTCTACGAGCCCCTGAAGTAATTTCCCTTGTACTGTAATAATTGTCCTTGTCATAGCCTCTTTATTTAATAATGTCCCAAATTCTGGCACTCAATGTTTAGTTATGTCCCCAATTCTGGTCCTAATTCTTTAGTTAGGTCCTCTATCCTGGAGATTTTGTCTAATTATATACCCCATCCTGGCCCCATCCTGTAATAATGTCCCCGTCCTGACTTGATTCTGTAGGAATGTCCCCCATCCTGACCCCATCCTGTAATAATGTCTTCCGACCGTGACCTTCATATCATAGTTCCCCCTTCTTGCGCTCCTTCTTATAATAATGGCACCGTCCTTATGTTCTCTTCAAACACAAAAAAACAATGATTCTTCTTTCCTCTGGGTGTTCCCGCAGCGAGCAGTGCTCCCTTCTTCCTCCATAGCCGATGCAGGTGGCGGACGGTGCATGGCAGTGACGTCATCTGCTGACCTTTTATAGTCTAACGGTCATGATAGTTATTGTGGTGCAGAAATCTGGTGACTCGACTGATTGTACATGAAAGGATGCACATTCAACACTGAAATCAGGGCTGTCATGTACATGCCCCATCCTGCATGGGCCCGGTCACTGTCTCACTCTCTGCAATCGTTACACCCCTGCCAACTGCTATCTGAGCTATTCTGCTATGTTCAGCATAACTGAGCACCAAAAATCTAATTAGTGTTTATAGTTCCTGGATTTTACTACTCAAAATACAAATGATCAAAGTAAGCCATGTGCAGTCATTGATTCGGTAGGGGATGGCCTAAGATGAGACAAATGTCTTAAAATGGGTTCTAAGCACAAGACCACTTAAGCTATGTCCCATATTTGTGGATTATAGCTATAAATAAAATCTAGATTGACATTTAGATTAGCTTTTCCACTAAGGACATTTATTACCTGGCCATAACTCATGTAATATTACATAAAAATAGCAGGATGGGTGAGTGGTTAGACCTCTTGCTTTAAAGAACTGGGGTCCTGGGTTCAAGTCCCACTAATGATAACATCTGCAAGGAGTTTGTACGTTGTCTCCATATTTGTGGGATTTCCTTCTGGTGCCGGCCGCTGACTCTTGCACTGCCAACAAATGATAAGCTTTGATTTTCTATAATAGCATCAATACAATGAGTGGATGAAATTGCAAAAAGGGGGATGTGGGAAATGTGGCAGGTCTGGGAACTGGAAAGATCATATAAACATGTGAAGCAGAAAACATATGTCTGTTAATGCTGCCTACACAGAGGTGCAGCATTAAAGAGGGATGGAGCACATTTAGAAGGTATTCTAGTTTATTCAATGAACGTTCCCAGGCGCCAGTATATTCACATGAGTAAGTGAGCAGGCATCCCAGTAATCAAAACCAGTCATTTTTACTCCAGAGGACAAAAACATACAGATCTTTTGCAATATAAATGGCATTGGGATATAGAAGGAAATTGGTAACATTTTTCATTCTCCCAACAATTGACTTTACCATAGAGTTCAGCTGCTACTTTCCAAAGGAATATCATTTATGTATAGTTGGAAACAGACATTTACCGAAGCTCCTGTTATAAGAGAATAAGATGTCATTCCAACATGGGTCTATGGAGTTCATTGAAAATTGAGTTATACTTATTAGGTTTGCCTTTCCCTCATTCCAAGAGTCGCAGGAAACAAGTAGGAAGGATGTAAATGAGAAGCAAAACATGACATTCTAGAATAAACTATTCATTATCGAGTCATTTAGATTTAGCTGCTACAGTGATATTTTATCATGACAGTTGGGTATTTAAGTAGAAGTATGTAATGGTAATTTCCTCAACTTCAACAATGTATGGAAATAAAAGCCAACAGTGATGGGTATACCCCAACAAAAAATGCAAAAAATGTCAGTGTCTCAATAACTTGTCACGTGGCCTTGAGCATTTAACTACTTATCTTCTGAGTCCCACCGTCACCTTTCATGAGCAGAGCTGTTATATTGCATCCCATTTCTGTGAGTCCATTTTGGAACCTTGTCACCCTTGACATTCTGCATCTAATGAGGTCAATGGGCACAGTGGCAGGTCAAAATACAGTTAGAGTAGGGACCATCCTGAAATGGGTCACCTTGATGAGGTGGGATGGCTTAAATACATTTTTTTCAAAAAAAAGATATGTACCAAGTACCCTGTGTTTTCAACAGCACTAGTTTTTTATTATTTATTGCAAGGTATTTGGTCATAATCTGCACATACGTTTCTTGTTGTTTCAGGCTATTTGGTGGTCAGTGTGGGCATGCTCTACAGGCATGTTCACATAAGTTTTGCTCTGACTCTGACTGGTTTTTCTGTATTTCCATTTAACTACTTGTCTTCTGAGCCCCACCCTCCCCTTTCCTGAGCAGAGCTCACACTCAGCATCCTGATTCCAAAGAGGTCAGTGAGCATAGTGGCAGATCAGAATATAGTTAGAGTAGGGACTGTCCCAAAATGGGTCACCTTGACAAGATGGAATGGCTTAAACATGTTTTTTGCAAAAAAGGTATCTATCAAGTATCCTGTGTTTTTAACAGCACTAGTTTGTAATTATTTATTGCAAGGTATTTGGTCTTGATCTGCACATACCTTTCATGTTGTTTCTTTCTTTTTATATTGAATACTTGCAGAGAAATCAATATATTACAATGCAGAGGGCATGACATAATTCAAATAATATAATGAATGAACTCGAGTGACAGTAACCAAAAGCTCCTCCCCTATGACTGAAGACAGGTATGTGTGATGTGCAACACCTCACCTATGACTGAAGACAGGTAAGTGTGTGCAGTCACCTCCCCTATGACTGAAGACAGGTATGTGTGTGCAGTCACCTCCCCTATAACTGAAGCCAGGTATGTGTGTGCAGTCACCTCCCCTATGACTGAAGACAGGTAAGTGTGTGCAGTCACCTCCCCTATGACTGAAGACAGGTATGTGTGTGCAGTCACTCCCCTATGACTGAAGACAGTATGTGTGTGCAACAACCAACTCCCCTATGACTGAAGACAGGTAAGTGTGTGCAGTCACCTCCCCTATGACTGAAGACAGGTAAGTGTGTGCAGTCACCTCCGCATATAAAGTGTTTATTTAAGATATAAATAAGTGGAATTGTGTTTCTAGAAAACCAAGTTAGTGATGCACATTGGGCGCGGTTTAATATCACAAAACAACATGACCGATTCTCTTTATCACCATAGGTAGTGCTGTCCAATTTATACAATGTGCAAACCCAATTACAGAAAGGTTGGGACGCTGTGTAAACTATAAAGAAAACAACAATGCAGTGATTTGGAAATCTCATAGTCATATTTTATTCACAGCAGAAGTTAGAACACAGATCAGAAGGTGAACGTTGGAGAGATATTCTGTTTTTCATCTGGTGTACTCAGACTGTTAAAGAAGATTTAGCAA
Organism: Allobates femoralis; assembly: GCA_033576535.1. NCBI lineage: Eukaryota > Metazoa > Chordata > Amphibia > Anura > Aromobatidae > Allobates > Allobates femoralis. The sequence goes on along the minus strand of JARQOC010000005.1, from coordinate 70,224,374 downwards.
CAGATTCCATACTGTAAACTATATTTTATGAAAACATAACTTCAGTTTCTGTACTTTCAGGGGAATTTTCAGTTTAAGCTTTCATGGTGTCAAAATGAGGAATAAGACGTCTTCGTGCCATCCTGTGGATTGTATCATCCATTTTTTAGCAGACGTCTCAGCACTAGAAGCTTCAAATGTTTTTTAATTTTTCTCTCTTTATAGCTCACCACCCCTCCATTCTTTATACAGCTTTATAGCAGCGAATGGAATTTAATCCTACATTGTTATACAGATTCGTAGACAGATTTGAGCGATTTCTGAGAATGATCACTGCAGGAGGCAAAAATTGACTGGTAACCAAGGAAAAATACATTTTTCTTAAATAAGATGTATTGCAAAGTTTTTTTATTCTCCCTTTACTGTTGACTATTAAATAAATAAAAGATAAAATAGAAAATATTTAGACCTGATTAAGCTGGTGTATTTATTTCATAATTATATGTCAGAATGACTGGATAACCATGAAAAACACTAGTGCGTGCACTTATCATCTCCCACCTCGACTACTGCAACCTCCTGCTCTGTGGCCTCCTCTCTAACCTTGCACCACTACAATCCTAATCTCTGCTGCCTGACTAATCCACCTGTCTCTCTGCTATTCCACAACCTCTTTTCTCTGCCAAACCCTTACTGGCTTCTCATTGCCCAGAGACTCCAGTTCAAAACCCTAACCATGACATATAAAGCTATTCACAACCTGTCTCCATTACATCTGTTTCTGTTAGTGATGTTGGGCTCAACCTAAGGGGGTGCTCAGAAGTAGAAAAGGGAAAATCACAGTATAGTTGTACTTTGGCACACCAGAAAACTTGAGACTGGGAATTGCATGAAAAAAGTTTCATTTATTGACAATATCCGGCACAAGATTCAATACATAGATCAATTCCAACGTTTCAGTCTGATATTGCAGCTTTTTTCACCGATTATCTACATCAAATAGTGCTAAAACAGAATACAATCAATGCCGTTGTACCAATAACATGAATAAAGAAATGTGTAAATAAGTAAATCAAATGACCATATGTAACTTTGAAGTGTAGATACACAATGTTTACTTGTAGCTCATTGAGTAAATCATGATATGATCAGTAATGGAGAGTACTACAGTTCAGTACAAAGGATGGATAAAGGGATACAGTAGATGAGGAGAGAGACCCTGCCCACGAGGGCTTCACAGTCAACAAAGATCGGGTGAGGATACAGTAGGTGAGGAGAGAGGAGCCTGCCCACAAGGGCTCACAGTCTACAAGAGATGGGTGAGGACATAGTAGGTGATCAGAGAGGACCCTGCCTGCGAGAGGTTCACAGTCTACAAGGAATGAATGAGGATACAGTAGGAGAGGGTAGATCTGGTTGTACAGCTGTTTGGTTGGGACTGAGGATCACTGCAGGTTGTAGGATTGTCAGAAGAGGTGGGTCTTCAGGTTCCATTTGAAGGTTTTCACGGTGGTGAGAGTCTGATATATTGGGGCAGAGAGTTCAATAGTTTGGGGGATGCATGGGAGAAATCAGGTATGCGGTTGTGGGAAGAAGAGATAAGAGGGGAGGAGAGAAGAACTTGTGAGGATTTCAGGTTGCATGTAGGTAGGTAACGGGAGACCTTATCACAGATGTAAAGGACAGTATAGTTGTATTTTGGCACACCAGAAAACTTGAGACTGGGAATTGCATGAAAAAAGTGTTCATTTATTAGACAATATCCGGCAAAAGACATACATATATGCGTGATCCCTTTTTTCACCGATTATCTACATCAAATAGTGCAAAACAGAATACAATCAATGCCATTGTACCAATAACATGAATAAAGAAATGTGTAAATAAGTAAATTAAATGAGTATACATAACTTTGTAGGTAGATACACAATGTGTTAACCTTGATATATCATGAACATGGCAAGGACTGATGTGTCATATGCTGTGAGACTAATGATATAGGTCTCATAAGGATTTGAGAGTAAGGAGTTTTGAGGAGGAAAAAAAGGAGATAGGGTTAGTAATAGTCTAGAGGAGATCGAGAATTGAGACGCTAAAGTATGGAAACAGGGTAACAGAAGACCAAGACAAAGAGTATACTGTCCTTAGGATAAAGAAACACCTGAGGTAAAGACATACATGATAACATACCTCAAATTTCACATGCCACAGAGGTAAACCCAGAGGGATGTTAAGATAGGTTATTCTTTATATTGAACACTGTCTGTGGAAAAATGTATATGTATAAGGAAAAAAATGTTAATTTTTTTATATATATAAAAAAAATCCTTTAGGTTCAATTACCTTTAGGTAGTGAGATAACCGTATTCCCCGAGTTCTTGAGGTTCCCTTGTTTGTATATGATAATGTGATAGCTGATTCTGTGCTATATGATTGTCCTGTGACCTGGGAGTCACTATAATGTGGCATAAGAATATAGCGGTGCTCAGTAACATAAAAAGAACAGAGCCTCTAATAAATGTGCTGTACTGGAGTTATTTAGAAATCTGTGAAATAGTAGATGTTACCTGCACATATGTTAGGCAAAAGATTACTGGTTGGGAAAGGGACAAAGTCCTAAAGATAGAAAGAGAGGATTCAATGGTATGTAAGGAAAAGTAGCCTTAGTAGGGGTAAGAATAAGTCCTGTTACCTTATACTGTAAACGAAGTGTGCTCCCCAGCCATTGTCGTAGTAGTGTGCTCCTCGCTGCGCGATAATGAATGGAGGATATCGGCCATGTTCTGCGCTGTGATAACAGTGGTGTTCAATTAAAAGAATAACCTATCTTAACATCCCTCTGCGGTTACCTCTGTGGCATGTGAATTTGAGGTATATTATCGTGTATGTCTTTACCTCAGGTGTTTCTTTATCCTAAGGACAGTATACTCTTTATTTGTGGTCTTCTGTTACCCTGTTTCCATACTTTAGCATCTCAATTCTTAATCTCCTCTACACTCCCTGACAGAAGTTATGTCGCTTATCCATGTAATGTAAATGAGCTTATAACCTGACGTTAAATTTATCCATTGGTTGTATAAATACTCTTTTGAAAGCCGAAACCCTCCAAAATGTGGTTTATGTTAAGAAAATAAATTGGCATCAATGCTCAAATATTGATCATTTAATGAACACTGAATGGTCAGATTTTGGCAAGACAAAAGTTTTAAAGCACCCAATCCTAGTTTACATCCTCACCTGTGCTCAGTAAGTAATCAACTAATAAGTGGGTGGGTCTAAAAACAAACCCAGCACCCCCAGACCTTCACTTTAACTGCAATTTGAGCTCTGACAACATGCCAAAAATCCACCCTGCGACCAAAGCCTTGATTATCATGAGGCTGAAGACCAGATCCACTGCAGAGGTGGCTGGAACCTTTAATGTGTCTCAGCATCAAGTACAAAGAATTAAAAAAAGATTTGAAGAGACTGGAGATGGGTTTGACAAGCTCACATCCGGCAAACACCACAAAACAACTGCTTAGGAGGAACGTTTGTTGGTTAGAAAATCCAAAGCAAGCCCCTCTTCCACTGCAGTAGAGCTCCAACAGGCCTGGTCACCTCAAGTCCCTGTTTCAACTAGAACAGTTTGTAGGATTCTGTCTCGAAATGGCCTCCGTGGTTGAATCAGTGCCCAGAAGCCAGCACTAAACAAAAGGCAAATAAAAAAACGTGTGGCATTTGCAAAGTCCCACAGCCTGCTAAACAGATGGACGCTGGAAAAGTGTCAGAAGGTGGACATCTCTGATGAATCTTCAGTAGAATTACACTACAGCCACCGCAAATACCTAAGGAGACCTACTGGAGCCCGTATGGATCCAAAATACACCCAGAAAACAGTTAAATTTGGTGGTGGAAAGATCATGGTCTTGGGTTACATTCAGTATGGGGGTGTGCGAAACATTTGCAAGGTGGAAGGCAATATCAATAGCCTAAAATATCAAGAAGTGTTAACTACCTCTTATATTCCAAATAATAAAAGGGGTCAAATTCTGCAGCAGGATGGTGCTCCATCTCATACATTCATCTCTACAACTAAGTTCCTCCAGGCAAAAACAGATCAAGGTGCTCAAGGACTGTCCAGCCCAGTCACCAGACATGAACATGATTGAGCATGTTTGGGGTAAGATGAAAGAGGAAGCTTGGAAGACAAAACTAAAGAATCTAGATGAACTCTGGGAAGCATGTAAGACTGCATTATTTGCTATTCCTGATGACTTCATTAATAAATTGTATGAATCATTGTTGAACCACATGGATGCAGTCATGGAAGCTCATATTATTCTCACAGCATATGACACATCAGTCCATGCCACGATAAACGTTTGATTTTACTCCAACCTTTCTTTTATATTACATATACTCTTCGTGCACAGTTCCACTACGACCCCTAGACGTTCGTTAAACAGCAATCACGAACGTGGCGCGGTCATACAGTACATAGGTAATTTTGAAATACTAATCCACATTGTAATTGTTTTACCTTGTACTCATCTGTATGTACATATGTATATAAAGATATTTGAGATTCTCATTATGATGTATCAGGATTTGTCAAGGCTAATACATTGTGTATCTACACTACAAAGTTATATATGGTCATTTGATTTACTTATTTACACATTTCTTTATTCATGTTATTGGTACAATGGCATTGATTGTATTCTGTTTTGCACTATTTGATAAAGATAATCTGTGAAAAAAGCCGCATCAGTCTGAAACGTTGGAATTGATCTATGTATTGAATCTTGTGCCGGATATTGTCCAATAAATGAACACTTTTTTCAAGCAATTCCCAGTCTCAAGTTTTCTGGTGTGCCAAAGTACAACTATACTGTGCTTTACTTACATCTGTGATATGGTCTCCTGTTACCTACCTACAAGCAACCTGCAATCCTCACAAGGTCTTCTTCTCTCCTCCCCTCTTATCTCTTCTCCCCACAGCCGCATACAAGATTTCTCCTGTGCATCCACCAAACTATGGAACTCTCTGCCCCAATATATCAGACTCTCGCCCACCGTGGAAGACCCACCTGGTCCAACAATCCTACAACCTGCAGTGATCCTCAGTCCACCAAACCACCGTACAACCAGCTCTACCCTCTCCTACTGTATCCTCACCGATCCCTTGTAGACTGTAAGACCTCATGGTCAGGGTCTTCTCCTAACCTACTGTATTTTCACCCATCCCTTGTAGACTGTGAACCCTTGCGGGCAGGGTCCTCTCTCCTCACCCATCCCTTGTAGACTGTGAGCCCTCGTGATCAGGGCCATCTCTCCTTAGCTACTGTATCCTCAACCATCCCTTGTATACTGTGAAACTTCGTGGGCAGGGTCCTCTGTCCTAACCTACTGTATCCTCACCCATCCCTTGTAGACTGTGAGCCCTTGTGGGCAAGGTCCTGTGAGGTAGCACCGGGATTGCAAGATAAACGGCCGTGAGCCCGGTATCAGTTTATACAGTACCCGGATTTATTCATGAGGCACAGCAGTGGCACAAGTTGCTGGGTTCCGGGATGCAGCCGGGTACAATGCATACATCCACTGTTCAGTAACACGGTCCCTTCAGGTTAGGAGTTCTCTCCGGTGTAGGTCGCTCTCGGCTCCGGGTTAGGCCGTGTTGTAACAACATACAGCCTTTCACACCCTGGACCTGACCACTCAGCAGTCCCTTCTGCCTCAACTCAGGCCAAAGCTCTCCACAGAGAACCCCGCCCTATCTCCTAACCTAGCATTTAACCCCATCTCTCCCTCCGGGGAAAACCTACAAGACCTGGCCTGCAGTGGAGCATCCCTCCATCCTACCTTCCATTCCGGGTTCAATACGTGACAGTGCACATTCTGGGGGACACATAGCGGCCCTCGCATATGATCCCCCTCACTGTCTTACAGTCCTCTCTCCTCACCTACTATATACTCACCCATACCTTGTAGACTGTGAGCCCTCATGGGCAGGGTCCTCTCACCTCACCTACTGTATCCTCACCCATCCCTTGTAGACTGAGCCCTCATGGGCAGGGTCCTCTCTCCTCACCTACTATATTCTCACCCATACCTTGTAGACTGTGAGCCGTCAGGGTGCTCTCACCTCACCTACTGTATCCTCACCCATCCCTTGTATACTGTGAGCCTTTGTGGGCAGGGTCCTCTGTCCTAACCTACTATATCCTCACTCATCCCTTTTAGACCGTGAGCACTCATGGGAAGAGTTCTCTCCCCTCTCCTACTGTATTCTCACCCATCCTTTGTAGACTGTGAGCTCTCACAGGCAGGGTCCTCTCCCCTTTCCTACTGTATCCTCACCCATCTCTTGTAGATTGTGAGCCCTCGCGGGCAGGGTCATCTCTCCTCTCCTACTGTATCCTCACCCATCCTTTGTAGACTGTGAGCTCTCACAGGCAGGGTCCTCTCCGCTCTCCTACTGTATCCTCACCCATCCTTTGTAGACTGTGAGCTCTCATGGGCAGGGTCCTCTCACCTCCTGTACCTGCCTGTGCCTTGTATTATTCATAAATATTGTACTTGTCGATGCATTCCCCTTTTGCCATGTAAAGTGCCATGGAATAAATGCTGCTATAATAATAAATAATAATCATAAAAATAATGCTAAAAAAAGCATTATATCAGTCCAATATGCTCGTGAGTCCAGGTATATGTAGTCCTCTACCTCACTACCTGATTAACAGTTGCAGCTTGAGCTGAGCAGTGTGGGATCCCATCATAGTCTAAAAAAAAAAATACCCAACCCCCACCCCCTCTCACCCCCCCAAAAATTCACTGATTGGCTGCAACATCAGGCAACAGGCAAAGAACGTCGACATTCTAGTAGAGAAAGATGAAGAATCGGTGAGTATTATATTTTTTCACACCATACTGAACCCATTAAAAAAAGAAGGTGAAGGACCCCTTTAAAAAGTAAATTATATACAAAACCTATATTGTATATTCATCTTCTGGTTTCTGATTCTATTAAATTTGACAAGGAAAAACTCTTTAAGCAGCCTGAATAATAAAATAACGGATACATAAAATAGTGTTATTAGAAACCTTATTAGAGAAGTAAAAAAGAGACAAATGTGGCAAAATATAATTTAGAAAGCAACAGGGAATGAAAGTATATAATTTGTGAGTTCCTGTGCTCTGGTAATATTATGCCTTGTAACTATTTATAATGCTAAATTGGATTTTTTATATTTGTGATGGAAAATACTTTGCAAGTTACATATATATATATACATATATAAAGGGTTGCGGGAAGATTGACGGTCTCTGCATGCATTACAGTTTAGGTACATTGCCGATGTCCTATAAAACTGAACGTAATTATATACATTAATGCTTGCAATGAATGGATATCACGCTGACTTTGTGTACAGGCATGACTATTTTTACCATAGTAAACATATACGGTATATGTGGCACGCTTGTGTTGAAACTCTCCATGTCGGCTTCTATTCAGAGTTGTTTTCAAAATGAAATATAATTTACAATATCAAGTCATGGATGAAAGCTGCGTTATCCGGGATGAGGTTAACAATGGGTCATTGTGCATGAGGGATAATCAGTTGTTAAAGTTGGTTTTACAACTTTCCCCCCCAAAAAAGCCATGAATAAATGTAATGAAAATATCAAAATATATACTCATTACTGAGTTTTCTGCCTATGCACAACGTTGAGAACCTGGATCAGTCATGGTCTAAAAAAATTAGTCCCGGCACACAAACCTCAGCAGCCAGTGGCATAACTTGAAGCTTATGGGCCCCAATGGGAAAGCTCCAATGGGGCCCCCAATTGTTACAAATCTTTAGTAGCAAAGGGGGACCCCCTAGACAGCTGCACCTGTTGTAGTAACACCCTAGTAGGGTCGGCTTCACAAGTCACAGTTCCACAATTCATGTACAGAGCGCAATTTCAGAACTAGTTGTGGGGTCTTCTGACCCAAGTTAACAGCTTGAGTAGACCAGTGGCCAGTTCAGACCATGGACATATAAAGCCAAGCTAAGTCACAGAGACACATTATAGCTCTAAGCTCTTTTAATGTCTGTGTTTTGTCCGATTTTCAGTATCAAACTCACACATCAACTCACTTGCACGGCATCCTCTGAAGAGGCACGCCTACTATGGTGATGTATAATGTCCCTTTCATGCAGCACCAATTCCTGGCATGCCAACATAAGCTGATGGTCTCTTATAGGCTGGCGGCATGTACTCCGAGGCAAGGACACGATAGGTCTCTGTGGCGTGATACTTTTAAGCTGAATGTGGTTCCTGAAGTAGGTGCTGGGGTCGGTGACCCCTTCTCGAGTATGGGCCTAGTAGTGTTCACACCCTCTGTGACTGCCCCTGGCTCAGAAAAAGTTTATCAGTGTGAGAGATATAGTGATACAGCCCTGATGTCCTGGTTTAACCTCCTGCATGAGATTGTGGATGGTGGGGGAAGTGCAGCTGAGTTTAGTTGTGTCTATGTCATGAGGACTGTGGGGGAAAGGAAAACTGGGGGCCTGATCTGCCCCTCTAGCAAGGGAGCCATCAACTAATCTTAACTCAGGAATACTCTTGTTGGTGGAGAGACCAGAGTCTCCACCCTATCCCTTCTCCTATACAGTCTTGAGCTAATTCCTACTCCCCCCCCCCTAAAGCTTGGAACCCACTGTAAAGACTGACAGGGGAGAACCAAAAAACAAACTCACATCACTCACACACAGGAAAAACACAATAAGTAATAAGGGAGAAAACAAGTACAAGCAGCAGTAAAAATGCAACAAGTAAAGTATTCACTAAACACCAAACAGTAGCAACTGTCACCAGATTACTGGAACACCAAGAAAAGGATCGGTATGCTAGAGCAATGCTCCATGTAAGAACAGATTCCACCATCTTAAAAAGGCAGGGACCAACGTGATAGGTTTCCAGACATGGATTATAGAGGTAATCAGGAGTCATACAGAGATTAACTCCTGTTAGTCTGTGAAACTCAGAAGCATAAAAGAAACCTCATTGTGGAGTGTCAGAATCTGACGTGTGAACAGAGCCAGATGCCACCATGACACTCTGCATGTTTTGAGCAAAACGGCGTATGACAGTCACATTACAAATCTTTCCTGATTACTGAGTATGTCATAATCACACTTATGTCTGCTATACTCAAGCTACTTGTACTGCCTCTGCAGTGAGGTCACGCTGTCATTACAACTCACACAGGCATTGCCTGTTCTGAGATAATTCTATGTAAGAGGTAATAATAACCCCCTGCTCTGTTCTTACTGCAGAATGAGTACAAGTTGAGCACAACAGATATAAGTGATTGCTGACCCATGTCCAGACAGGCAGTGGGAGGAGGGTCAGTACAGCAGCTGACAGTGGTATGAGAGAATAGCAGATACGGTAGATGGATTTGTAATGTAACACTTCTAAACTCAACTGTGCTGCCCATCTCCCCACAGAGGCCGCATGTGAAAGCTGTTAGTCCTATGTACTTTGTAATCATGCAATAGGTTACACCAGGAGATCAGAGCTGTATCCTTACATCTGGCACACTGAGAAATCTGCTTCAAACTGAAGTGGGGGGTTCTTTCTTTTGACTGTTTCTACCCATTATCACAAGTCCGCAAACAGGGAGAAGAAGTATATGCTCCAAGTGAAACCTGTCTAATAACACCCACTGGGGACTTTAAAAATGTTAACTCATTAGGTGTCAAATACTTTGATTGCCAGTGAGTTGGTCGACAGGGTAGGGGGTACTCGGATACCGGGACAGGTGGTTACTTCGGTGGGGGGGATCACAGCTGGTTGGTTCCTGGTTCTGTGCCCTGGACCCTCAATGGTGGGGTGGGGGTGATAATGATGGGGGAATGGTAACCTGAAGCCACCTGTGGTACCTGGTAATAGGGTTACCAGCACTGCCGCCGGCCACTGAGGTGATGTAAATGCAGCTTTGGTAGTACAGCTCCCCACAAGTGGAGGTTTACCTCAGGGCAGCAGGGTGGATGAGGGGAGTGAACACTGCAGGCGGCGATGGTGAAGCAGGCACACGCACACAATAGTCTTTGATTAGGTACCTTTTTACTGATGTCCAGTAACAGGTACGGTCCAGGAGGGTAACCAGGTTTCGGTGAAGCTTGGGACGTTCACCTTGGAGAGTTGTGAGGCCTCCTCTGTTAGTGTGTGCTGTGATTGGGGTAAGTTCTGCCTGTAACTGAACTTGCTGCTCTTTCTCCTCTCAGGGTACTACTTCACAACCAACAATGAGGACCTTTCTGTGGGGATCCCTATTCTCCTGTCGGGCCCCTGGTCCTATGCTTGGTCAGGTTTGAGGTCTCAATTGGTGTAACGTCAGGGGGATTAAATCATCCAGGTTTGTCCAGGCTTTCTCAGCTATTCTTTAGAATGATAGCAACTTGGACTCCGGTGTCTGGGTGGGCTAAAGGGATACCAGGTATGTTCCCTTCTTAATTCTTACTACTTCTACCACTGGCCTCCATACCTCTCCCTAGGACGCTGCACAGCGGGGTCAGGTTTCCTGGTTCTGGACCTGGCTTGGTCCCACAACCAGCTCCTTTCAGTCCTTCTGTACTCACTCACTGCAGACTGACTGGAACTAACTTCAGTACTAACTAGCTGACTCCTCCCCTCAGGCCTGGATCTTTATAGGGGATCTGTCTTAAAGGACAGCCAGTTGGGCTCCCCCTCCAGGTCTGGGGTGGAAGGTGTTGGGTGCTGTGTGTGCCAAGGTGTACATCCCTCCCTGCATCGGTGGGTCCTGTGGCAATCCCCCACAGGGTGCCACACCAATATCTCCTAAACGGTGGGTTGATATTTAAAGAAAAATGAACCTTTTATTCCACTCTCCAGACATTATTAAATCATGTGTCCAGTTCAGTATGAAAAGTTTGATAACACCTTTCATAACAGGGCTATTTTCCAATTTTCATTCTCTCCTCCCCTTCTTTCCATCCACATAGCCAAATGAGGGCTTGTTTCTGTGGGACAAGTTGGCATCATTCAAAAGTATATTCAGTTTATCATGTGACACTGGAAAGTGGGAAAAGAATCAAAGTGCATTGAGATGAAAAAAAAATCCTCAATTCTTTTTCTTTTTTGGGGGGGAAAGGAGTTATTTTCCATATTCAATTTATGGCAAAGATGACAGTATGAGTCTCCATGTCAGCATGATTATACAGATACAAAATATATATATTTTTTATTTTAATTGGTGAAAATTAATTTAGAAATTTGTAATAAAAAATGTACTTGTACTGCCATTTTTCAAAACCCATAGCATTTTTATTTTCCAATATCAGGATGTTTGAGGGATTGTTTTTTGTCTCCTGAGCTGACATTTTTATGAATGCAATTTTGGGGGATCACCTCTTATTGAAATGATGCGGCATCCAAAAAAAATCTTAATTCTGCAGTTTTGATTATCTTGCTTGGCGTGCCATCTACCAATCAGGTTAATTCATTTTATATTTTCATAGATCATACTTTTACAAACGCATCAATACCAAATATGGGTCTTTTTTTTTAATTACCCTACTTTATTTTTAATGGGGTAAAAGGGGAATGATTTGATCTTTTATTTTTTTATATTTTTAAAACCCTTTTTCACTTTTTCCAGCATTTCTTGGTCTCCTTAGGGGACTTGAACTTGAGATCATATAATTGCTTGTACTATACTTAGCAGTGCAATAGCGCTGTTATGTACAGTATACTGAAGATCACGGTCTGCTATAAATGCCAGATAAACACATACCGACTCAGTAGTTAGCACTGCAACCTTGCAGCACTTGGGTCCTGGGTTCAAATCCCACCAGGAACAACATCTGCAAGCAGTTTGTATGTTCTCCCGTGTTTGCATGGGTTTCCTCCAGGCACCCCCCAAAGACATACTGATAGGACGTTTAGATTGTGAATCCAATGGGGACATTATTGCAAATGTATGGAATTAATAGCACTATATACATTTTTAAGCTCTAAAAGGGGCTTTGGGGTAACATGAAAGTAAAAACATTTATATAACTCTTCCAGTACACAACAGATCATACATATATATTTAATATTAAATGGAATACCATATTTTTCACTGTATAAGACATACCGGATTATAAGATGCACCCTCAAATTTGGTGAAGGAAAAAAATTTTTTTTTTAGTATTAAAAGGGGTACATTTAATACCAGTGCCAATGCCAATGTCCAACTTATAATCAGTATGTAACCAGTCCCCCATCCTGGTGATACATAGCGGCCCCTATCATGGTAGTGACAGGCCCACTCCAGGGCAATGGGGATACTCAGCACCAGGCCAGTTGTTATTGTCCTTTTTCATTTGGGGGATGTCATGGCGGCGACCCAGTTCCGTGGCCTTCGCAGTGTCATTAAATAGAAAGGATGCTGGGCTTTGATGACGGGGATTGGAAAAGGGGGTATTCGTGACGCCACCCGCGGTGTGCGGCCATGTGTGGCCTACAGCTGCCGCGACGTGTTCAGGGTCGATCCCCTGTTTCATTCACCAGCCCCTCTGTTCCTCTGCCAGATATGGGCGTACAGGTGATCTTAGTCTCTTAGTGTTCTTCTGCACCCCAAGGGCTCCTTCCTTCTTCTACATGTTCCCGTCTTTCCTTCCCGGGGCGAGCGTGACCGTGCTTCAGCCTATGGGAGCTAATACCTCCACCACCTCTCGACTCTCACACGAACTTCCTACTCCATTGCCGTCTTCCTCCCGATTCCCTCTATGTTCTACTCGTGTCCCCCTCTCTGAGACTGGGCCCACCCTCTCGTCTCCGCCCACCGTCCCTGCCCACGGTCCTACGTGTATGTTGCGGTGTGGGGTCTCAATTTCACCAGCCCATTATCTGGAGAACAGGAGCTCTACTCTCCCGCTACTGGAGCAGTGCAGTACTCCCGGTGGCAGTCAGATCAGGGGTCGCCACATTCCCCCTTGGCAAAGGTTAGCTCGTCCCTGAGCAACCTCCAATAAGTCACAAAACTTACTTTTTTTTTAGCTAGAAAAATTTAATAGACGCTTTCTTTTCATCCCTATCGGTAGGTACAAACTATAAGTAACAAAACACAGGTTATTTCTTTAAGTCCCAGGGTAGAAAAATAAAAATAGAATATAACATGTGAATAAATTACAAAGTTTTCAGTCCTGCGGGTCGCAGCACTCATTAGCCACCGGCCGGAGCCCAACACAGTTCTTATTCAGGTGCAGAATCATTTGCCGGGCTAGACTTTCTCCACCGTCCACTTTGCTCAATGATTACGGCGGGTCAATTATTTACACTATAAACATCTCTACAATCCCTGGTACCTAACTAACTATACACTGTACATCACATTTACAAGGCAACAGATTACTTTCAACAAACTATTATTTACAGTTCTTCAAACTGACTTTCCAGTTCTTACTTTATGGGCGAGGTCCGCTTGCCTGCAAATCGTCCTCACCACTTGAAAGTTCCGCCGACTCTGCACACGGGGACCTCGGCGGTGTGATCTCATACACTCTCAGTGCATACCAGCCTCGGTGCCCCATATCCGGGTGTAACGGATCTCGACTCCAGGGTATAAACCTCGACCGGGGTGTCCTTTTGGGAAGTACGACTTCACATCACGTCGGCTGACGAAAACTTCCTCCTCCAAGCCATACTACTTGATGAACCCCCAGCCGTTCCAGAGGTGGAAGTCCACAACTACTCCGCTGCGCCATTCAGCCAGGTCGAGTGCAGGTGTCTTCTGGACTTGGTCTTTCTCTTCAAGGTTGACCTCCTCCTGCTGCCTCGAGCATTCTTGATGCTGCCGCCGCTCCTCTTCTTCAACTGCTTGTCTTCGCTCCCAATAGCTGTTGTTGTGCTTGTTCTCCACTGTTGTCTCTCCAGCCTAGGCCGCAACCGAGCACCCCACTTCTGCATTCTCATGGGGGGCCCTTCCCTCTCTCGGCCTCAGGGGTTTCCACCAGACCCACATCTCTCTACGGCTTCTCGGGGCCACCCTCAGGCCTTGGTGCTGGTCCGGGTGGGTCTAGTATGGCTGCTGGCGGCACTTCTGTCTCCACTGGGGTAGCCAACTTGTTTAAGCATGGTGGTTCGGCTGCTGGCTTCTCCACCTTACTGGAGGCTCTGGCACTCGGATTCTCTGTGCTAACTTCTTCAGCTGGGTCCCGCTTCCATGTGTTGATGGCCCACACCTGAGCCCTCCTCAGCAACTGGCTCAACTCCTTCGCCGCGTCTTCCATGTCGTTGGCATCGGTACACTGGACCGGGTCTATAACCTCTCTGGTTGCACTGGGGGCTATTCTTCTTTCCTGCCGGCCGGGGTATCTGTCCCGTTGCTCGCCATGATGCTACACACCACGCAGTTCTCCTTCGTTCTGCGTTGTTCTGGGGCCGCACCTTTCTGGCCCTTCTCCATGCCTCTGGGCAGAGGCAACACACCTCTTAGCAGGCCCCCTTGGCTTTCTCTTAGTACGCAGGGTGGGCCTGCTCTTTCGCTCTTTCTTTCACATGGACCCTTCCCATGAAGGGGGCCTAGACACGCCCCAGACTTACATGTGGCGCTCTGTCTTTCTGGTCGCCATTTTACAAGTTCTTTCGTTATACAACATTTTTGATCAGTTCTTTCTCATTCAAAGCCAATTGAGACACGGTGCCACTGGGTAGTTCCCATCCTGTTTGTGACGCCAAGTTGACACGCCTACTCCAGGGCAATGGGGATACTCGGGACTGGGCCAGTTGTTACGATCCTTTTCATTCGGGGGATGCCACAGTGGTGACCCGGCTCCGTGGGCTTGGTGGTGTCATTAAATAGAAGGGATGCTGGGCTTTGATGATGGGGGTTCGAAAAGGGGGTATTCGTGCTGCCAACTGCGGTATGCGGCCACCGCTGCTGCAGAACATCTGGGGACAATGCTCGGCAGCCTGGATGGCTTCTGTGGGGAGCGAGATCCCCAGGGCAGTGGGTAAAGACGTCAGTTCATACTTGGCCAGTGTTCATCGGGTAATCAGCACCTCGGTGTATCAGGCGGCTTCTGCAGTCGGTGGACACCGCAAAGAAAAGTTTCACGTACATCTGTGGGAGTTCTGTACCTTTACCTCAAAACACCATCCAGGCCGCCAGATGCTTCCCTCTGTCAATCTCCGGTCCAGCTGTTTCTCAAAAACCGGGACAGTGTCGTCAAGACCCGTAGGTTTTCCTTGCTCTCTCAGGGTGTTTCCTTCATGCTCAGTGTTCCTTTCACTGGTGGTACTCTCAGCGCCTCTAACTCACCTCACCTTTCATCAGCGCCTCCGCGCACAGAGCACGGGTACCAACAGCCACAGGCATTGATTGGCACCACTTCCTAGTGCTGCGCATTAATACGGCTGCCTTCTCTGAGATGTGCCAGGTTTTTGGGCCACCGTTCCCTTTAAGACCTCATGGCCTCCGGTTTCAATGGTTCGGGTTTACAGCTGCCACGCCGTGTTCAGGGCCGGTCCCCTGTTTTGTCCACCAGCCCCTCTGTCCCTCTGCCTGATACCTGTGTACGGATGATCTTAGTCTTCTTCTGCATCCCAAGGACTCCTTCAGTCTTCTACATCTATCCAGTCTTTCCTTCCTGGGGAGAGCGTGACTGTGCTCCAGCCCATGGGAGCTAATGTGGAGCCCCCACGGGACGGGGGTACTCGGTGCTGGACCGGTCGGTGCCGGGGAAGTCACGGGTGGCTTGGTCCAGACCGTGTCCCTGGGCCCACACAATAAGATGGGGAATATTTACAAGGGGATTTGTCACGGGTGACGCCACCCACTTGGTGTGGCCAGCGATGGGGCCGCCGCTGCTGCAGAACCTCCGGGGGTGATGGAATGGCAGCGGAGATGGTGTAGTTCCAGTGGGGAGAACTGTATCCCCCGGGGCAGTAAGGGTTAAGTCTATTGGGGTTATAGATGGTGGAGACGGGGTTAAAGGACACACACTCACGTTTGGTCAACACTGGTGCACTTCTCCTTCTCTCCTGAGGCTGCAGAGCTGACAGGCTTGTAACAGGGGGAAGCTCTCTGTGCTGAATCTGGAGCAAAGGTCGCAATCAATACACAGACTCACAGTTTTGCTGTTTTCCAAAGCTTTACTGCTGATGTTACTGCAGATTATAGTCCACAGAGTCTGTAATGGTGCCGAGCTCTCTCTTCCCACCCTGTCCGGGGTCGTCAGCGTCCTTATGCTGCACTGTGTGTGTGTCCTGGCTGCTGCTATTAGCTGAGCTGCTGGGATTCCTCACGTCTCTCTCTCTGTATTCTGCTGGTACCACTTGGCTAGGCAACTTGAGTTGTGCTGACCTCTCTGTGTTGCTTCGCTCTGGTACTAGGGGCATCTAGAGATCCCACTGTTCCGGGATTCACTGTGCTGTGGGTGCCAGACACAGTACCGGATCCGGTGTCCGTTTCTGTGCGTTCTTCTGGGGCAAGTGAAGGTATCACTCAGCTCCCAGACGTGTTCCTCAGTCTGTCGTTTCTCCTATTCCTCTGACCCTCACTAGGTCTGCACTGAGCTAACTCTGCTCTCTGTGTGCTCTTCACAGCCCTGCTCCGAGCTGAACTGAGCTCTCCCTCATGGGCAAGAGTATATAAGGAAGCAGGTTGTGCTCCCCCTCTTGGCCCAGAGGTGCTAGTGTTTGTCAGTGTGTAGTGGGGAGAGAACCCATGTGATGTTATTGTGGCTTATTAACCCATGGGGTGCCACACTAACACCTCAACCACCTCTCGACTCTCACCCCAACTTCCTACTCCTTTGCTGTCTTCCTCCCGACTCCCTCTACATTCTACCCAGTGTCTCCCTCTCTGAGACTGGGCCCACCCTCCTGAGTCCGCCCACCGTCCCGGGTCCACCCACCATCTCATATCTGCCCACCATCCCTGCCTTGGGTCCTACGTGTGTTGCAGTGTGGGGTCTCAATTTCACCATTCCAATATATGGAGAACCTGAGCACTACTCTCCCGCTAATGGAGGAGTGCAGTACTCCCAGTGTCAGCCAGACCAGCGGGGTGCCACAGTGGTACATAGCAGCTACTAATCATCCTGATGGTACATAGCAGCCCCCAATCCTGGTGGTACATAGCCACCACATACTGAACCCACCCAGGGTATGTTGCGGGGGTGCAGGAGGCAGGTGCACGGAGGGTAGAGGCAAATCTCATAGCTGCAGGAGTCACAGCGTCCATGTCCCAGCATGCATTGCTGAGCTGCAATGCGTGCTCTAGTGTTCAGACTTCCAGAAAATGGCCATGGAGGCGGTGCATGTGCAGATCGAGATCTGTGCTCATTTTCTGGAAGTCTGGACACTAGAGCGCGAATTGCATCTCAGTAATGCATGCAGGGACATGGATAATTGCGGCGCCCACCATACGCTGCCGTGTTTCCCCTGCAGCTCTGGGCTTTGCCGCCACCCTCCATGTACCCGTGAAACCTGCCTCCTGCAGGGTTTTTTTTTTAATTTTCAGATTTTAAGACACATCCCTGTATTTCCTCGAATTTGAGGGAAAAAAGTGCATCTTATAATCCAAAAAATACAGTATATTCAGTGCACTCACTAACACTAATTGATCGCTGAGCTCACCAGCCTGCTGAAGCCATCTGGAGGGGAAAGACGTTCCTGTTGGAAAGTGTTAATTGATAAGGCAGTAGAAGCAAGCGAGGTGGGGTAAAAAATTTTGTTAGGGCACTAATCCAGTAGATCATCCTGACACAAGGTAGCATCTGGTGCATGATTGTGTGTTTCCTTCAATTGCTAAGCATCAGGATCTTGTGTGCCTGTTTGAGCAGACTAGTACACAAAAATACAGTAGGAGAAATGGTGCGTGCAGGCAGCTATCTAACCCATTATTTTTTAAGATGTAGTGGCCCACCGGGAATTTGCCCTTTAGGTCAGATGGCCAGGCCGGGCATGATGATATCCTGCTCTGAATGTGTTCATTCAATTACAAGTCAAAGGTCCTAGTGCCTAATGAGTCCTAAAGGACCAAAATATTAGGAGACACAAGTTTTAACAATCAGCTTCAATTAACATCGCACTATATGGACTGAACATCAAGACTTACCGTAGTAGATAAATGCTATGGACAAGCACATCAAGCAGAAATATTGAGGATTAAAATTGTCACTATATGATCTTTTATTATTTTAGGTAAATGTTAGTGTACCAACTCCTGGGACATTCACATGCTACTCTTACAATGTAGTGTATTTAATTACCGTATATACTCGTGTATAAGCCGACCCGTGTATAAGCTGACCCCCCTACTTTTGCCCCCAAAAACTGGGAAAACTTATTGACTCGCGTATAAGCCGAGGGTGGACTCCAGCACAGGTATACACATCCCAGCACAGGGTATACAGGCCCCCAGCACAGGGTATACAGGCCCCCAGGCACAGGGTATACAGGCCCCCAGGCACAGGGTATACAGGCCCCCAGGCACAGGGTGCACAGGGTATACAGGCCCCCAGGCACAGGGTATACAGGCCCCCAGGCACAGGGTATACAGGCCCCCAGGCACAGGGTGCACAGGGTATACAGGCCCCCAGGCACAGGGTATACAGGCCCCCAGGCACAGGGTATACAGGCCCACAGGCTTAGGGTATACAGGCCCCCAGGCTCAGGGTATACAGGCCCCCAGGCTCAGGGTATACAGGCCCCCAGGCTCAGGGTATACAGGCCCCCAGGCTCAGGGTATACAGGCCCCCAGGCTCACGGTATGGCGCCCCCCCTCCATGCTGCCGCTGCTCAGTGTACAATAAATAGTGTTATTATCTCACCGGCCCGGTCTCAGTGCATCCTCCCTGCAAGGCTGCGTGTCATGTGACCGGCCGGTGATGTCATCGCCGTGAGCCCCGGTCACATGACACGCAGGGAGGAGGGAGGATGCACTGAGACAGGGCCGGTGAGAGATAATAACACTGTATTTATTGTACACTAAGCAGCGGCAGCATGGAGGGGGGGGGGTGCCATACTGTGAGGGATGGGGGGGGGCTGTATACCCCGCGCTGGGGGGCTGTAAGGTGATATGCACTGCTCCCCCTGCGGATGGGCGGGGGATGCAGTGCATATCATGAATAAGTTATGAGCGGCTCCACGTCACGAGCCGCTCATATTGCAGCCTTCCCCCACCTCCTCCAGCCTCCTCCTGCCTCCTCCTGCTCCCGGACACAGCCCCCACTTCACAGAAAAGTATATGACTCGTGTATAAGCCGAGGGGGGGACTTTTCAGCCCAATTTTTGGGCTGAAAAAGTCGGCTTATACACGAGTATATACGGTATGTGCACTATATGTCCTGTGGGGACTTTTTATGTTAGGAAGACAGGTCAATGGCTAAGAGTAAGGATGAGGTCTCATCGTCACACAATTACAGACAAAAAAATTCGTTTTTTCAGTAGCCAAACATTTTTCTGGTTAAGGACATAACATTGAAAATATGAAAGTTGCAATTTTGAGAGGTAATTTCAAATCGCAGAAATATTGAAGGGTCTGTCAATTGAAGTTCATTAGAACTTTTAACTGCATCCAAAAGGGTTAAACCTATCTGACGAATTTATGGCTCATTATAACATCTGAAGAATGTTTTTAAAGACACTGAAGTCTGGAGACACCAGGTTTACATATAAATTAGGGTCATGAAAACTTTGACATCACTTAAAGCTGGGTTGACATTTGAGTTGTGAACGCAGCGTAACCAAATGCATGCACACTGCGTTCCTATGTTTAACATAGGAACCTGCGTTTGGCTCCGTTCGGTTGTGGTTGCATTCAGATGCGCATAATTTGTGCTTCCTCTAAATTCAACATGATGCGTTTTTTGTGCATTCACTGGCGCTTGTTTTATCAGCACAAAGAATGCATGGAGCTCAATGGATCCGCAGTGTCCTCCGTATGATAGCGCAGTAGAACGCTGCAGAGCACATTGAAATCTCTTGGGAAATCAGAGGCGGCAGCCGGGAGATCAGAGGCGGCCGCTGGGAGATCAGTGGCTGTCGTCGCTGATCTCCTGGCCGCCACCGAGACCGCTGATTGGGTGGTCGGGCACCATACTATGTGAACGCATACTTCTATGTGAATCTCCGCTTCATTCACATCAGTATGGCAGTGTTTGGCACTATGTTTGCGTCTGCATGCTAGATGCATGCAGACACAAACGCTAGTGTGAACATAGCCTAAGCCTGGCTGATTGAACATCCTCTCCAGGCTATGTTTTGTTATGTATTTATTTAAATGTCCATTTATTATATCTTGGGTCTGCTCTAGTTGTTCATGTATATATTTGAGTTTCTTTCAATATTTTGTCATACCATGCCTGATGAAGAGACCTGAGACATCTCGAAAGCTTGACTTGTAACATCACTTATTTTATGTTTGTTAGCCATTGAAAGGTATCACAACTATAAGATTATGTGGTTTCTCCCACTGAGAGCATTTAACATGTACCAACTCAGAAACTCTCTTTAATGACAACTTTCTAATTTCGCTGTCAGCCATATTAATTTACTCAGGGATAATTTTTCTGTCACTTGGTCACTTACATGTTGTTTCCCTTTCATCTCTCAGGTCTCACTAGCAATCAATCTGTCTTTTTCCCCTTTCTTGCTCTGAAAAATTATTTGACCCTGTACATGTTCTCCATGGAAAGGCTAAAAAAGAATGATTTAATGAAGATTTGATTGTTATGGCTAACCAGGGCCATACTACTGCATCTTTTCAACATCAGTTTGAGATAACGTGTATTTGCTTTTGAATAGTGTATACATAACTTGCACAATGCAGACGTAAAATGAGCAGATACAGCACCTGTCTGAAGGCCAAAGCCAAGTTTCAACATTAGAATATTTTGGACAAATCCCCATGGACATGTTTGCTAACTAAACATAACAATCCAAATTTCAGTGGAAATGTAAGCAATAGCGACCAAAGAATGTTAGAGGTCATGGAGTATATCTGAGTATATCAGCAGGAAATCTTGGCTCAGACAGGGACACAAATAATTGATCTGGAGCAAAAAGCATTAGAAAACATTAAAGATAATGAGTTCTTAATTTTTATACTGAGGGAGTTGTCCAGGACTTTTGTTGTCCTACTCTTTCTGCAATATCTGATCAGTGGACGTCTGAAGGTCAGCACCCCCACAATCAGCTGACTGCATTTCCCACCGTGCTTAAGTGTACACATTGCTCCATACCAGGGGCGTAACTACAACAGGTGCAGGGGTTGCAATCGCACCTGGGCCCTGGAGCCTAGGGGGCCCCAAAGGTCCCTTTGGCCTATAGAAAACAACTAATGCTATTAGAGATTTGCACTAATTGGGGCCATGTTGAAGCTTTTGCATCAGGGTTCACGAGCTTCAAGTTACGCCACTGCTCCATACTCGGTCCCATGGCTATTTCCAGGTACTGCAGCTCAGTTTCTATTCTAATCCTGCAGAAATACAATGAAGTCTATAGATCCATTTAAAATGTTGAAGCTGTATTGATATAATAATTGTGACTAGAGATGAGCAAACCTTCCCTGAACATGTTTGCCAATTTCAAATTCAGAGCGAACATGGCCAATTCGGTTCATGATCACACAAGCAAGTTACTAAAAAATTGACGAATGGGGTTGTGTCCGGTAACTGACTGGAAGAACACAGTATTACTGTGTTTAAAGGGAACCTGTCACCGATAATTAAACCCCTGACCTATCACTAGCTGTTCCTACACCTTCCTAGGTGCTCCCTAACCATCCCTCTCTGTTGTAAGTCTGACCTGTAAAGATTTAGAAAAATGACTTTAAACTTACTGCATGTCGCTCAGTCAGACGACTGGAAAGGCGGCTCCATTGTCCCCTCCTCGCTGCTTCACTGCACTCCCCGCTGGGCGGCATTATTCTGTATTCATCTCCTCCTGATTTTGGAATCTCCCGTCCTCTTTTAATGCTATGATGCACCGGCCGGTATGTCGCATCCGGCCCGGTGCATTATGGGCCTGATCATGTGATCGGCCCCTGTGCATTATGGGCTTCATCACGTGATCGACCCGGCTTCAATATGCGCATTGCGCATGCGTGGAGCTGGACCGATCACGTGATCAAGCCCATAATGCACCGGGCCGGATATGACGTACCGGCCAGTGCATCATAGCATGAAAAGAGGGCGGGGGATTCCAAAATCAGGAGGAGATGAGGAGATGAATAAAGAATTATGCCGCCCAGCAGGCAATCAGTGAAGCAGCAATGAGGGGACAATGGAGCCTGGAGCCGCCTTTCCAGTCGCCTGACTGTGCGACGTGCAGTAAGTTCAAAGTCATTTTTCTAACTTTTTACAGGTCGGATTTACAACAGAGAGGGATGGTTAGAAAGCACCTAGGATGGTGTAGGGACAGCTAGTGATAGGTCAGGGGGTTAATTCCAGGTGACAGGTTCCCTTTAAGTGATGCTTTTTGTCTACCTTCTGACAGTGAAGGATAGCTGGCAGGATGTGTTTTATAGAGGAGGGGGTGTAGAGAAGTCAGAGGAGTGTCAGACTCCATTTTTCTCCCCCGACACTTTCTGTGCGAATGTTTCCTGCTGGCAGAAAACCAGGGCACTAAAACATCAATAAGTTGTAGACAAAATGTCTTATGTCATTGGCTGCCTAAGGCACATGTCCCCCTGGATACAAGAGGCCTCCATTTGCCATTGTCACCATTTTCAAAATGTTATTGCTAGGGACAGTGCTGCTCTGTCCTGCTCCATTCATCATTCATGCTACACTAAAAGATAACTAGCTACTCGATTGCTCTTTAGATAGAATAGCAGGGCATTGGCACCCCCTTTAGCACCTGAGCAGTACAAACATCACAACAATGAAGATCAGAGGATCGGTTCCCGCAGTCATACTTTCACATAGCCAGAGCTGTGTGAAAGTATAGCAACATATAGAAGTAAATGCAGGGGATAAAATCTGACAAGCAGAGCGAACAGTGTCCCCAATGGCGAATGGGCCCCCCAGCTTTCCAGGGCCCCAGCACTTGCCGGGGTGTGCTGGGTGCTGACACCAGCCCTGCCTCTATTCCTAGTGACGACATCCTTCTTCTGGCGATTTCCTCTTTGTACTGCGCAAGACAGACTCTTTAGCAACTGCACCGTACAAAGTTTGCGATAATGAAGAGCAGAGGGTTGGTCTCTGTGGCCATATTTTCACATACCTGTGGCTTTGACTGGGGCCTGGGACCCCTGGACCTCAGCCATAGTCGCAGCTATGTGAAAGTGTAGCTGCATACAGCAGTAATGGCAGGGGACACTGTCCAGCAAGCGCCACGGACGGTGTCCCCAATGCCGAGTGGGCCCTCCCAACTGTCCAGGGCCCGGAACTAGCCCGGGTGCTGACGCCAGTCCTGCCTCTTCTCGCGGCAATATCCTTCTTCTGGTGAGTTACTGTTTGTAATGCACAATGCAGCCTCTTTATCGCCTGAGCAGTACAAACTTCACAATAGTGAAGAGCAGAGGGCTGGTCCACATGGCCAAAGTTTCATGAAGTTGCATCTATGACTGGGAACCAGGGCCCTCATGCCCCAATCATAGCCACAGCTATGTGAAAGTATAGACGCATACAGCAGTAATGGCAGGCGTCACCGTCCGGCAAGCAGTGTCCCGGACGGTGAATGGCCTTGACACTTGTATGTAATTGCCTTGGCAGCAGCTGCCTGACATTGGTTGCTAAAGTTAAATTTACAGTAAACTAATTTCTGTAAGTTATTTCCCACACGAGTTTTGTTCTCTTTTTACCATTTAATAAATAATTGTGTCATATATTTCAACTTCCAATAACCTAAATTTAAAGATGCAAAACCTCTCTGCTCAAGGGTATAACTAAAGTCATTTGTAACACAAAACTGACCTCACTACACAGATGAGTATCATCTGCAGATATATATCTTTAATAGCAAATTCTGGTTTTGGAGGGCAACCAGGCACAGAAATATTTGTTAAAGAGTCGATTCAGCAAGGGTAAGCGTTGGGGAATTACCGGTACATAAGAATTAATTTACAAATACATACATATTATGAGATCCACTGTTCTTAGAAAGGAGAATACTCTTAAAGGTAACCTGTCATTCTTTTTTGTTATAAAACCACCCCCATTTTTATTTAAATTATGTACTGTTCATTAGTAACCTGTTTTGTTTTACTTTTTAAATTGGTGTATTTATCCCAAAAAGCACTTTAGATATTTAGATGTTTTCATTAGCTTCCCAAAGAGTCAGTCAGCCATCCGGACGGTTTGCAGGCATGTTAATCAGCTGAAAACATGCCAAAATTCATCTAATGCTCTAGGACCTGGGACCTATGTGATGTCACAACCATGTAACTGCAATGGGCAGAGATAAGGTCATTGTCCAGGCAAGGCCGGCTTAGCACCGGACATTATGGTCTCATGGTCGTGACATCACACAGGTCCTTCTAGAGAGCATTAGATGATTTTGGCATGTTTCAATTGATTGACAGTCTGCTAACCACCCAGGATGACTGCTTAACTGTAATACAATGGTTAAAAAAAAAAACAGGTTACTGATGCACAGTACATGATCTAAATACAATTGGGCATGTTAATAACAAAAAAATGAGTGAAAGATTCCCTTTAAAATATAGGAATTCACTAATCTGTGACATACAATAGAAAATGGCAGCCATGTCAAATATAGAATTCAGCCATTTTAGGAGCTGCTTGCCACCACACCATTCTATTTATCCACAATAAGAGATGTTTGTGGGGCACCCCGGGATTATACGTGCCCAAGTAACACCACAAGGGTTAACTCCCCACACAACCCACAATCACTAACACTAGCTCCTCCAGGCAGAAGGGGGAGCTAAAGCTGCTTCCCTATATATTCTGGTGGGAGGTACGTGGGGAAAAGCAGGTGTGAAAGGACTCATGTTGTTTACCTCAGATGTGGCAGTGACAGTCAGTTGGAGTTAGTTCAGTTCCTGGGAGGATGAGGAAGAAAGACTGGTGGGTAAAGGGGCTGCCTTAGGCCTCTCCACAGCTGCTACCACTTCCAGGCCTAGCCAGGGTCTGAGGGAAGGAGTAAGAGAAACATAGAGAACACATCTGGGAGACTGAGTTACCTCATAACTCGCCCCGGAGGACGCGCACAGACCGGATACCGGATCCGAAACTGTGACTGACACACGCAGCACAGTAAACACCCGTGACGTAGGGCGTTATAGATCTACACTGTACCTCAGTGAAGGAACACGGCGAGGTCAGAAATACAGAGGAAAGACCAATTGCTACAAGGATGCGGTACCTGTGAGGAGAGACAGGCCAGCAGCCTACTGAAGCGGCAGCAGGGCCACACAACACAGTGCAGGAAAGGGAAGCTGAGGACCCGGACAGGATGGGGCACACCCGGCCCCTCTAAGACTCCGGTGGACAGTACTCGCTACCAAAATCTGCAGTAAAGCCTTGGAAATCTTCAAAATCATGAGTGTGTGTATCCTTGTGCTCAGCCCCTACATTCCCTCACAAACAGCCATCACCTCCACTTCTACCCCTACTATCCTGCAATATCCATAGCATCAATCATAGACTATTACTATCATTGCCCTGGGGAACCAGGCTCTTCCTGCGGAGAGCTGTTGCATCCTCCAGCTGCTAAACCATCATCCCGGAGGTTCTGCAGCAGTAGTGGCTGCCTCTCTGACCAAAACCCTGTGAGGGTAACGACAAATCTCCCCTGTAAATATCCCCCCATTATAGCGGAACCCGGGACACGGTCCGGACCAAGACCGCCATGATATCTCCAGCAGTAGCCCGGTCCCGGGTACCGAGTACCCCGTCCCAGTGGGCTCCAGATTTGAAAACAGTTTGGCAATTGGAAATCAAACCCCTGTGCAGGGTCTCACAATACATTACACAGGGAAAAACCTAACTTTAGGGAGATTGTCTCCCTTCTGTATTAGAGTTGACTGGTGATAACGTTATGACCATATGCCTGCTGAGCATGTTCGCCAGGTATTACATACATGTCTTGTCTCAGAGCTATGTGGTGGCTAGAACCGGCACTAGTTACCTACATTGAAGAAGTGAGGGCCCAGAAAGTCCTTCTTAATAAATTACCTTTCTCTAAGGCACTTGTTACCTACATTGAAGAAGTGAGGGCCCATAAAGTCCTTCTTAATAAATTACCTTTCTCTAAGGGCCCCACAGCAATCACATAGGCATCATCTATGGAAAGGCCCCGTATCAATCACTTAAGCATTACCTATGGATTTCCGGTATATGCTCGCATGTTCCTAATATATTCTAGCATCTGCAAAATATACTCACAATACAAAATTATTTCATACTATAGATCTTTGCATTAAACAGTTTGCAAATAAGCATCTGCTATCTATCTATAGCATCTATGTATTTTACAGTCAATGCACTGAGCAGTCATGCCTTTTTTTTTCCGTACCCTCGATGAATATGACAAATTAATTAAGATCTGTCATAATCAGCTAGGATCCATTATGATTAGTCATAATACTTTTTTTTTTTACCTTCAATGAAGCACAATGTTTTGTATCTGATGCGTTGTACGGTATGCTACTTTCCACAAATGTGATAAAAAATGAAGTAACACAAAAGTAAATATACTGTAAGTACCGTATGTTGATACATATGCAATATGCACATAATATCGCTGTAATGATACATTAGTGTTAGTGGATGCAGCCAAGAGTCCTTCATTGCAGAGGCACTGGGTTGCATCCACAGAATAGCTGCTGGGCAATGGAGTGAGTTGTTGGTAGACTGGTCAACATGCTGCATCAGTAGGAGAAAGGTGGAGGCAATGACACAATCCAAGGCCAAGACTTTAAAAAGGGATAATCAAGGACAAGGTTAAGGATATGCAGAGTCAAGGGGCAGAAATGATGTCAGTCTAGAGTCAACCCCAACATTGCA
The DNA here is from genome assembly GCA_033576535.1 of Allobates femoralis. Lineage (NCBI taxonomy): Eukaryota > Metazoa > Chordata > Amphibia > Anura > Aromobatidae > Allobates > Allobates femoralis. Next base: position 70,197,429 of record JARQOC010000005.1, on the reverse strand, counting down.
TTTAAGGCATAGTCTCCACAGCAGAGAGTGCAAGAGCTGGCTCAGAAACCAAAGGGTCTATAGAATAAAAAAGCCAACCACCTAAAGAAAAATCTGCAATACCTGAAATGAAGTAGTGGGCGGAAATGTAGAGATTGAATTAAGCCACTGTGTACCCTCAGTGGCGGCCCAACTTGCCCAATCATTGGTTTTCTGAGCAGCAGGACTTTTACTAACATATATGAGTTTAATAATCTTAATAGTATGGAGGGGCAGCATTCACACTGTTCAGCAGAAGGAGCTACAGCTTTACAGTAAAGCCCCCCATACACTTTGGACACAGGAGCTGTTGTTCAGCTGCAGCTACCTCTCCCAACTCTCCCATACACACTAGTGCTCACTCTGTTGAGTGCTCCTGTTTTCTCCATTAGGGCTCGGGCACACTCTCCTAGTTACAGGCGAGTCTCTCGGACGAGACTCGGAAGAGACTGGAGCAGTGACCCAGAACGGCTTCTCCCTGTCTCCCTGTGTGAGCTTCTCTGATTGGCTGTTTGTTTGACAGTACAGTAAATATGCAAGCAGCTTAATAGGCGACCCTGGAAGTATCAGCGGGAGACAGGTGAACCCGGTCTAGCTATTCTAGCATCTATCTATCTGTGTATTCTAGTCAATCAATCTATCCTGTCTACTCTTTTCTAACTTTATACAGCATGAGAAATGCCATGTTAAAATTGCATTACACATGTACAACACACGGATTTCACACGGACAGCACTCGGATGTTATCTGAGGAAAAAGCGCACACTGGTATGGCAGTTGCATGCCAAACAGAGCAGAAAACGGGTGTCACTTGTCTGACTCTCCTGGACGACAAACAGACCGATTTTTTTAACGCCAGTGTGTTTCCAGCCTTACTCCTCAGTACAGCTGTATAATGTTATCTATGCTACTGCTAAATTTGAGCAACTGGAGAGCCAGATCTCCTCTTTTCAGTGTGTGCTGTGGAGACATCAGAGCAGGTATTCACCTCCCACCAGCTTAGAGACAACTGAAAATTATAAAATGGAGCCTGAAGAGGGGAAAACTGCTGAAAATGTAGAATACAAGTCATATAATAAGCAGAAGTAGTGTTATTCTTCATGTTCACACATAACAGCTTATTTTGAAGAGTGATCGATAGACTTTATGCATTTGTCTTTAATTCTTACTTACAAAGCACTGTACTAACTGCAGAGCTGAAGCACCTGCCTGCACCCGGCCTATTCCCTCCAGGCCATTTCATTTCCTTATGTAGTTTATTTAACAAATGGTAATTCATCCGCCTACTTGTAAATCCTGTTACTTCACACAATATGCCTGAGAGGACACAAGATCTCGAGCCTGATAAATGATTCCTATACAGATTTTCTTTACTTCCTCCAGGGCTGTTGCGCAGGTTATTCAGATTCCAGAATATACATCAATACTGTACTTTGTTTTCAGATTTAGGACTTTTTATGTCATGAACAGGGACTTACACACACACAATTGTTTTGTTTTTTTTGCATTAATTTTGTGGCCTTTTCCGAATGTTTTTTGCATCGTTTGTTGCAGACAAAAAGAATAAGTGACAGCAAAATTGCTGTTGGGCCGGTTTATATTTATTTATATTTTTCCTGGTATTTTCTCTTTTTTGTTTTTTATCAATGGGGTAAATTACATTTTTAGTGTGATAGATCACACTTTTATGGATGTCTCATACGGCACCTTGAAAAAATAACCATACCCTAGAGGGGTTGCAGGGGTGGAGCGGCGGTGTATGAGGCGGCGTCCACAGGTGCACAGAGGGTGGGGGCACAGCTTCGGGCCCAGAGCTGCTGGAGATCCACAGCCATTTCCTTGAAGTCTCAACCTCTAGTGTCCAGTTGCAGCTTGGCAATGCAAATCAGGCACATAGAAAATGGCGGCCCCCACCATGCACCGGACACCCCCGCAACACCAGGCCCGAAGCTGTGCCAACACCCTCCTTACACCCGTGGACCCTGCCCTGCACCTCTACTCCACCCCCCTGCAACCCTCCCTTGGTAAGCCATGAGGGGGCTGTAGTGGGTCCAGGATGGGGGGATATGGTTCCAGGATGGGATGCCATGTACCAGGATTGAGGGGCTAAGGTGGGTCCAAAATAGGGTGACAAGCACCAGGATGGGGGTTTATGGTGGATTCAGGATGGGGTGCCATGTACCAGGATATAGCACATATATACTGATTGTAAGACAGACACTGGCTTTATAAGACGGACCCCATTTAACAAAATAAAAATTATTTTTTTCTCTTTTCCTTCATCAAATTTGGGGTGCATGTTATAATCAGATGCATTTTATAAAGCAAAAAATACAGTGTTTTATTGGGATTTTATGTGATATATCAACACTCAGAAATGAATATTTGAGAAGTGTAAAGGAGATGATAAACTGTTTTCTAAATATTTTAAAAATTTAAATCTGAAAATTGTGACATCATTTGTGTTCATCCCCGCCTAAGTCAATACAAGGTAGAACCACCTTTCCCTGCAGTTACAGCTGCAAGTCTTTTGAGAGATGTCTCTACCAACTTTGCAGGTCATTGTCCTGCTAGAAGGTGAACCTATGTTCAAGTCTCAAGTCTTTTGCAGCCTCTAAAGGCCACGTTACACACACAAATATATTGGTCACAGATCTCTGGTTGCAGTGAAATCATGGATACATTGTTACATTTGTACACAGCCACAAAATGTAACAATGTGTCCATGATTTCACTGCAACCAGAGATCTGCAAACAATATCTGAACAGATAATTGTGTGTGTTACGTGGCCTTAACAGGTTTTCCTCCAGGATTGCCCTGTATTTAGCTCCACCCATCTTCCCATCTTCTCTGACCAGCTTCCCTGTCCATGCTGAAGGAAATCTTCCACACATCATGATGTTGCTACCACCATGTGTGATGGTGAGGATGGTGTTTTCATGGTGATGTGCAGTGTTAATTTTCTGTCACACATAGCATTTTGCTATAGTCCAAAGGTGTCTACTGTGGTGTCATCTGACCAGAGCACCTTCTTCCACATGTTAGCTGTGAACTGTACTATAAAATATATGTAATTTGTCTTTTGTTTTTTTTCTTTGGTTTTGTCTGTGAAATGGTCACAATGTGATTGTGCTCTTATGCATTGCACACATGCCAACGTATGCTCCGGATTATCTCCTTGGTTTTTCTCTAATTTGTTATCCTGTACAAACAATGCTGTGGCCTCCTTCCTGAGCTAGGCATTTATCTATATAGCTTCCTATAGACAGGTGGCCGAACAGTTGGAGCTAAAGTCTTGCTCGGCCCTTATTCACATTGAGTTTGGGTGGCACGCGGTAAGGTTTTAGTATTAGAGACTGTCTATGACAGTCCCAACTGGGTCCTAGTGCGATGGCTTTTGTGTTTTTTTTTATTAAAACAGCATTAACCAAACACTAACACTAAAGGCCACGTCAGACACTTCAATTTGATGAACGATGTTAGCGATTACATGCACGCGCGATCGCTAACAACATCGTTCACATCGCTGGTGAGCTGTCACACGAGAACGCTTGTTACCATGGTACACATCGGGTTACTAGGCACCGTGCGGCGCTTAGTAACCCGATGTGTACCATGGTTACCATCTCCCAGCATAGGCTGTGCCGCTGGGAGATCGTTCATCGCGGTGTCACACACCATGATGCTGTAGATCTCTCAACGGATTATCGCTTGATTTGAGGTCCTGTTCACAAATCTTCCACCAAACAATCTAGCGATTTTTCGTTGACAGATCGCTCAGTTACACGCAACTACACACAAACGATATCGCTTAAGCGATCAAAATTCCGGATTGCTTAAGCGATATCGTTCACCAGATTGAAGCTTCTGACATGGCCTTTAGTTATTTACATGTACTGTTTACTAAATTACCATTGGGGTACGGTATATTGTATCACAGCAAGAGGTTTTATGGCCACTTTACACGTCCCAACATCGTTCTGATGTTGGATACAACAGCACGGGAACGCGCATTTTTTTGGCAGAATTCCAAGATCGCATAGGAGCTGTTACACAGCGCGATATCGGCAGGCAACACAACTGCGATGTGAACGCCCCCTTGTGCGGCCGACCCAGGAACGACCATTTAACATGGGAGAGAATAGGGGAAGTTGGTCTCCAAGGCGGGGTTGGGCTTTCACACAGCACGATCCGCCCAGATTGGCCATCCAATATCGGGCGGTTGGAGAGCACGCTCATTTTTTCCCCCCGATATCGGTTTGGCATCGTTCTTGCGTCGCATTGCACATTTACACCATACAACGCATGACCGATATCGGGGCCAACGCACGAACCACGTGGCTTTTTATTGGAGTTGGACGCCGATATCGGGACGTGTAAAGTGGCCATTAGAGCTCACTCGCCTGGGAATGAAGGAAGTCAGAATCACTGTGGACCAGAAGGTGCTTGGATCAGATGGTGCAGCTCAGCATAATAACAACATAGGCGAAAATCCAGCACCACTATCCGGTATCTGTAAAAATCTGCTTTTATGTTATTGAATGAATCCATAAAACACAGAAAAAAGGAGGTGAAATTTAAAAACTGAAGCTTTTCAATTGCATTATGTACCGTTAATCATGATTGACTGCCTAATACACTTGAAACGAGACAGTTTTTAAATACCCCTTCCTGTGTGTTTTTATGAATTGACTCAATAAAGTAAAAGAAGATTTTTACTGGTATCTGGATTTTTGCCTTTGTTGTCATTGGGGGGTATAAGCTTAGTTTGATTTTTTTTTCCTTTTTCTTGCATATTGTCTGTGAAACGGCCACAGTGTGAGCGTGTTCTTACACACTGCACGTTCACCACTGGAGGACACAGACAAAAAAGGGGCCCTGTGTAAGAACAGTACCTGGGGCCCTTTTTAGTACAATATCTCATCAAAATGCAAAATTCATCCTGCTTTGCAGGTGGAGGTGAACCCCCTTACCTCTTGGGCCCCTGTGCAACTGCACAGGTTGCGCCAATGATATGTCCGCCCCTGATGTTCACCAACTTATGCTCAGCCTCACTTCTTTGATTTTATTAAATGATCTATGAATAGTGATTTGTTATGTGAAAATGCTTTAAAGGGAACCTGTCAGCTTGTTTTTACCTCCTTTACCTACCTAGCACATCCCTAACCATCGCTGTCTGAGCTAAAACTGTTCTATAAAGGCTGTGAAAAACGAGATTGATACTTACATTTTCGTATGTAAGGCTAGGTTCACACTGCACTTGTGTTGAGTGTTACAATGGAAATGTTAACGGTTTCAGTTATAACGGACAGCAAAAGTGACATTTTGATTCATTTTATAGTGCATACGTTTTAGAAACTTCAAAAACATGCGCTATATGAGATAGATGATAGGATAGATAGAAAGAAAGGTAGATGAATAGGATAGAAAGAGATAGGAAATATAAGAATATAGATGAAGGAAAAGCATTACCAGTGTCCCTGCTCTGTCTCCCTGCTCTGTCTGCTGCTTCTTGCTGCTCCCGGGCTTCTGGTTGAATATTCATGAGCATAATGAGCAGCACCGGCAGCAGTAGACAGAGCAGAGAGACAGAGCAGGGAGGCTGGTAACGCTTTTCTAGCCTCTACATTCCTATGTTTCTTATCTCTTTCTATTCTTTACATCTATTGCAAACGCAGCATAACGCAATGCTATAGATTTGCACAAATCTGTAGCATTGCATTATATTGCATTTGTGTTGTAACAGACTGAAAACCGCTGCACTGGGGTGCTGGAATAAAGAATTGGCAAAGAATCCCGTTTGGTATGTGGTGCTGTCCCTTTCTATTTAATGACTTATTTACTAGGATGACTCCCTGGTGTAGGACGTGCACCACAATGGAGGTCTGATTTATCCTCATTTACTGTGGGTGCTGCGGGCTTTATATTTATTATTGAAAACCTCTGCAGTCTGCGTTTACCTGTGCATTTCAACAAAATGCATTTGTTGAATGGAAGCCTATGGATGCGTTTACGCATCTGCTACATTCCGTTTGTGCTGCTGTCAAACAGACCCGTTTAGCAGACAGCACAAACGCAATGTGAACCTAGCCTAAATGCAGCATCAAGTCTATGGTCTGGAGACTGACTAGGCAGTCTTCATAGCTCTGTCTTCCCTCCTCGTTTCTGTTAACACACCCTGCTGGACATGATAATTCATCCTCCAGCACGGTCCCAATTTGAAATTTCCTCCTCCTTTTTCCGGTATAACGTGCCGGATGTCATTTCCGGTTCGGTGCATTCTGGGTGCGCGGGCCAGAAGTCAGTTCCAGTCCTGCACATTTGTTAAAAACATTGCCGGCTTCATCATGTGAACTGCACATGCTCTGAAGGTGGCGATGTGGCCGCAGGGTACTGAGTAATACTGGGGTTATCCCAGGTCACAGATGAACATGAACTGGGATAACTTTTCAAAAGGCATTCGGCAGCCGAAGCACAGCTTTAAAAGTGAGTACATCTTTGTGCTCCAGTGTCATTCTGTGCCTGCTCGTCTTTGTCAGCAGATGTATTTGTCTGAAGTAGGGATGGGCGAATCTACTCGCTAGGACTCGTTACTCGGCGAGTAGTAAGGGACTCGCAGGAATCGGTACTCTGCGAGTCTCCCAGTGATTACTCGCACGAGTCCAATGCAAATCAATATCAATCCTAGTTTTGTCAGAAACGCTGACAAAACTAGGATTGCCATTGTTTGCATTAGACTCGTGCGAGTAATCACTGGCTACTGTGCCAGTGATAGCAGGGAAACTCGCAGATAACTGCTGTTTTTTTGCGAGCCGAGTCCAGCTGTCTTCTCTGTGCAGCTCCAGGGTCCTAGAGCCCGCCTGCTCACAGACATTATGTAGCAGTGCTGAGATTGTTCTCAGTCTGCTCATTCCCTGTGTACAGACATGAATGTCTGTGCACAGAGATGATGTAGCAGAGCTGAGATTGTTCTCAGTCTGCTCATTCCCTGTGTACAGACATGAATGTCTGTGCACAGAGATGATGTAGCAGTGCTGAGATTGTTCTCAGTCTGCTCATTCCCTGTGTACAGACATGAATGTCTGTGCACAGAGATGATGTAGCAGAGCTGAGATTGTTCTCAGTCTGCTCATTCCCTGTGTACAGACATGAATGTCTGTGCACAGAGATGATGTAGCAGAGCTGAGATTGTTCTCAGTCTGCTTATTCCCTGTGCATAGACATCTATATTTATGCACAGGGGATGTAGCAGAGAGGACATCGCGTTTTGGACTGCGTCGGACGGAAGAGGATTTTTTTAATTAAAGATGGAGTCCCTAATGGCTTTTTTTTTTATTTCTAATAAAAAAATTTTCCTTGTGTTGTGTTTTTTTTAAAACAATTTAATAGAAATTCATGGCGGTCATGTCTAATATTGGCGTGACCGCCATAAATTTCGGGCTTAGGGCCAGCTGATAATACAAAGCTGGCCCTAACCTCTTTATTACCCAGCGTGCCACCGCTACCAGGGCCGCTGGAAGAGCGGGGTTCAGCGCCAGAGGATGGCGCTTCAATGAACGCGCCATCTTCTGGGGCGGCTGCGGGCTGCAATTTGCAGCGGGGGGTGCCCAGAAAGCTTGGGCATCCCTGAGCTGCGGATTCCAGCCCCCAGCTGCTTAGCTGTACCTGGCTAGACATAGAAATTGCGCGGAGCCCCACGCATTTTTTTTTTATTATTTCATGAATTTCAGAGCCAGAGTCTCAGAGTCAGAGTCTCAGAGTCAGAATCTCAGAATTTCATGAAATAATTAAAAAAAAAATGCGTGGGGCTCCGCGCAATTTCTATGTCTAGCCAGGTACAGCTAAGCAGCTGGGGGCTGGAATCCGCAGCGCAGGGATGCCCAAGCTTTCTGGGCACCCCCCGCTGCAAATTGCAGCCCGCAGCCGCCCCAGAAGATGGCGCGTTCATTGAAGCGCCATCCTCTGGCGCTGAACCCCGCTCTTCCAGCGGCCCTGGTAGCGATGGCACGCTGGGTAATAAAGAGGTTAGGGCCAGCTTTGTATTATCAGCTGGCCCTAAGCCCGAAATTTATGGCGGTCACGCCAATATTAGACATGACCGCCATGAATTTCTATTAAATTGTTTAAAAAAAAACACAACACAAGGAAAATTTTTTATTAGAAATAAAAAAAAAGCCATTAGGGACTCCATCTTTAATTAAAAAAATCCTCTTCCGTCCGACGCAGTCCAAAACGCGATGTCCTCTCTGCTACATCCCCTGTGCATAAATATAGATGTCTATGCACAGGGAATAAGCAGACTGAGAACAATCTCAGCTCTGCTACATCATCTCTGTGCACAGACATTCATGTCTGTACACAGGGAATGAGCAGACTGAGAACAATCTCAGCTCTGCTACATCATCTCTGTGCACAGACATTCATGTCTGTACACAGGGAATGAGCAGACTGAGAACAATCTCAGCACTGCTACATCAGGCAGCAGGCAGGCTCTAGGACCCTGGAGCTGGGGCAGCCAGAACACAGAGAAGACAGGATCTTATCTGTGCGAGTCAGCGATTACTTACAAAGTAAACGAGCAATGCAAATGACAAAACTAGGATTGCTTCAGGCTGAAGCTTCCGAGACACATCTGTGATTTGTAAATCTCACACTACTCGCTATTACTCGCTTCCCCATTCATTAACATTGGACTCGCTAGACTCGCAACGAGTAGCGAGTCCTGTGCTCGGACTCGCTAGAGTCAAGCGATTCCGAGTAATTTAGGATTCGCCCATCACTAGTCTGAAGGCAAATATGTAGTAGAGCTGAAGACCCATGGATTATATTGGAGAGAGATATTTTTTGTATTAAAGATGTAGTCCCTAAATGTTTTTTGTGTTTTTATTTAATAAAAAAAAAATATTTTCTGTTTACTAGAAATTCATGGTGGTAAAGTCTAATTTGGCGTGACGCCATGAATTTCATGATTAGTACCAGCTGATAATACAAAAGTGGTAATAACCCCATTATTTCCCCGCATGCCACCCCCCACCAAGGCCGCTGGAACAGCCAAGTAAGACGCCTGGAAATGACGCTACGATGAATATGCCATTTCCAGGGGCGGCTGCGGTCTGCGGTTTTCAGTGTGGGGGTCCTGGAACTTGGGCCTCACCATGCTGAGAATCCCAGCCCCCAGCCGCATGGTTTTACCAAGCTGGCAATCATAATATGGCACGACCCCATGCATTTTTTTTAACATTTTTTCTTAAATAATTTTCAAGCAAATTATGGGTCTCCCTGTCTTTTGGTCGCCAGCCATGGTAAATTCACGCAGCTGGGGGTGGCAGCCCATAGCTATCCACTTTATCTGCCCTCAGAATCAAAAATTCCGTGGAGTGCTACGTCATTTTTTTTATTTATTTATTTTCACACTTCTATATTTGTGACAGACTCAACAGCCAATCATGAACTCCCCTACTCTGTGACAGTGCCTGTGATTGGCTGTTAGTTCTGACACACATATAGAAGTGTTAAAATTAATTATTTTTAAAAAATGACGTAGCGCTCCGCAGAATTTATGATTCTCAGAGCAAATAAAGCGGACAGCTACAGGCTGCCACGACCAGCTGCCTGGCTTTGCTTTGGCTGATCATCAACAGACAGTAAAGCACAATAATTTTTTTTAATTATTTAAAAAAAATATTTAAAAAAAAAATGTGTGGGCTTCCGATATATTTTGATCGCCATCCAAGTTAAACCAGGCAGCTGGGGTTTGCGATTCTCAGCATTGTAAGGCCCAAGCGTTCTGGGCCCCCCCACACAGAAAACTGCAGCCCACAGCCACCATTTAAAATAGTACATACATTGTAGCGCCATTTCCAGGCACTTTACCCAGCTCTTCCAGCAGCCCAGGTGGGAGGTGGCATGCTGGGTAATAATGAGGTTGGTAGCAGCTTTGTATTAACAGCTGGAACTAAGACTGAAATTCATGGTATCAAGCCAAATTAGACATTACCACCATGAATTTCGAGTAAACAGAAAAAAACACAACACTGAGAAATTTTGTTTTATTAAAAATATAAAAATAAAATACAAAACACATTTAGAGACTCTAAGGGGCATGTCATTTAGAACTGCATTCTGGGCATGCGCAGGCCAAAAGCCCAGATCTGACATCCGGATCCAGTGAGATCTGGAGTCTGTCGGATCCAGATTATATAGAGCCACATGTTCACAGTTTTTGACTCGGACACCAAAATCGTGGACTTCCAGACCAGGGGGAAACCTACAGAATTGGCTACACCCACAAGTTCCTTTAGACTGATAGAAAGTCATTGGGGCTGAAAACAGTTACGGGTTCATCCAGTTTAAGCTGGAATCACATGGATTCCACAGACCAGTAGTGTTAAACCGGCCTTAGTGTCTCTATAGCAAAAATAAAAATAAGCTCCTTTCAGGGGCTACATGATGCTACAATTTCAAAACATCCGTTGCCCCCATTCCATTTTTATTACTTACAGATTTCCACTTCTTTTTTTGCTAACTTTTTGGCTCCTGTAGGAAACGCATTGCTGTGAAGATTCTCACCACAAGCAGCCTGCTACGGATATATACTGTATGTTGACCCTAGTCTCAGTGATTTTACTCTGCAGTCCTTGATTATCACTAGGGATCATTTTGTTCGACTTGCTTAGAAATTCAGATAAGTTTTCCAAGTAAGCGCTTCATCATGTTTACAAATGACAGTATAAATTCCTTGGAGATAGCATAACCTAGTTATCTTCCATACAAATGCTGCATTAATCAAGGGATTTTCTAAACAGTTTGGAAACTATTACTTGCCCATGATCTCATACTGGAGACAATTCTTGTTAAACAAGATGCAAAAAAAAAAACCTAAAATTTAAGACAACGGGAGTATCAAAGACTTTACATGGAGATGATTTATGAGGTTGAACCTTCTGTGCATCAAAATAAATTGAAAAATAAATTGTCTGGTATGTTTATACTTGCATTTGAGATCCAGACTGAGATTTTTCATCAGTACAGGCAGTTTATACAGAATTAAAAAAAATATGAGGTGGTTTTACCAAAGATTAACATGGGTCTACAACATGTGACCATGCAGTCAATCACTGGGCTCAGTGGTGATGTCTAGGTTGGTGGCAAGTGACTACAGAGCCTGGTGACTGACTGTGTGGTCATTGGCTGCTTAGAGAATGTAAAAAGCTGAAAAGTAATTCACATTTAACACACAGGTGCTTTCATTTATGTATCTAGTAGCAGGAAAATTTGTCAAAATAAATACCAAAAATCTATATAACTAACTTTGATTTTGCATTGTTACGTTCTTCTGTCATTTCTCCGACAATACTATTCCCCTTTCCAATGGTAAATATTGCACTGTGTTTAAATTATTTCTTCTTTTTCATGAAGAATAAGAGGAAGTGTTAAAAACATCAAATCTATCCTTGACAGTGGGCTTTCATTTTTTGGTTCAATATTTATAAAAAAAAAAAAGTGTAGAGTGTTGAGAGACAACGATGCATCTAGGAAAACAGAATTTATAGATAGTATGGTGCCTACAGTGAGACATGGTGGAGGCAGTGTCCTTATGTGGGGCTGCATGACAGCTGCTGGTGTCGGGGAGCTACATTACATTGATGATATTTAATGTATTCACAGGTGTACTGCTCTATATAGAAAGATAATATGCTGTCATCACTCCGTGCCCTTGGTAGTCGAACACTTTTTTGTATTTATTTTTGCATCAACTAATTTAATTAAAACTGAAGACTATGTTACGAAAGTTATATTACCAGCCTTAGTTTCGTGTTATAGGTTAAAAATGTTCTATGTCAACATTTTGGAAATAATTCCTGTATTCAGTGAAATATGGTTCAAATCTTACTTTTCCAAGAGGGGGGTACTTATTTATGATGGACACTAATAAGTATATATTTTTTTTTTGTTTACTCCAACCCACATGGGTAACGTAAAACATTTTGATTTTTATTTAGCAGGAGGATGACCCTAATTTACAGAGGCTGTAAAATAGCCATGATCACGCCAAGCAAATATATACCTCCGCTGCGCAGTGCTGAAATGGCAGCAGCTGTTGTCAGGCTCTCATCCCTTTGAAAAAAAAAAAAAAAGATTTGCATGACACTGGTCCAATGTTTATATTAGTAGTCCATAGCTGTCAGTCCTGAGCCCTGTCAACCTCCTACTACTTGGAGGGCCGTATAAATGTATATACTGTATTATATGTTTTCTGTATTAATATAAGAAATAATTTTTCCATAATGCAAAAATTATTTTACTATTCTGTTTATTACATCTTTTAGAAATTGTTATGCCATTTAATCTGTGATTTGTAAGGGTGCTTTCACATATGCGTTTTTGCCAATCCGGCAGAAATTTGCCGTTTTTGCAAAAATGCAATTCGGCACACTTATGCCACTCTTGCACCAGGGTTGCGCTTGTGCTAATGCATTGTAAATAGACCTCCGGACATGTGCAGAGGCTTGCAGTTTGACAGTTATCCGTTACGTCCAGCAGCAGAAGTGCCGAAAGTGCGGGATCGTGGGGAAAATGTGAGCCTCTGCATATGTCCAGAGGTCTCTTTAAATGCATTTAACACAAGCACAACCTTAGTGCTAGGTTTGCCACATCTGGTTTTTGCAAAAAAGGCAGAATTCCGCTGGATTTGCAAAATGGCAGATCAGGCAAACCTGAAGTTTAAAAGTTCAGGTCTGCCTGATCTGCCAGAATTGTAAATAACGCAGATGTAAAAGCACCCTAATTGGCTGTATCATTGGCAGACTTTTTTTCAATTTGAATTTCCGCCCACTTTCTCTGATATAATTTACGGTATTTGTAGATGTTGTGATGATTTTGCCCTGATGAAGTAGCAAGCATGCTACGAAAGCCATATGCTAATAAATCGTTTCTGAAGATTACTTGAATTTCTCAATTTCACGGCAGCGCAGGATCTGAATCCACAATTCTGAACTTTACTTTTACCACTCTACAGGAAAAATAGAGAGAGAGGGGACCCCAGTGACCATAAGAGCTTACACTTTACTGAAGAGAGAGAGAAAAGACCCCTGTATAACAGCTTAGATGCTGCAGAAGAGATATAGATGATCCAGCTGATCATAAGAGCTTAAATCTACAGGAGAGAGAGGACCTTGCTGATCATAAGAGCTTACACTGTACAGCAGAGAAAGAACTCACTGTCCATAAGATTTACACTGTACAGGAAAGAGATATAGGACCCCACTGACTATAAGAGCTTACACTGTATTTGAGAGAGCGAAGACCCCGCTGATCATAAGAGCTTACAATCAACAGAAGAGAGAGAGGACCTTGCTGACCATAAGAGCTTACATTCTATAGGCGAGAGAGAGGACCCCGGTGATCATAAGATTTTTTTACTTTATAGAGGAGAGAGAGGATCCTGCTGACCATAAGAACTTACAATCTACATTAGAGAGAGAAGATCTTGCTGACCATAAGAGCTTACACGCTATAGGAGAGAGAAGATCTCAGTGATCATAAGAGCTTAAACTCTATAGAGGAGAGAGAGAGCCTTGCTGTCTATAAGAGCTTACACTCTACAGGAGAGGACTCCACTGATCATAAGAGCTTTCACTCTATAGGATGAGAGGGGACACAGCTGATCATAATAACTTACACTCTACAGGAGGGTGAAAGAGGACACCACTGGCTATAAGAGCTCACACTCTATGGGAGATAGAGAAAAAGGACCCCGCTGTTCATTAGAGCTTACACTCTATAGGAGATAGAAACTTACGCTGTGACTCTGGAGATGGAAAATGACTGTGCCATACAAACTGTGCTCCACTGAGAGCTGCTGGCCTGTGATATCCCAGGTACTGACCATTACTGTACAAGGTGTGGCTAATTCGCTAAATGCCATAGCTGCAGTGAAGCCCGCAATGCACATGTTAGCCAGTTCTCTGATGCTTCAGAGGTGTGTGAAATGGTGCCAGGCAACCTTTTTTTTCATTTTTTTTTTTTGAGCCACAAATTGAATCTCAAAATCTTAAAATGCATGCAAGCCATGAATTTTAGTAAAGTCAACTAACACTCGATCCTCTGTGGAACGATCTGCTCATCTATACCTGTGATATCTATTAGCACAAAGGAGGACCAAGATTTATAAGGCCTTAAATTGTAACTTTTATTATGTCACTTGTGATTAAAAATACAAGTAAAATATACATCTTTACTATACAGAGCTGGGGACAGAACCTGGATTTTACACATTCATGTCACCTACACTCAAAAACATCTCTAGAATTCGACCTTTGCTTACTGTTGACTCTGCAAAAACTCGAACTGTTGCCCTTATTCATTCTCGCCTGGATTACTGCAATTCTCTATTAATCGGTCTCCCTCTTACTAAACTCTCTTCTCTCCAATCCATCCTCAATGCAGCAGCCAGGATCATATTCCTCTCCAACCGCTTCACCGATGCCTCTATCCTGGTGTAGTCATTACACTGGTTGCTAATCCGCTATAGAGTACAAAATAAAATTATCACTCTCACCACAAAGCCTTCCACAATTTTGCTCTGTCCTACATCTCCTCTCTCATCTCTGTCTATCGCCCTACACGTGCCCTCCGTTCCGCAAGTGACCTAGGACTGACATCAGCTACAATCCGAACCTCCCACTCACGTCTCCAGGACTTCTCACAAGCTGCAACAATTCTCTGGAACGGGTTACCAAAAACAATTCAATTAATTCCCAATACCAATAGTTTTAAGCGAGCCTTAATAACACATCTCTTTAGACTGGTCTATCACCTCACCCCACTTGCTAACTATTCCTATCTTCCCTTTTCCAAATCCGGCCTCTTGTGTCATCTGTCTGCACCTGCAGACTGTCTGTTATGTCTGTCTGTGCCCCATGCATAATATAGCACTTTATCTGTACTTGTACAGATCCCGACTGATGACCGATTCATGCAGCGTTACGTGAATCCCCTAATTATTATATTGATGGCTTGACCATATATGACATCATTTGTTACTGTTACCTTTTGTGCCTCCCCTATTTCCTCTAGATTGTAAGCTTGTGAGCAGGATCCTCACTCCTCATGGTTTTTTAATTTTTGTTACTCCGTATTGTCTCATATTGTCTGTACATGTCCCCTCCGAATTGTGAAGTGCTGCTATGTATTATTATTATTATTATTATTACCGTATATACTCGTGTATAAGCGACCCGTGTATAAGCCGACCCCCTACTTTTGCCCCCAAAAACTGGGAAAACCTATTGACTCGGTATAAGCCTAGGGTGGACAATGCAGCAGCTACCGGTACTGAAAAATTTTAAAAATGAAAATAGATAGAATAAAATGTTGAACTTTTATTTTAAATAGAAACAGTAAACTACCAATGCAGCAGACCACCGTCCTGTTATAAAGCCCCCTATCACTGGTATATAGCTCACCATTAAATAAAATATTATATATATAATATTAGTTATTGTATATATCACTGATATACAGCCCCATCACTGTATATAGGCCCATCAACTATATACAGTGCCCCTCATCACTGATATACAGGCCCCTCATCACTGATATACAGGGCCCTCATCATTGGATATACAGGCCCCTCATCACTGATATACAGGCCCATCAGTGGTATACAGGCCCCTCATCAGTGTATACAGCCCATCAGGTGGTATACAGGCCCCTCAGCAGTGCTATACAGCCCCCAGCATGGTATACAGGCCCACAGTGGTATACAGCCCCAGCAGTGGTATACAGCCCCAGCAGTGGTATACAGGCCCCTCGGCAGTGCTATACAGCCCCCAGCACAGGTATACAGGCCCCTCAGCAGTGCTATACAGCCCCCAGCACTGGTATACAGGCCCAGCAGTGTATACAGGCCCCTCAGCAGTGCTATACAGCCCCCAGCACTGGTATACAGGCCCCAGCAGTGTATACAGCCCCAGCACTGGTATACAGGCCCCTCAGCAGTGCTATACAGCCCCATGCACTGGTATACAGCTCCCCTCTGTCTCACCCCCCCATGTATACAGAGGCGTCCCCCCAGCAGTGATCTAACTCACCCTGGGTCTGCAGGCACCCGGGTCCTCCAGCTGCTGCGTGCCCCGCGGATTCTAATACCGGCGTCCTTCCGCACTTCCTGTTTTAATTGCGACATGTGACCGCGGGTCACATGATTACATTACCAGTATTAGAAGCCGCGGGGCACGTAGACGGAGCAGCTGGAGGACCCAGGATGCAGACCGAGGGGGTGAGATGGAATCACTGCGGTGGGCCTCTGTATACATAGGGGGGGGGGGAGACAGCGGGGGAGGCTATACTGTGCAGGGGAGCAGCAATGTACATGCGCTGCTCCCCATGCATAATTAATGAGCAGCACCACGTGACATGCCGCTCATTCTGCAGCCTCCCCCCACCTCCTCCTGCCTCCTGTAGTGCCCGGACACAGCCCCCACCACACCACACTGTATATGACTCGTGTATAAGCTGAGGGGGGACTTTTCAGCCCAATTTTTGGGCTGAAAAAGTCGGCTTATACACGAGTATATACAGTATTTAAAGGCTACACATCGTAATATAAGCATAGTGAATTTCCCAATCACAGCAATAGAAATACAAATACTGCGCAAGTGGCTTTTCATAATGTGTTGTCCGCATTTGCAGTCCATCCCCACTGTCTCAACGTACGTTTTGTTTTTTCTTCCTCATTTTTTTTGTGAGCTTCAAATTGAAATCTCAAAATGTTCAAATTCGTGTGAAACCGTGAATTTCAGTCAACTCAAATTTGATTCTCTGTAGAACGATCTCCTCATTTCTGCCTGTGATATATATCCATTAGCACAATAAAAGCACCATAAAACTACCTATAATTTGGGCACATCAGAATCTGCCTGAATACCTATAGACTGTGATGCTAGTCAAAACACGGACAAGGAGAAGTAGAATAGTTAAACATTCAGGTCAGATACCAATAGAGCACGTCAAGACAGAGGAGATAAAACAGAGGAGTAGTTAAGTCTCAGTCGAGGTCCGTTATCTGGAGAAGAGCAAATCGGAACAGAAGGACAAGACAAAACAATGGTCAAACACAGGCAAGGTCAGGCAGCAAAATATTAATTCCCAGAGCAGAGATTCAAGAGACAAACTTAGCATCTCAGTGTTGAAACTAAGACTGGCAGCACTCTGGGAGAAACTGCTGAGCTAAAAGTCTGAGCAATTAAATGAGACATGGAGCAGTTGCAGAATCTCAGCACAAGCTAAAAAGAGATTGGGCGACTGAGCTGTCAATAAGAAAACCAACAGCCCAGCATATACAAGCTCCAGATAGGATGACTAAGCTGTCAATCACCCAGCCCAGCACACTCTGAATGCAGAGCAGAGGAAACGTCACAGACTTCGCAGATTGAATAAGGCTAGGGCCACACTTGGGAGCCTGCATCCGCTAACTGGATCCGTTAATTGCTCCAGTTTTGTTCCTTGTCCATATTGAGGCATTTTTAGCCCTTGCATTAACGCACGGTACCTATATGTTAAATGCCTTAACGCATGCGTTTCCCATAGACCCCCATGTTCTATAACGCATGCTTTTTGAAAATGCACCAAAAAACGTTGCAGACCCTATTAAAAATGGATTTCTCAAAAACGCAATGCGTTAAACGGATTGCACTTTTGCACACTTTTGTAATGCGTTTTCTGCATTGGAGTCTATGGGTGCGTTAACGGATGCGTTTTTACACATTTCGACTTGTCAAAAACGGATCCAGTAACTGGATTGCAGATGCAAGTGTGGCCCTGGCCTAGGTGCTTAATGCATATATATCTCTTCTAAAATATGTAACTTGTCCAATGCCTATGAAACATGGCCAAATCTCTGTGTACCCTGATGTGTAGAATAAGCGCTATGACATGAATAGTTCTTATGTTGGTTTATATTTTCTGTTTTCCAGATGTAGATAATGATTCACACAACTGAGGATCACATCTACAAGTGTTGTTACTGAGGGTGTTAATAATTACAGAAAAAGAACTTTTGGAAGACATCTGATTAGAGACACTCTTAATCCTACACGCAAACCAAGGCAAGCCCAGCCCAGCCTTAGATGTGAACGCGGCCGATCATTAAACATGTTTCTCATCTTCCGTGATCATGTGATCACGTCTTAACCTCTCACAGAGCAGAGTTCTCTAGCACTTCTCCTTCCACCTTCTGTAGCAGATGGGGCTCAGTAGTGTAGAATACTCAGTGAAGCTGCTGAAGAACCTCTTCTGAAAGAGAGAGAAAGAAATCAATTGAATGGGCTTCCTAGAACAGAGATTGCACACTATTCTTGCTGGAAGAGTTGAGCAGCTCTAGGCAACACAACTCATCCCTGTATGATCGTCACTTAATGATATGTTGAGAAATATCTTAAAGAGAACCTGTACACTGTACATGCAGTGCCATTTGTGGAAAGCACAATCTAAGCAATATGATGCACAGGTTTTTGAGAAAAATTCAATATAACATATTATAGATACTGGTCAAAATTGTTGGTAGCCCTTATTTAATGAAAGAAAAACGCACAATGGTCACAGAAATAACTTGAATCTGACAAAAGTAATAATTTTCAAAAAAATCTATGAAAATGAGCACATAAAAGTCAGACATTGCTTTTCAGCTTCCCCAGAATTTTTTAAAAACTCAAACTCATGAAGTAGGCCTGGACAGAAATGATGGTCCCTTAACTTAATATTTTGTTGCACAACCTTTTAAGGCAATCACTACAATCAAACGATTCCTGTAACTGTCAATGAGACGACTGCTCCTCTCCACAGGGATTTTGGCAAGTCATGAAGAGCAAACTGCTCCATTGTCTCATGTTTGAAGGTTGCCTTTTCCAGACAGCATGTTTCAGCTCTTTCCAAAGAAGCTTATTAGGATTTAGGTCACGGCTCATAGAAGCCACTTCAGAATAGTCCAATGTTTTCCTCTTATTCGTTCTTGGGTGTTTTCAGCTGTGTGTTTCGGGTCATTATCCTGTTTCAAGACCCATGTCCTGGGACTGAGATCAAGCTTTCTGAAACTGGGCAGCACATTTCTCTCTAGAATCCCTTGATAGTCTTGAGATTTCATTGTACCCTGCACAGATTCAGGACACCTGTGCCACATGCAGCAAAGCAGCCCCAGAACATAACAGAGCCTCCTCCATGTTTCACAGTGTGACAGTGTTCTTTTCTTGATATGTTTCATTTTTCCATCTGTGAACATAGAGCTGATGTGCCTTGCCAAAAAGTTCCATTTTTGTCTTATCTGTCCATAGGACATTCTCCCAGAAGCTTTGTGGCTTGTCAACATGCAATTTGGCAAATACCAGTCTTTTTTATCATTTTTTTTCAACAATGGTGTCCTCCTTGATCGTCTCCCATAAAGTCCACTTTGGCACAAACAATGATGGATGATGCGATCTGACACTAAAGGCCCGTCACACACGTCAATGTCGTCAGCGATCTGATCGCTGGCAACATTGACGGCTGATCGCTGGTGAGCTGTCACACAGGCAGACTCACCAGCAATCAGTGGAGCAGCGACGTTGTGGAAATGATTTAAATATCGTTTCCACGATGTCTTGTTCCTGCTGCCAGGCTGCGGTTAGCGGGAGCTGGCTGGTATCCATGGTAGACTGCGGGTATCTAGGCAGCGTGCGCTGCCTAGATACCCAATGTATACCTTGGTTACCAGCCTTCTCACTCACCTGCTGGTATCCAAGGTAAATAGCGGGTAACTAGGGTCCCTGTGCTGCCTAGATACCCGCAGTTTACCATGGATGCCAGCTTCCAGCGCTTGCTGAGAGGCGCTGGGAGCTGGCTGATCGCGCGTCTCCCGGTGTCACATGCAGCGATGGTGCGTGTCCACCGGGTGCCCATCGCCAGGTTTTCGGTCCTGTCCGAAAACCTGGTGACCATCAAGCTGCGATTTATCTCTGGTTGATATACTATGTCAAACGCGTTAATATCGCTGCAACGTCACATGCAGCAGCGATATTGACGCGTGTGACGGCCCCTTAATGTTCCTTGAGCTTGATGTTCACCTTTAATCTCTTTAGACGTTTTTGTGGGCTCTTTTGTTACCATTCATATTATCCGTCTCTTTGACACGTGTTAGCAGCGGATCATTGAGGATACTCTCAAGCGTGTTGACAACAGAATGGAGCTTTAATTAGCAATAAAAAGGTACAGATATGATAGGCTTTGTGGAATCAGGAATATACATATAATAAGTGTCTCTGTGCAGCATCAGCAGGCTGCTTCTCCTCTCATGCACAGACACAGGAAACTGGGTACAGTCACATGGTCTTTCCCTGTGTGTGAGCATCTGGGAGTGCTTTTTTTAACTAACTTTATAGACAATGCACAAACCTAGCAATAGAACACTTATATATACAGGAATAGAGTTGTTGCACTAAACATATTCCAACACCCCCACTCAACAACTACTTATACTGTTAGTCCCATTGTGGTTTTGAAGTCCTCAAACTTTGCTCTTGGCAATGGTTTTGTCATACCATCGGCTAACATCTTGTCAGACTTGCAATAAACTCTAGTACACCACGTTCCACTAAGTCCCGTAAATGGTGATGTTTAACGTCAACGTGCTTAGTCCTTGCACTAAATGTCTCACTGCTGGCAAGTTTAATACATCCTTGGTTGTCCTTATATATAACTGTTGGCTGACCTAATGGCTTGCCGATATCTTCCAAAAGTTGTTCAACCAAATAACGTCTTGACTTGCATAAGCAGCTGCCACATATTCTGCTTCTGTAGAAGACAATGCAACTGACACTTGTTTTCTGCTAGACCAAGAAATTGAATTTTCTCCTACTTGAACAAGTAACCACTTGTTGATTTCTTATCACTTGTATCTCCAGCCCAATCTGTATCCCCATAACCTCTGAGGGTACCGTCACACGGGGCGACGGTTGCGGCGACGTTGCCGGCGATGCGCGGGAGCGCGCATCCCTGGCAACATCGCCGGGGAGATGTCAGACGGAGCAACTTACCGGCGATGTCGCCGGCTAGTTGCCGCGGCTATCGCTCGCTGGGTTGCCCAGTAACCCAGCGAGCGGTAACACGCAATGTTGGAGATAGGCGGTGTCGCCCGCAACATTGCAGGTTGCCGCGTTACACAGGGCGATCAGGCATGATCGCCTCAGCAACATCGCCAGGTTTCCCAACAATGTCGATGGCGATGTTGCTCAGGCGATTCATCGCCTGATTATCGTCCTGTCACACGCGGCAATTCGCCGGCGATGTCGCCACAATTAGGCCACACCCCTGTGTTCCCGGCAACATCGCCGGCGATATCTCCCCGTGTGACGGTACCCTGAGAGTGAGATCTCCTGATGCAGATATCTTAAGATTTAGCCTTTGAGTTTCCTTAAGATATTGTAGAATTCTCTTAATTGCATTCCAGTCTCTTTGACGTGGCTTGCTTACACGTTGGCAGAGAATTCCACCTGAGGCTCTAATATCTGCACGAGTTGGGGTTGCTATGTACAGAAGCGCCCACACTACTTGCATGTAACTCTCATTGGTGGGTAGCAGATTTTCTCCTATCAAATTTAAACTTTAAGTAGGACATATCATTGGAGTTGACGCACCTTTGGATTCTGACATTCCAAACTGGTTCAGGATTGTGGAAATTTTAGAACTTTGATTGAGAAGAAAACTCCCATCTTCCTCTCTCTGGATTTGGATTCCCAAAAATTTCACATTTCCAAGGTCCTTAGTCTCAAAATGCTGATTGAGAATTTCACCTAGCTTTGTAATTTCCTTTTCATCTCGATGAGACGTGATTACATCATCTACATATAGGAGAACATACATCCACTCCTTTGCTACAATTTTCTTATACAAACATGGATCAGCTTGAGACCTTGTAAATCCTTCATCCATAAAACTTTGTTCATTTTTGAGTTCCTTGCTCTTGCCAACTGCTTAAGTCCATAGAGAGATTTTTGCATTCTACAAACAAAGTGGTCTTCATCCTTTTTAATATATCCCTTGGGTTGGCTCATGTACAACTCTTCTTCATTATCACCATGCAGGAAGGCTATTTTGATGTCAAAATGTCTCACTGTCATCTGTTGAACTGCAGCTACGGACATTAACGTTCTGAATGTGGTTTGCTTCACAACTGGAGAAAATGTAGCATCATAATCTTCAACATACTTTTTTGCAAGCACCCTTTTGCGAACAATCTTGCCTTAAATCGGTGATCTTTACCTTCTGAGTCATATTTGTTTTTGAAGACCCACTTACATCCAATAGCTCTTTTTCCTTGTGGTAGCTCCATAAGCTCCCATGTCTGTAGTTGGTGAAGGGAATCCATCTCTTCATTAGCGGCATTTATGCACTTCTGTTTCTCGTGGACAGGCAGTTTTTGCATCTCTTGCCATGACTGTGGCTCTGGTTCAGAAAGTGTTGTGACCATATAAGAAAGGCGTCTAGCTGGGATAACTCTGTTTGGTCTTTCTGATCTGACTGGAGGTTGACTTGGTTCTTCTGTTTCTTCTTTGCTGCTTCAGAGCTTATCCAGTGTCTGGGTTTAGTGATTGAGATTCTTGTTCTTGTTTCTTCCTTGAATGACTGGTGTAACTTCATGGAATTTGAGTGAAACAGAGTTCTCATCAATCACAATATCTCTGCTGATTGTTACTGTGTTGGTCTCTGGGTGCAGGATTCTCTTTCCCTTTTGAGTTTCACTATAGCTCGTCACCAGGACTCCTTGCTTTACATGTGATTTCCACTTGGAAAGTATTTCTTTGTGAACATACACAAATGTTTTGCTTCCAAATATCCTGAGGTGCTTCAGGTTAGGCTTCTCACAGTTCCATAATTCATATGGAGTTTTATGTGTGGCTTTACCTGGCAGTCTGTTTTGAAGATAGCAAGTTGTCATGATAGCTTCTCCCCAATACATTGTAGGTAGAGTTGCATCAAACAACATACCTCTTCCACTTTCACAGAGAGTGCAGTTCTTTCTCTCTGCAATGCCATTCTGTTCTGGGTTGTATGGAATGGTAGTCTGGAACACTATTCCATTCTTTTTCAAAATGGTTTGTGTGGCACCCCGCAAATGCAGTACTACACCCGTAAAAGAGGTGTAATTATTCAGCTGCAAGTGAACCCTAGGATGGTGGATGGGACCCATTCCCAGCACTCCCACATTAGTTCAGGGTGGGAGGTTACCCGGGAGGGGATAAATTCACCTCTAGGGGGATCAAAGAGGTCTTTGCTCCGAAGTCTTGGGCCTTAGGTCTCTCGGTGAGGGACCAGGAGGAGATGGAGGAAGAGGAAAGGTTTTGGAAAGAATAGCTAAGTGGAACGAGGTGGAAGGTCACACCGGGTCGTTACAAGCCGAACCAGATTAAAGAAGAAGGGACCTTGAGGAGGTCCTGAAATGGGGCATTCGACAAGGGAGTCCAGGCCCTAGAAAGAAAGGGAGAGTGGAGCGCCCATACTCCAGGGGATACTCCAGTCCACCAGGGGAACGCCGGGCCCTGGGATCTGGCCAAAGTCCAGCTTTGCAGTCGGCAACTGGCTGCTGTGGCTTGTTTATCAGCCGCAGCACCCTGCCATCGGAGAGGTCTGCCTGCTTCCTCACCAACGAGGGTGGGAACTCCCGGTACTACCTACACGGAGCTTCTACGTATAGATCGATGTAAAGCGGGGAAGAATGGACACAGGTTAGTTAACGAAGGTACACCAAGTGTTCCACCATACCACCTGGGATCCACTTGCAGCCACCCGTTAAGCTACCTGTTCTTGTAACATCTAAAGTGCTGAACTGTGAACTGTAATCATGTACCACAGGGATATCAAACTCAAATAGACATTGGACCAAAATTAAAACTTGGACAATATCATGGGCTAACCTTGATATTTACAAAGCAGTCTTATTGATCTGCTAGAGAGGGGTCATTTCTAGTGGAGCTTTGCCTGTTTAGGCCTTTTTGAATTAGACAACATACTATACTCAGGTCACTTATCTTATAAGTATTAAATATATATAAGTATCTTATATATATTAAATCATGACATGAGCACACGGCTCAATAGCATACCAAGCTTGTGCAGGGGAAGACTCGGGCAGTAGGTGCTATGTGAGCTGAGATGTATGGGAGAGCACAAAAGAGCGTGCACTGATTTAGGGAGAGGAGGGAACTTCCAGCTCAGGGGGACGATGGTCAGGAAATGCATCATAGCTAGGGAGCACATTACTACAACGTGTGTTATAAAAAGCCTTGTACTAACCAGGGAGCATGCTGGACTGGATATGTAGTATTAGAATGTGGTGTCTACCAGCGGGCCAGCTCTAGTGAACATGTGGTATTTTGTCACAGGCCAAATGCAATGATACTGCAGGTCAAATATTGCCTGTGGGAGTTTGATATGTAAATATTGGATAAGCGGTGTAGCACTTATAAGCTCTTAGGTGTACAGCTTGTAAATGTGACGCCCCACGTAGTCAGGCATCACAGAGGGGTATTACACTCGTAAAAGAGGTGTAATTGCCCCAGCTGCAAGTGGACCCTAGGTTGGTGGGTGGGCCC
This sequence comes from Allobates femoralis, assembly GCA_033576535.1. NCBI lineage: Eukaryota > Metazoa > Chordata > Amphibia > Anura > Aromobatidae > Allobates > Allobates femoralis. The sequence continues at coordinate 70,172,787 of JARQOC010000005.1, read as the reverse complement.
CATTCCAGCACTCCCACATTAGCAGAATGGTGGGAGGTTACCCAGAAGGGAGTTATATTCACCTCTAGGGGGAAAAAAGGAGGTCAGTCAGGTGAAAGAGTAGCCTCTCTAGTCAATGAGAGAGTCGGGACAGTCGGAGGAGGAGGAGAGGAGAAGGAGTGTGGAACGAGGCGGAAGGTTTTACCCGGATGCCTCAACGCTGATCCAGAGGAAAGGAGAAAGAGGGTCTTGAGGAGATCCTGAAAGAGGGCGCCCGACGCAAGGAGTCTGGGTCCTAGCGAGAAAGGGGGAACCCCAGCGTGGAGCGACCATACTCCAGGGGATTCTCCAGTCCACCACAGGAACGCCGGGCCCGAGGATCTGGCCAAGGTCTATCTTTTCAGTTGGCAACCGACAGCACCCTGCCAGACGGAGCGGTCTCCCTGCTTCTCTCACCCCAAAATCTACCTACACGGAGCCGTTGGGTATAGACTCATCCTAGGCGGGGAAGAAAGGACACAGTTTCATCAACTAAGGTTTACCACGGGTCCCATCATACCACCTGGGATTTCCCCTTGCAGCCACCCGTAGAGCTACCTGTTACTTTAACAACTGTTGCTGAACTGTGGACTCTGTATTTGCTACTGAACATTTACAGTAAAGTACCGAGAGAAAATGACTTTGCTTTTGTGTGGTTATCTCCATCAACCTGTTCCCTTTCAGGAATGCTGCCCCAGAGGACCACCTCCACCTGTAGGGAGCTTTGCCATCTCGGCCGCATTATCATCGACCTCCGGAGGACTGTGGCGCCCCTGGTGACCCATCACCAGGTACTACAGGTGGCGTCACATGACAAACTCTAATCCCCTGTACATACACCCTCATTGAACTCTAATCCCCTGTACATACACCCCTTATTGAAGTGTCACCCAGGCCACGGGCTCAGGCGCTGCCACCCGTGACATCCCCCGTGAGAACGACCACCGAGCCTGATACCCAAGTACCCCAGGGCCTGGGGCTCGACATAAACATTGCTCTGATGTTCAATGGATTTGATGTGGCCAGGGCTAGGGGTACTCAGACACCAGGTCTGATGGTGGTTTGGATGGGGAGATCACGGGTGGTCGGGATCCCGGTTCCGTGCCCTGGATATCATTTGAGTAGATGGTGCTGGGGAGAAGGGAGTATTTACAGGGGATCGTGACACCACCTGTAGTTCCCGGTAATATGGCACCGGCGCTGCAAGCCGGCCGCTGAGGTGATGGTGGGTGCAGCAGAGAGTAGTCCAGCTCCCTACAAGTGGAGCTATTACCTCAGGGCAGCGGTGAAGGAAGATGGTGAGGGAGGGCAGTAGTTATGGTTGGTACAGCAGTTCTTACACCTCTTCTGAGCTGCTGATGGTGCTGAGCCCTCCGGGCACCGGCATGTAGAATAACGGAAACTAGTTCAAGTTTAACTCCACTTTACTGGGTACCGGTAGATGGCAAAACGAGACACGGTACAGTTTGGTTTACAGGGTGGATGTTGCCAGCTCAGGGTCCCCCTTATGGAGTCTCTAGATGTTCGCGTTCTGTGTCTTTCAGGGTCTCTTTTCCTCTTCCTAGCTTCTACCACCCTCGCAGAGCTCTCCCGCCAGTCCCTTGATCTCCCACGGTGGAGCACGGGTGTCCTTTGCCGGTTCAGTCAGGGCGTCTACTAACCCCTGTCACCGGTACTTGGGCCATTACTCCTGCGGTCTTGGATCTAATGTGGTCCTGAGGGGGGAGATACCTTGTGGCGCTGTCAGCAACCCGGTTCCTATGGGCCTGCAGCTCGTCAGTCTGCAAATAGAGCTGAACTTCTATCTGCCTCGGCTTCCTGTGCTGCCGGTGTTCTCTCAACATGACCAGCTGGCTACAACCAGTGCTGGCCTGTTGCCAGCTGTTCTGGGCCCCCACTTGAAGATGGGGCTCCCTCCTGTCAGCTGTGCTGTCAGGCCTGTCCTTCCTAACTGCCTTCCCAGCACCATCTCACTAACTAAAGCTTTCCCTCCCACTACTCTATCCTAGGCTCCACCCTCATCCTCCTAGGACCTACTAAATTACTGGGCCCCCTATTCTAAGTGGTGTGGTCCTAGGTGGGTGTAAGTACAGACTCCACAGGTTTAACCCTGAACTGACAACTTACAGAGAAAAACACATTTATTAATACAGTGTAATACTTCCCTGTGGCGCCTAGCCTCAGGGGTGCCACAGATTATTTGGTGCTCCTGCTCTTTTCCATTGCTGCAAGAGACAAACCTGCCTCTGCTTGCAAAAAGGTAGATTGCACGAGTCAGGTCAGCGGCAAAGTGATGCAACTAATCAATCAGGAGGACATCGCTGCACAGCAAGCAAGAAGCCAGGAGGAAGGGGAGCAGTGTGCTCCTGAAGACATTCAGCTCCACCTTTGCTTTCAACCTCATTATTTATGTGTTGGTATGTTTTAAAGTTTAGCTATTTTTGATACCAAGGAAAATAATAAAAATGGTCATGGAAAGATTTTTATGAAATGATGCTTCCAGGCTTTGTATCCACATCTAACTTGTGACTCCTACAACCCTTGAGATGACATCAGTAAACAAGGCCTTCATTTTTATGGTCCATGAATAAGACCTTGTTTTCATCTTTTCAGTTGGTTTTCCCAAATAAACCAATATTACAAAAGTGATGTTTTCTGTCTGTGAGCTGACGTAAAGCTTCCTCGCCTGACTGAACCTATCCATCAAAACAAAATATATAAAAGATGATTTTTTTTCTCCTTAGAAGCTTTTTCTTTAAATTGCGTTTTTGGTCAAAAGGTAGAAGAAGATGGCAGGAATTAAAAATACATGTATATTGTATATAACATATCTATAGGGGGTGCAGGGGTAGTGGTCCCAGAAAGGCTTTGGTGCCTGGGGGGCAAATAGAAAAAGAGCAGTATAATAAATTTCACATGGTACAAATGATTAATGATTTTGCATTGGAGCCGAGAGCTTCAAGATACACTATGGGAAATATAAAACAAAGGATAACATTGTCCAGGTTTAAACAATCAGGATAAGTTATCAATATGAGATCAGGGGAAATCTAATATCCAGCACCCTCCAGATCAGCTTTTATCAGGTCAGATCAGGCTCCTTGTATTGTGTAGTGGACGCTCAAAGCGCCGCAATTTACCACTTATCCACTGGAATGGACTTGTTTTTCCAAAGACGCCCAATTGAAGGGAAATCTAGAATATGTGTACCTTGATTTATATATTTAAATATTTTTTAATATAGAAATATAGATAGTAACATGAAAAATGAAAAGATATTTTCTAACCTATCATATTAGCAAAGTTACTAATCATGATCAGTGGTAGTCTGACTGCTGGGAACCTCCACCAATCCACAGAACATCACCGGAGGATACAGCCATGGCGTGTCGCCCCAGGGTGTGGGTGTACTCGGGTATCAGGCGGAAAGGGTTAACTGCGGTGTCACGGGGAATGGCGGCCGCGCCTGATCCCGTGTCCGGGGGACGGTTCTTTTGAAAACGGGATTATGTAGAAGGAATTTTTTACAAAGTTAGTTGTCGTGATGCCACCTGCAGTTTCTGGTGAGCAGGGTGGATTGATTTAAATCACGCCGATTTAAATCATGATTTAAATCACGATTTAAATCAAAAGTTTTTTTTCTATTTAAATCGGATCGATTTAAATCATGATTTTAATCATGATTTAAATCACTGATTTAAATCAAAAGGTTTTTTTTTAATATAAATCATGATTAAAATGAGAAGCGAGAGCAGTGTGCATGTGCGCCCATAGTTACACGGACGAAACTAGGGGCAACGATCTAACGCCAGGGTGAGGGGGGGAGCCCAAAGTAAGTAAAAATCTTTTTTGTTTTACTATATGGCAATAGGTAGGTGTTTAAAAGCAGCATGTCTTAATTGTATAAACTATTAATAGCCTCCACATTTTGTTCATACTGCCCCTTTAATTCCACACTTCTAGCTTGGTTTCAGTTTTGGTTTAGTTTCTTTTTCCCTGCATTCAGTTGACATGCCCAAACTTGTTGGATAGTCAGCAGTACTTGGCTCAGGCTTGTAGTAACTCAGCAGTGTTGGCTCAGGTGTAGTAACAATCAAACTTCATAAGTGATCTGTGTGAGCATGGCAGCAGGTCGTAAGAGAGACCCTATTTGGGTTCATTTGTTGAGATGCCAGCAGAGATCTTGGAAAGAAAGGTTTTGTGCACACAACAGTCCGAAACGCTTAGGAACTGCTAAAGCAGGACAATGGTTTTCCTATTGAAAGTCCTAATATAAACAGTAGGCTAAAGGACTGATGTATTCACTGAAGATGTTTGCTTACTTCAAACGTTAGAGATAGGCTATTGTTAAAAGTACTTACTCTCTGTAGTTCAATTCTGAGTGTTTAATAGTGAAATAAAAATTATTAGGTTCATAATCAACTGTTTTAATATTTTTATTTGTGTAAAACAATTAGATTTGCAAAAAGACAAAGGTTTGCTTGTGTACAACTTGATTAAAAAATCTGATTTAATCAAATGATTTAAATCAAAAAAATCTGATTTAAATCAAAAAAATCTGATTTTTTTGATTTTTTAAAAAATCAAGATTTTTATCCACCTGTGGTGAGTAGCACCAGTGCCGCCACAGTCCTCCGGAGGTCGGTGATATTGCGGCTGAGATGTTGTAGTCCTCCGCAGGCAGGACTCGGACCTCCGGGGCAACGATCCTGTGAAAGGAATAAGTCCATAGGAAAGAAGATGCAGCAGAGTCAAAGTTACTTCACTCCGGGTACTTTACTGGAACTTTAGCAGCAATGGTTACAGTTCTCAGTGCAGTAAGATGTTAAATGACAAGTAGCTAACGGGTGGCTGCAAGCGGATCTCAGGTGGTAGGATGGATCCCTCAGTGTGTGCCTTTCCTCTTTCAATTCTTTCCTGCTTCCCAGTAGTCGGTGTGAAGTCTGACCCCATACAGTGGATCTGGCCTCCTGTTGTCTCTCACTCTCCTCGTTCCCGTCGGGTTACCTTCTGCTGGCCGACCGCCGAACCATCAAGCGGTGCTTGGTACCCTCTTCTTTGGTCATTAAGAGTCTGGGCAGTATTAATATATATACCCTCAGATCGCCGGATTTTCTGTGGTCCTTGGAGGATACCACAGGTGCGGGCTCCAGTGCCCAGTAAGCTGTTGGACTCTCTGAAGTCCCTCTCTTCCCCCAGGCTGGCTGTCTGCGCCTGGGATCTGCCTTTAGTCCTTCCCGGGTCCCTCAGCCGAGAGACCCTCCTTGCTCCCTCAGGCTCACTGCCTGGCTGCCGGTCAAAGACCTTGAGGCAAAGGACCAGTGACCCAAAAGGCCTCCAGCCAAAGACCTCCTTTTTTCCCCTGGAAGTAGTTTTATTCCCTCCCGGGTACCTCCCACCATGTGATCTAATGTGGGGGTGCTTGTGTGTAGGTTCCACCCATCAGCCTGAAATCCACTTGCAGCTGAAGTATCTGCACCGCTTTTATGGTGCAGTACCCCTCTGTGTCACCTGCTTTGCGGGGCGCCACACATGCAATATCCACAAGGTGCTGCAGACCAACCACACCGAGCCCATTACCTCTATCCTGGCACAGACACACTCATGAATGGTGATGTACGGGTAATGCAGTAATGCAGGGGACATCATCTAACTTTGGTTCAGTAGAAACATTTCAATTTATGGAGCCCTCTTTTTTTCCCTGAGCGTTTTTAATTGTTATCCGAACTTTTTGAGAAGTCTTGTTTAGCAGAAATTAAATCCTGTACATAACAATTCCTGCTTTCTTTTACTCAAATAATAATATGAAAGCAAGAGTAGTGCCCTATACTAAAACATAAACTCACGCAGCCTTGCAATCCTGACACGAAGATCCACAATGCGCCCTGGTGACTTGTGCTTGAGGTCTGCAATCTTCTTCTGGATCTGCTTGCAGGTCCTCTCCACCCCCAGTTTGTGGAGCAGGACCGCTGTATACGCCTCAGTATGCTGCGCTTGCGCAGCCGTGGGTGCCAGTGACGCTGCTCACATCAGTAATCTTGGCGGTCACATAAGTCTATGAGGAGCACATTAGCTGTGCCAGACCCCATGTGGCAGCGCGCTGTGTGGCGGCCATGACTGTTCTCCTATTTGCAGGGGAGAGGCAGGCACCTGGCAGGCAGGGTGTAACCAAAACAAACGTCATGACGTCACTATGCACACTGGCGCCGCCAAACAACATTGAGGTCGCTAAAAAGGTAGCCGTCCGCGGAGCGGGAGTAGCGTAATATAGCCATCAGCATCACCAAATTCATAAACGATTGCAGTGCGTTGCCCATGACACCCATGTGTGATGTGTAGGCCAACATCTGCACTGTCATGTGTGGCAGTATGGTGGACACAGTAAAACTTCAAATACACGCGCCCGGCATAGCTTGCAGTATAGCATGCGCGGTAATTGGACTGATGTAGAGGATGGTTGTGTAGATGAAGATGTGTGTGGTGCTGAAGTGACAGCTTTTCAAATATGGCGCCCTGTGAAGGGACAGCAATGGAAACCAGTAGCCACCACCAATTATCGCTGATGGGGCGCGGTCTTCAGCACGCTGTGGCACGCCTACGGGAAATCATAGGCAACACAGATTCCATCACTATCGCCCGTTCACACGCCAAAAGTCGGGAATGTCACCTTCATAATTGCTTCTGATTTTGGAGCAGTGCTGTGAAATCTGAACCAGGGGACAAATTTTTTATCGCCGCCAAATTCCCCAATTACACGCCGCAACTGGGAGGCAATTTGACAACGATGGTACTGGGGCGACATATCGCCGGTCAGATTTCTCACCACGGTTGCGGTGTGTAAAGGTGCCCTTAGAGACAGGAATATAATCCACCATTCACAGCTCACCTCTTCCTCAGCCCTTGACAATGACCTTCGCCAAGATTAGAGCATGCAATGTGTCAGGAAAACATGACTCATTTTTTTATTGTTTTAGTGACATAGCAGAGCTAAAACACTTCTATGCCCCTTTTAGGTTTATAGAAGCACACTGTCTTTCTCCCCTCACTCTTCTTCACTCCCCTATCAGGAATTTATGACCCGACCTAGTCATAAAACCTACAGAGTGAATGTGTGGCGCCCCGCAAAGAGTGCGTCACAAGAGGGTATTGCAGCCATAAATGCAGCCGCAATATTCTCTGACACAGCAGTGATCTGGTTAACTTAGAAATCCAACCCTGCATGCATCACCTAGAACAGAGGGCCAATCCTAGGTCCTGGTGGGCGGAGTGCTAGGGAAGTGTGTAGGAGTAAAGACCCTTAGTCATTAGGAGAAGGGCTCTAGAACTTGACCTGAGCAGTCTAGAACTTGGAGAGGAGCGGGGGCTCCGCACCCTGTGCAGCCCCCGGGCCGTCACCGGTCGGGTGTTCGCACCTGAGGCCTCAACAACCGGGATCGGGCATCGTAACCACGGGTTCCCAAAATACCCCGTGCCCAGAAACCTTAAAGCCGGTTCACTGGTACCGAAGCTGGCAGCAGTTCACCTCTGCTACGCGAACCAGAAGCGTGGAGGAGCAGCTTCACAGGAGCACCCCACCACCAGCCAACTTCCAGTCGTCTAACCAGCGGTGTACCCACTGAGGGATCCAAGGCTCCCCAAAACATCCATAACGTACATCTTGGATAGGGCATTGAAGCAGCCTCTCCGTACCCGACCTGGTATTCCTGGGCGACACTGGCAACCACTTAGTTAGAATGGAGGAACACTGCGGATTTCTAAGGGACACCATCACTGCTGAGTCCACCCGGTCCACTACCTGTTAACTGTATACCATGTACTGCCTGCTGGTTACAGTAAAGACCCGTTGCAGAGACTTTCTGTGTCCGTGCTTCCTTATGAACTATCCGTCCGCACTACAAGGTAACCGCAGCTGCCGCACAACATCCTGAGCAGCTCCAGCCTCCGGGGATCACCGCTCAGCCTGTGGGGAGCGTTCCATCTTGCTGCTGTCCATCCCCCAGAGGTTACGCAGCGTCGGTAGCCCTTACCGAAACTACTCATAGGTGGCGTCACGAATAAATTAAAACCCCTTTAATCTGTTCCACCAAGATGTCTTCAACCCTTTTGATCTGCACTCAACCGGGCCCCACTACCGGCAGGCGCGGCCCACCCGTGACAAGGAGGAAGGAGCTACAACCTGTCTAAACCGGAGTCCCGGCCACGGTGAGTCAAATGCTTCTGGTTTTTTCCCTCCAACATCCACGTGGTAATCTTTTGTCTTCAGCTACAAACAATCAACTTCAAATCTAATAATGCAAGTGTGTCAACCCAGCTGGGGATTGCCACAGGACGCATCCGGTGCAAAGAGGGATTTACACTTTGGTACCCACAGCACACAACATCTACACCCAGACCTGGAGGGGGAGCTCTACTAGCTGCCTTAAGCCAGATCCCCTATAAAAGATCCAGGCCTGAGGGGAGGAGGCAGCTAGGCAGTTAGTCTGCTCTGAGCAGAGAAGAGAGCTGTGAAGTCCAGTGGAGCAGCCTAGAGAAGGTGCTGGAAAGACCCGGTTGCTGGGCAAAGCAAGGCCCATAAGGCCCATAACCAAGGGACACTAACCCACTGTGGAGCACCCCAGAGAGAGGGACGGAGGCCAGTGGAAGGAGCAGTAGATCATAACAAGGGACAAGATCTAGGATCCCTTTAGCTCACCCGGACACCGGAGTCCAACCCTGCAGGAGAAACACTGAAGCAGGAAAAGCCCAGAGAAACCAGGAGGATCTATTCCCCTGAGGTACTAACTTAATAGAGACACTATAACCTGACCAAGCACAGGACCAGGGGCCCAAGAGGAGCGTAGGGACCCCACAGAAGGCCCTCATTGTTGGTTAAAGAGTAAAGCTCTGAGAGGGAAGAAAGCGGCGAGTTCAGTTATAGGCAGGACTTACACCAAACCACGGTACACAGTAGCAGAGGCGGCCTCACAACTCTCAAGGTGAAAATCCCAAATTGCAACGAGAACCTGGTACTCCTCTTGGACTGTACCTGTTACCGGACATCAGTAAAAAGGTACCGAAACAAAGTGTGTGAGTCTGCTTCCCCGCCGCTGCCCACAGCGTTCCCTGAAAGCCTCTACTACGACTCCCCTCATCCACCCAGCTGCCCTGAGGTAAAGCTCCACCTGCGGGGAGCTGTACTACACTGAGCTGCACCACCACCACCTCAGCGACCGGCCGCAGCGCTGGTATCCATCATTACCAGGTACCACAGGTGACGTCATGACACTACTACTCCCATCCTCATCCCCCTAATCCCCGCCACTGAGGTTCCAGGGAACAGAACCGGGAATCGACCAGCTGTGATCCCCCATTAAAGCAGTCGTCCTGTCCGAGTACCCCCCTATCCTGTTGACCGCCTCAGTCGTTAACGCCACAATTACAGAAATCATATTTTTGGCATGCTGGAACTTTTGCGGATCACACAGTACATCTTACTTTTCTGGAAAAGAGTCAGAAACCTGGGAAATTAAATCTACCCACAGAACATCACAGACATATCATATTTGGACTCAACAAGCACCTAAAATCACGAGGTAAAACATGATGTCCATATCATTGACCTGGGAGCCTCCAGGTCAAAGAAATGGAAAAATTGAGTTTTTGATCATTTTGGAGATGGGCGTCTCTCCAAGAAAACAGCCCATATGTGAGGTCAACAAAGTGGGAGTTCTTGGTTTTATGGCCTAAAATATATAACCAAAATGTCCATTTTTGGTGATTCATTTAAGCCTAGATGAAGGACATAGCACTTCTGAGGTGCGATTTCCCCTAAATCTGCGACTGTCACCTCGTGGCACAGGTTTAGTGTTAGGCCGTCTTCACACTATGGCACAATCCGATCCCGGGCTGTCTGGTGTAAACCGGCACAGCCCCAGACCGGATTTGGGCCCCATAGTATCCTATGGGGCCAGATGGAGCCGGATGGCAGCTCTCTGCCATCCGGTTTCCATGTGTCCGGGAGAATCCGGGAGGAATCGGATTTTTCTCCAGGACACAAAATCGGAGCATGAAGCATTTTTGTGTCCGGGGAGAAAAATCTCCCCAAATCAGATCCTCCCGGATCCTCCCGGATGCAGGGCAATCCAGTACCATGGGAGTCTATGGGGCCGGATTGCCCCAATCCAGGAGGATCCAAGAACCGGACACCGACGGCTGAACGCTGCTGTAATGTCAGGACCGCGGCTAGCAGGGAGCTAGCAGGGAGTTATTGAAAAATCAACAGCTGCGGCTGCAATTAGAGGGATCCGGTTGCACACTGGACTGGAGCGCATATTTGCCCTCCGGTTCTGTGTGCTCATCCGGTTCGGGGCTGTCAGGTTCATCCCTGACAGCCCCGGATCAGATTAAACTGTGGTGTAAAGCCTTATATCTTTATTTTAATCCCTTTTATTTTCACAACTGTTATGCATATATGTACATTGTATCTTTTATATCTATTGTAAACACTGCCAACTTTTTGGAGTAAAACTTATGATTTACTAGGATCATTCTTCTTGCCCTATGAGCGAGCTGACACATACCTCCCGCAAAATTCACATTACCAAACAGGTTTCCGATCCACCTTTTAAAAGATCAGTGGTGGCAGCATAATTTTTGTGGCTTGTGGGTGGCTTGAGGTGTGCTGGATTGAGGTATATATAAAGGGGTTGGACAAAATAATGGAAACACCTGGAAAAATCAACAAAAGTTAGTTTAATATGGTGTAGGTCCACCTTGTGCGGCGATTACAGCCTCAATTCTCTGAGGTATGGATTCATACAAGGCGATATCATTGGTCCGGCGGATCTCCACAAAATAGCACCCCAGATCATCACAGAACCTCCGCCATGTTTTTCGGTTGGGAGAAGGCAGTCTGGATGGAATGCTTCTTTCGTCTGTCTCCAAACGTACACTCGGCCGGAGGTTGGAATATGGGTTAAACGATGATTCGTCTGAGAATATCACACGTTTCCACTGCTCCAGGGACCAATTCTGGAGGTTTCTACACCACTCTAAATGCTTGGAAACATTTGTCATTGAGAGCAGCGGTTTTCTAATTGCAGCTCTTCCGTGGAATCCAGATTTGTGCAGCTCCCGATGAACAGTTTTCATGGAAACTGGGTTCTGTAGGTGTTCATTGAGCTCAGCAGTGATTTTCGGAGCCGTGGTCTTGCAATCCTCTCTCACAATTCGCTTCAGAATCTGACGGTCTCTCTCAGTCAACTTCGACTTTTGGCCGGACCTGTGCTTTGCTGCGGACGTTTTTCCTTCTCTTTCAAACGCAGTCATTACTTTGGAGACAGCACCTCTGACACGCCAAGCATTCACGCACTTTCTGTTACTCTAGCGCCTGCCATACGAGTACCAACAATTTGGCCTTTATGAAAATCTGAAAGGTCTGGCATTGGTATCAGGTTCTCATCAATGTTCTTACAATTCAGCAAAACAAACAGTTAATTTACATACACATATCACTTAACACAAATAATCAACTACAAAAGATTAACATATGTCACGGTATGCATGTTTATAACATGTTCGAAGATTTTGATGCCAAAACGTTAGGTGTTTCCGTTATTTTGTTCCAACCTCTGTATTTTCCTGGCAGGAACTGGTGGTATATATACATCCAGTCACATCATATGCCACAATAGATGACATAAATTAGAGCAGCTGCGCTGCTTTGCTTATCCTCTGTCAATACCATGTTTGGCCAGCAGGATAAGGGGGCACCAGAGAGCTGCAAGTCCTGATTAAGTTCTTGACACAAAGTTTAGACTTCCATATAAACAAATAGGTCGTAAGTCAGTCTAATTCAGTGACGAATTAGGGATCAGGATTCTACAATTAAGTATTCTGTCGTTGTCAAGTTGCAAGATTTTAGATGTATTTATTTTTAAATTGATATATGGAAACATTTTAAAAAAAAGCTATCATATTAAAAAAGAGAATGCATTTAACATAACCTGTTATAAACAAGAGATTATTTACTGATGATTTTGCCATGTTTATTAAAATAGAGGTAACAAGGACTTCCGGTTCCGGCCTGCATGAGGACGCAGGGCTGAAGGAGAGCTCCCCATGCCCGCGGTGATTACATACACCCGAATCGCGCCAGGCACACACAAACGCACCAAGAATGGGTGCACGGAAGTCAGCGGTGACGTCGGCACGGCCGGCAAGATGGAGAAGTGGCTCCGGAGCTCGGGAGGCGCAGGAGAACGGCCGCGATCTTCAGAACAGCAGGTGAAGGGGGCAGGAAAGATGGCGGCAGGCGGGAAGACCAGAGTGGTGCAGCACAGCGCGAGACAGGAGGACAATAGGGGGGAAGGCGATGAACTGTTACAAGCCGGAGAGGCAGAGAACAGAGGTGAACAACGGGAGCAGGAAATGCAGCGCACCGAGCAAGACACAGGAGATGACAGAGTGCCTCACAGAATTCCCCATATTGATTACACACTACTAGCCAGGGAGGCATCAGCATACTTGGCTGAGGAGCTGAGGGGCACTATTAAAGATGTCATACAAGAAGCACTGCTAGGTTTGCAAGCTAAAACTGCAGAACATGCAAATAGAATCGATGTGCTGGAACAGAGATTATCTGATTCTGAAGACAGGGTGACGAAGTTAGAGGCACAAGTGGCAGATCTTCTGTCAGCATCTGTGTACAATAAAGACAAGTTAGAAGATTTAGAAAATAGGTCGAGGCGTAACAACATACGGATAGTGGGCCTCCCTGAATCCATCCTGCACAATGAACTAATTGATCTATGTGAGAGAGACCTGCCTCGTGCCTTGGGGTTCCCTCACAAATACAGAGCTGAAAGAGCACACAGAGTTGGGGCACCCCCGGAGATCCCCGTTCGCACACGGGAGAGATCAGGGCCCCTACAAACCAACGCCCGTGATAATAATAATAACAATAACAACAAAGCCTCACCCCGTCAAGTGGTGGTCAGATATTTAGACTACAGAGGTAAGGAGCAGCTGCTGCAGACGTTTAAGAGCCTACACCGCCCCTTAGTGGTGCATAATCATGTGATTAGACTATATGGAGACTCTCCGTGGAGGTGTCGAAACGGAGGAAAGCTTTTAGCCTGCATGTAGTATTTTATACAAACGAAACATACGATTCCAGCTGTCGTTTCCTGCAATCCTAAAGTACAGAGGCCCGATGGCCGACTTAGGACATACCAAAACCCACAAGAGGCCCTACGACAGTTGACGCAGAATAACGCAGGAAAAGGTGACCGTGATCCACAAGACGTGAGGAAAGAGGGCCCTGGAAGCCACACACCCACCCGTCGAGACCGTGTCCCGGAAGAGTCGCAAACTAAATCCGACAGATCCAGCCCCCTCCTCAACGAAAGAACGTCTGCTCTCCAGTCCGCAAGAGAGATTGGTGAAGCGTCCGAAGAACAGCGACACCTACGTCGACACCAGTCGGAGACCCAGGATGACGGGGAGGAACACCTGGAATGCACATGATTGATTGAGGACGACGCTACTGACTGAGAAGCTTGGGAGCGAGAAGCCAATCCGTTAGATGTCACGGTTAAAGAAAAACTTATGATCCAAATCGGCTACTGAAGATGTCCCCAAACGGAGGGAGGAGTTGTTGTCTGTTTTTTTTTTTTTTCTTTCTTCTCTTTTTCTTTTTTCTTCCTCTCTTTCTACTGCTGCCTCTCCTTCTACCGTTTCGATTATATTCCTATATGCTGTGGATCTCGAATATATCTCTAACATGCACTGTCCGTTGCCTTATAGGGATGCGTACATGTTAAGTATTTCACACACCTGGTCCTGATCTTGGAGACGGACCGCATTGTAACAATTTTTGGTACCCACTTTCTGCGTCCTTCCACATCTTCAACAGTATGCTGGCAGATATTTCATGCTAATTTACTGCCGTTGGGTGGGAGATTACAAACAGGATGCGTCCTTATCAGAATTTGGGAGTCTATAACATGAGCTGTTGGTTGCGGGGGGGGGAAGGGAGGGATGGGGGGGAGGGAGGTTTATTAACTCTGGTAACCTCTTTTTTTTCAGGAGGAAAATTTAAGGGATTTGGTTATGTTGGGGATTGTTACTGAATGTCTCTACTGCCCTGTATCACACGATCTATGGTGCTTCCTTGTCCAATTTCTATGGGATCATTGCACAGCGCTATTTCAACTCTTACCCATTCACAATGGTGAATATTATCACCTGGAACGTTAAAGGATTGCGTTCACCGGAGAAACGTTCCATGGTCCTAAGACATTTAAAGAAACTGAATGTGGACATTGCTTTCTTACAGGAAACTCACCTCTCATCATCTGACTTCTTTAGAATGCATAGGTTGTGGGTGGGGGTGATATGGGGCTCGGGAGCGTTGGAAAAGAAAGCAGGGGTTTTAGTGTTGGTCAACAAATCTTTTTCTCATAAATTGATATCTGAGGACAGAGATGAGGCTGGACGTTTGATACATGTGATACTTGAGTGTCAGTTAGGCAGATTGAGCTTATACAATGTTTATGCCCCAATTCTGATGCTGATAGAATGAAGTTCTTTACGCAAGTGGAAAAGATACTATTGACGGACGGAGAACACAACAAATTGGTAGCAGGGGATTTTAACACAGTGTTATCTCCGGGGAAGATAGACAGAAAAGAAACGCGTTGGGCCCGCATTGGAACATGCCAGATAGGAGGGGTGGGGGAGGATTAAACCCCCTGATAGATAGTATAGGCCTTCATGATGCTTGGAGAACTTTTCATCCGCTAGGACGGGAATTTACGCATTATTCTCACCCACATGATTCGTGGTCTCGGCTGGACATGCTCTTGGTCGGGGGCACTGTGCTGGACAGAGTGGAAGAGGTAGTCATAGAAAATTTGGTTATATCTGACCACAGCCCAGTGTCCCTGGTCCTGAGGGACTCTACCCGCACGGCACAGACTTCTTATGGCGATTCCCGACCTACTTGCGACAAGATGAAAATTTCGACAAACTCTTGGGAGAGTGGTGGACTGAATTCTCCTTAGACAACCTGGAACATAAAACGAATGCCCGCTTGTATTGGGAAACTAGTAAGGCAGTGATGAGAGGAAAATTATGGCCTATACTTGAACATTGAAACGTAAAACTCAAGAACAATTTAAATCTCGCAGTAGGGCCTTGATGGAAGCTTACGTTCAATTCTTGGCAACGCCGTCCGATGACCTGAAAGAGAATTGGCTGCTGGCGAAGAGGGAGTTCGAAGCTTGGACAAGACAGAGGGAGATTTTTAGAAGAGCTCATTGGGAGGTGGATCTATACAAATTTGGAGACAAATCGGGAAAAATTTGGCCAACTTGGCCAGGGGGAAGCACCCGCACACCACGATCGCATCTTTGAGGACCGGGGGTGGGAGCACTACTTCCGACCCAAAAAAATAAATGCACTTTTGGGCAGATATTATTCTAAGTTATACGCAGCTAAACCAAATGGGCTAGATATAGGTGGCGAATGGCTACAGAGGGTTGAATTGCCTGTGCTTACTGACGATGAATATTAAACACATTAAACCGCCAATCACTCTAGAGGAAATATTAGAAGCCATCAATAAGCTGGGAAATAACAAAGCCCCGGGTCCCGACGGCTTCCCAGGAGAATATTACAAGGAGCTTAAAGAGTTGGTAGCCCCGTGTCTAGTGTCACTATTTAATAATATCTTGGGAGGGGAGGCTTTGTCTGAAACCTCCAACACGGCATATATCAAACTATTGCCCAAGGGAGAAAAAGACCCAACAGACCCATCAAATTATAGGCCCATATCCTTAATAAACCAGGACTTGAAAATATTGTCTAAAATTATGGCTGAACGCTTAGCGTTGATTTTACCCGCCTTATTGACCTCAACAGTCCGGGTTTGTCAGGGGCAGATCAGCAGTGGGGAACATTAGAAAAACCATCTTGATACTCGACGCGGTCAAAAACCATGGCATTCATACACTGGACCCTCCAGCATTACTAACTACTATATACCTGAGGATTACTTAGATTCAAATTCAAACTAAAGAACTTTTACAGAAAATAGAAAACAGTAACCTGGCGGCCTGCGAGGCCCCAGGTATGCGTTCTAGGGTTAACCCACGAGCGAGGGTGTACACCCCTGGCTTCCTTTCGGACTCCTTTCAACTACAGAGGGGAACAAGGCAGGGGTGCCCACTCTCTCCACTACTTTTCAACTTAGCTATAGAACCCCTATCGCGTTATCTTAACGGGGGAACGGTTTTTGAAGGGATTAAAGTGGGCCACACACCTTTATACTCGGCACACTTTGCAGACGATATAATTCTCTATCTCAACCGCCCAGACAGAGATCTCACGTACCTCCTAGACCAACTAGAGCTGTATGGCACTTTTTCGGGTTTCACACTTAATAAAGCCAAGTGTGAAATACTAAACTTAGGGGTCGCCGGAGGGAACGCGCGGTCGGATAGTAGAGTACAGGGGACGCTGGGGATCCCCGTTAAAAATGATCACATCAAATATTTGGGGGTGCGTTTGAGTAAAACACCAGCCGCGATGTACTCACTCAATTATGATCCATTATACGAAAAATAACACTAGAATTGGAACGTTGGAGAAATTTGCCCCTTTCACTCTTAGGTCGTTGTCATCTGGTTAAAATGATCAGTTTCTCCGATTGTTATGTCCAATGCAGACACTCCCTCTTCTCCTACGCCACGGCGATTTGCTAAAGCTGAACAGGGCCATAGTACAATTCATTTGGAATGGCAAAAGAGCGAGAATTAGACACACCACACTGATGTTACCCAAGGATAAGGGAGGTCTCAACCTACCAGACATCAAAGGGTATAATCTGGCCTGTGTTTCCCGCCATGTAATTGACTGGTTGAATGGAACCTCCAAGCACTCCAATTGGGTGGAGGAGCAGGAATTTTGTCGGCCTTGGGATCTGGCCAGTCTGCTGCATGCATCCTGGTCTGATGCTCCTGCCTACATAAGGAACTCGCTGCTTTTTAGAGACACCGCCATGTGTTGGAAAGCAGTCCGTAAGAAATTACATTTGGCATGGAAGATCTCCAAATATTTGAACCCCTGGGCTCATGTTAGCTTCAAACTAGGGAGAGAAAATGCCTTGTTCCGGGTGTGGGGAGCAATGGCATCCTGAAATTGGGAGACATACTCCAGAAAGAAGAGAAAAGATGGATGTCAGGATCTGAGGTGATGGATCACTTCAGACTCCCATCTCCCAGATATTACAATATAAACAACTACACTTTCATGTTCTGCAAAAACTGCAGGATGTGACCCAAGAGTGCATCTCCAATACCTGGGACAAGTTAACACAGATTCACACCTCACAACTAAACATCTCATACATATATAATTTTCTCCGCGAGGTGTACCCAGTAGCAGAACCGAGAAAACTCTTTATGGGATGGAGGCATCTTATCCAGAGGAGGAGAGGGAGATGAGATTTTGGAGGGCTGGGGGCTGTTTAGAAGACTTCTACACAATGAAAAATGGAGGGACACGCAGTTTTCGTGTCATCCATAGAGCAATTTATGGCTTCAATATACCCCCTCGCCAAATGTCCCTGGGAGATTGCAGAATTGTCGAAATGTGGTGCCTATCGAACGGATTTTACACACGGCATATGGACTTGCCCAAGGGTTATCAAATTTTGGGATTCAGTGAGTAAAATCACGGGGAAATCACTGGTCAGGAAATGCCTATAGAACCTAAACCGTGATTCCTCCATATCCCGACCTCTAATAACTGGAAAGGGGCCAGAGCACGGTTCTGCCATATCGTTGCCTTACTAAGCAAAAAGATCTTACTGCCAGACTGGCTGTCCACATCCTGTCCGGTGATTCCAGATTTGCTCCAGGCCCTAAAAGCGACTATGAGAATAGAAAGGTTGGAAGCGGAGAGGCAAAAAGATCTGTTGAAGGGTAAATTCTTCGATACATGGAAGAATTTTATATTAAACAAATTCTCGAGGGAGGAATTGGAGCAGACTGTCTCAACCGTTCAGAAATTCTAAATGGTATCTTACTGAGGATTTGAAAGGAACGTTGGGAGCGCTTAAGATATAAGGGAGATCGAAGTATAAACATACCCTGTCTATATCGCTTCTAGACGCCCCATGTTTTGGCAATGTTGCGACTATACTAAGACCTTAACACACACGAACCTGAGTGAGTGGAGACAACCACTAATACCGTATAACGGAGGACTGTCTTGCAAGGTCGACTTGCACAGATCAATAGCATTGCTTGGTGGGATGGGTTTAGGGAATGATATTGAGGGCAGGGTGGGTAAGGGTTTACTGAAATTCATTATTTCACAGTTGTCTTTCGATGTACTTTTTGTTATGTTATGTTTGATGAAAACCAATAAAAAGGATGTATGAAAAAAAAAAATAGAGGTAACATTGTTCAAAATGGAGTTTGAAGGAGCAAAACTGCAAACTCGGGCAACAAATACTTCATTTCAATTTAATCCATGTTTTTGTAGAGTTTTAGGAGATCAGGCAGCAAACAGATCCTATGAGTTATTTACTCGCTAGTTCCTAACAGCATGGAGCTCTATTATGGAGCGACTGTGCAGATATCCCTCTCCCTGTGCGGCAGAACAATTCAAAATCATCTCCATAAAGACGCTGAGAATCTTTACACTGATACCAGTAGTTTTCTGTTATCTGCTCCTATGTTCAGAAAAGACCGAAAATTGCTGACAGCAAAAAAAAGACATTTTTTTTCTCATACCTACTCTACACTACACTTTCTACATAGCAAAAGTTTTAATTTCAACTATTCATTCCCAATAAATTGTCCAAAAATAAATAGTTTAATTTTTATTAAATGTTTAGTTTTATATTTTCAATATTTATATGAAAAATCTAAGCATAACTTCATTTTATTCACTTCCGGTTATGTAGAAACTAGCTGTGAGCCCGATTCTAAAGAATCGGGTAGTCTAGAATGCATATATAGTTTATTTACTAATATTTAGGGGAGTGCGGTGAAATTAATTGTGTGTATACAGGTGGCTCAGTGGTTAGCACTGTATATGGTGGCTCAGTGGTTAGCACTGTATATGGTGGCTCAGTGGTTAGCACTGTATATGGTGGCTCAGTGGTTAGCACTGTATATGGTGGCTCAGTGGTTGGCACTGTATATGGCGGCTCAGTGGGTAGCAGAGTATACGGTGGCTGAGTGGTTAGCACTGTATACGGTGGCTCAGTGGTTAGCACTGTATAAGGTGGCTCAGTGGTTAGCACTGTATACGGTGGCTCAGTGGATAGCACTGTATACGGTGGCTCAGTGGTTAGCATTGTATATGGTGGCTCAGTGGTTAGCACTGTATATGGTGGCTCAGTGGTTAGCACTGTATACGGTGGCTCAGTGGTTAGCACTGTATACGGTGGCTCAGTGGTTAGCACTGTATATGGTGGCTCAGTGGTTAGCACTGCGCGGTGGCTCAGTGGTTAGCACTGCGCGGTGGCTAAGTGGTTAGCACTGCGCGGTGGCTCAGTGGTTAGCACTGGGCGGTGGCTCAGTGGTTAGCACTGGGCGGTGGCTCAGTGGTTAGCACTGCGCGGTTGCTCAGTGGTTAGCACTTTAGCACTGTGCGGTGGCTCAGTGGTTAGCACTGCGTGGTGGCTCAGTGGTTAGTAGTGCGCGGTGGCTCAGTGGTTAGTAGGAGTATGGTGGCTCAGTGGTTAGCAGTGAGTGGGGTGGGCAGAGTGGTCAGCGCAGTGCGGCGGGCAGAGTGGTCAGCAGAGGACAGAGGCACTCTGCCTGTCATACTTACCAGCGGTTCATCGTCTTCCCCGCCACAGCATTTTCACTCTGCCGTCGCCAGCATGTTGGCTCCACTCATGCAGAGCATTGCTCCTGTGCAGGCTCCTCTCTGCTGAGTATTGCTCCTGTGCAGCCTCCTCTCTGCAGAGCATTGCTCCTGTGCAGCCTCCTCCTCTCTGCAGAGCATTGCTCCTGTGCAGCCTTCCCTCATGCAGAGCAATGCTCCTGTGCAGCCTCCTCTGTGCAGAGCATTGCTCCTGTGCAGCCTCCTCTCTGTAGACCATTGCTCCTGTGCAGCCTCCTTACTGTAGAGCATTGCTCCTGTGCAGCCTCCTCTCTGCAGAGTATTGCAGAGGCACTCTGACTGTCATACTTACCAGCGGGTCATCGTGTTCCCCGCCACGGTATTTTCACTCTGCCGTCGGCAGCATGTTGGCTCCACTCATGCAGAGCATTGCTCTTGTGCAGGCTCCTCTCTGCTGAGTATTGCTCCTGTGCAGCCTCGTCTCTGCAGAGCATTGCTCCTGTGCAGCCTCCTCCTCTCTGCAGAGTATTGCTTCTGTGCAGCCTTCTCTCTGCAGAGCATTGCTCCTGTGCAGCCTCCTCTCTGCAGATTATTGCTCCAGTGCAGCCTCCTCTCTGCAGAGCATTGCTCCTGTGCAGCCTCCTCTCTGCAGAGCATTGCTCCTGTGCAGCCTCCTCTCTGCAGAACATTGCTCCTGTGCAGCCTCCCCTCTGCAGAGCATTGCTCCTGTGCAGCCTCTTCTCTGCAGAGCAATGCTCCTGTGCAGCCTCCTCTCTGCGGAGCATTACTCCTGTGCAGCCTCCCCTCTGCAGAGCATTGCTCCTGTGCAGTCTCCTTTCTGCAGAGCAATGCTCCTGTGCAGCCTCCTTTCTGCAGAACATTTCTCCTGTGCAGCCTCCTCTCTGCAGAGCAATGCTCCTGTGCAGCCTCCTCTCTGCAGACCATTGCTCCTGTGCAGCCTCCTCTCTGCAGAACATTGCTCCTGAGCAGCCTCATCTCTGCAGAGCATTGCTCCTGTGCAGCCTGTGCAGCCTGCTCTCTGCAGAGCATTACTCCTGTGCAGCCTCCCCTCTGCAGAGCATTGCTCCTGTGCAGGCTGCTCACTGCAGAGCGTTGCTCCTGTGCAGCCTCCTCTCACCTGTATCCTGGAGATCAGCTCTTGGGGGCTCAGTCCGGGGTCCTCTGTCAGCTGTATGTTCACTTGTGATCGCAGGATGTCAGAGGCAGAGAATCAGTGATGAGGACACGTCTGATGTGAGACAGCGGCATGATGTCTCCTGTGCTGACTGCAGCAATGAAAGTGCCTGTGATGATGTCACAGTCATGTGATATAGCCCCGCCCATACCAGTGACATCATCTCAGGTCCTGAGAGTGAGAGACTGTGCATGGACTCGCAAAGGCATTGCGAGTGAGGAGAGACTCTGGAAGGACTCGCAAAGGCATTGCGAGTGTGGCAGGAGAGAGAGAGAGAGTCAGCAAGGACTCGCAAAGGCGTTGCAAGTGTGGCAGCCACGCATACGACGACGGAAACACTGCTGAATATGACGGAAGTGGCCTTAGGGTAATTATATATTAGATTAGATGATTTCTCAGCAATCATCGCGAACAGGATTACAATGAAAAGCATACAAATATTATAAAGCTGGACAGGGGCACCATCAGGGCATGATTATTCTTACTCCCGTATGGGGCCTGGAGGAGATTAGGGCCTGGCCATCCGGGCCCCAGGGTAATTATTTAGCATTTAATTAATCCAGTGCCCGCCCCCTCACATCTTCCAGTGGCCCCACTCCTGTCAGTCACCGACGCATCCACAGAAGCAGAGGTGGATGGCTTAGACTAAGTTATTCAGTAACGTCAGGTTCGGCCAGGTTTATACTTCACATGCCCTTAATAGTCTGCCATGTACAGTACAAACAGGAATTCACCGCACAATGCGCCAGCAGGATTTAAACTTTGGTGGGACTGCCCGTGTCTGATGAGTGAGTATGATGATGTCTGTCTGTGTGTGTGTCTGTCTGTTTCCTGTTCCTGGCTCCTACACAGCACCATACTGTATATACAGGTCCAAACTACATACTGTATTATAGTGTGTCTGTATAAGCTGTATGTATATAGTGTGGATCTGTGTGTACAATATAGTGCTGTGTATACAAGATATTGAGCCAGCATTCATTGTGCATTAAGCAAACAATCTTTTGTGCATACAACTTCAGCAGTCTGTTGTGCATACAGCCCACAGACATTTATTGTGCATACAGCCTGCAGCTGTCTCTACTGATTATACAGCAAACAGCCATCTCCATTCTGTATACAGCTCGCAGAAGTCTCTATTGAGTATACAGCCCACAGCCATTTCTATTGTGTATACAGCCATGAGCAGTCTCTATTGTTCATACAGCTAGCAGCAGTCTCTATTGTGCATACAGCCAGCAACAGTCTCTATTGTGTATACAGCACACAGCAGTCTCTATTGTGCATACAACCCGCAGCAGTCTATTGTGCATATAGCCCACAGACATCAATTGTGCATACAGCCCACAGACATCTCTTTTGATTATACAGCCCACAGCCGTCTCTATTGTGTATAGAGTCTGCAGATGTTTTTATTAAGTATACAGCCTGCAGCTGTCTCCATTGTGTATACAGCCCTCAGCCATCTCTATTTTGTATACAGTCAGCAGCAGTCTCTATTGTGTATGTGTGTGTTTGTATATATATACAACTTGTATCATCACATATACAGGAGTTCTTCCTAAAGTGGGACTGTGGAATAATCAAGGGGTGGAGACAGTACTGGGGTGGAGGATTGGCAGTGTCTCAGGGAGGTCCCAAAATTTTGCCAGCAAGGGGCCCTGAAATTCCTAGTGGCAGCCCTGAAGCTGGAGGTATTGGACACACCTCACCTCCTTCCTCCTCTTGCAGATGTCACAGAGTTTGCCAGCATAAAAGTCAATGGGTCACATCATTACCTTTTACTTTTTTATGCCTTAGAGCAGAGGTCCCCAGCCTTTCTGACCTTGAGAGTCACATCCAACTCCCGTCCACTCACGTTAGTGACACTCACAGACCCCATTACCAGTATAATGACAGCTAATGCTTTTTCCCAGAACTCACATCAGGGCAATGTGATGGTGGCAAGGGCTGGGATACTCATCTAGCTGGGTCAGGGGTACAACAATGTTCAGGGTGGTGATACCCAGCAGCTGTGACCCTAATTGCACATGAAAAAGAGGATATTTACAAGAGACAAAAGTTCGTAAAGTTTGTGATGCCAGCTGAGGTGTCCATCCAGAGATGGCCAGTGCATTTAAACACTCCCAGGAGATAGGTGTTGTACCCACCCAGCCAGGAGAGGCCCCTGGGATGCAGTATAATGAAGGTAATGAGGAGGAGTTGTAGTGGAGAGAATGGTGGTAGTTTTTAAGCAAAGATGCAACAGTAAGAAGGCATGAAGACAGTCTCTTAGTTCTTCACCTTTTACTGTTCAGCTCAGCAGCAAGTCCTGGGTACCGGTTCACCGGGTCTTTGGGTCTGGCCAGTCTGAGAAGAATTAAGAACCGCTCTGCCAGATGGGTACATGGCCTACCAGCTGACTTCCATTTTGGATGAGGTTGTAGGTGCCTGTAGCTATCCTGTTCCTCTTTAGCTGTGGCTGATGTCCAGGCAGGCAATGGAGACTCTGTGTGCAGCCATACCCACCTGGCTCTCTAGCCCTTCTTTTTTGCTGTGCCCCGGACAGTCGCACATAGTGTGGCTAATGGGATTAAAGCTCAGCAGCCTCCAGTTTCTGCAGCCAGGATCTGAAATCCCTGACCACCTAGGACCAGGTGTCCTACTTTCAGCTTGTCATCTTGTCAACCTCATGGCCTGACACAAACTGACTTCTCCTTCGCCTATTCCTCCCTACTACCCACTACTGCTAACCTCTCCATCCAACCAGAGTCTGTCACAGCCCAAAACAGGGTTCTTGCTTCAGGAGTCCAATATCAATTCACCTGAGATGTGGCATTACTACCGATGACCTTAAATACCACTGTGGCATACCAAGATCCTACCTTACCCTATTCAGATCTTCTCTTCTGTGCAGAGCTACTCACAAAAGTCACCATTTGGAGACCTGCTCTTCTAATCTGTTTGTTAGACCAGGTTCTAATGCACCTAGCTGGCAGACAGCCGCAAGCCATATATCATGGGCTCAGGAGTCACATGGGGCTCTGAGCTACAGGTTGCCTGCCTTAGAGCAAATTTCTACAACTGTTGTCTATAAAATGAGAACAGAAGCCCAATTATATTGCTCCCCAATGATCTTTCCTCTAAACTAATATACTAAAAAATATTCAATCAGAAATTCAGTTAAAAATAACATAAATAATAAATTAATAACAAAACTGATATGTTTATATTTTTAATAATCCTCTGAAAAAAATTAAAGATTAAGGCATTTTCTACACTTTATGGCTGCAAGGATGTGCAGAAATTCCAAGTGTTATAATGAGGCGCTTCCATGTAACACAGTATGCATTTTTGTTACTTTTAGTGTTACAGTAGCCACTCAAAGACCAAAATAACAACTCATATCACATAAGAATTAGATTATAGTGTCACATTGCCATATGTTTCATGAAATGTTTAGAATATGTTTCAGCTCCATGCTGGGGATAGTGCTTAGAAATGCAAACGAAGACAGATGGAGTGAACACTCTGGAATAATAGCAGCTTTGCACCGGAGATGCTGAATAACATCATGAGTGCATCATGGATATCAGCTCTTCTATGTATCTTTGTTAGAAAACATGAGCAGTATACATCCATATGCGGTGAATTTTGCAGCAAATCAACCATTTATCAAGGATTTACATACAGATTTGCACCAGATCTCACTTGATGTGAAATTCTGCAGATATCAGATATCATGCTGAGCTCCGCACATTTTTTTCTCATGGTGTATGGATGAGATTTGTTGAAATCATGTAGACCTTGGCTTTTACTGTAAAACAGTGTGGATTTTACATAAGCAAATCTGGATGGATAATGCGCAGTGTATCTAACCCATGAAAATGTACACTTTAAGGGCTATTTTTAAATATGAAAGTTATCCCCTATCCAAACTTCATGGAACAGCTGGAAATAGCTGAGTACAATGCTCCCATGGATAACGAATGAAGCCGGAGATCGATCATGCGCACCTCTACTCCATTCAAGATAGTTACACAGGTTCATAAAAGACCTAGGCCCACCGAGTTCAATCTTCCTCCAATTATACATTTTTGTCACTAAACCATTTATAACCCACAATGTTATGTGCATCATCCAGTCCTCTTTTAAAAGCTGTTAAAGGCTGGGGTCACATTTAAAACATGAATTGCATTCACCGCATCCGGATACGGACGCGGTGAACGCAATACCGGTCGGTCACACACATTTTTTTACAAAAATGTGTGCAGAATACCGCACTGCAGTAACCAGATTGCTCAGGATGTGTAATCCTGAGCTATCCGGCAACTGCATAGTTTGCTGATCCCGGCTATTGCCGGCATTAGCAAACTGTTCTTTGTCTTGTAAAAATGTTAATTTAATAAATAAAAGAATGGTTGGGGTCTCTAGGGGGGCTTAGTCCCCCTAGAGACCGGACACCCACTCAGGTGGGCTACACCTACAATGCCCCATGCCACGGGCTCCTCCGAGCTCCGTGCATGTTCCCCTACCTCCCCCCCCCCGTATCTGTATAGAGGGGTGCCTGCACCCCTCTGTTAGAAGTATCCCTAAATGTGGCATAAACACAGTGATTACAGTACAAATAATAGTTGTATAGTTACGTGCATCTTCATGAACTCGCAATATCTCTCCATGGGCGGGGCTGTGTGCTTCTACCTCCGCCCACGAAATCATGATGCCCGCCCCCTCTGGCCTTCACCCTGTGTTTTCAGGGCGGCCGCGTCATGAAAGGGGCGGGGCTATCAGTATGCCGTGACCTTAGCCCCGCCCCTTTCATGACGCGGCCGCCCTGAAAACACAGGGTGAAGGCCAGAGGGGACGGGCATCATGATTTCGTGGGCGGAGGCAGAAGCACACAGCCCCGCCCATGGAGAGATATTGCGAGTTCATGAAGATGCACCTAACTATACAACTATTATTTGTACTGTAATCACTGTGTTTATGCCACATTTAGGGATACTTCTAACAGAGGGGTGCAGGCACCCCTCTATACAGATACAGGGGGGGGAGGTAGGGGAACATGCACGGAGCTCGGAGGAGCCCGTGGCATGGGGGCATTGTAGGTGTAGCCCACCTGAGTGGGTGTCCGGTCTCTAGGGGGGACTAAGCCCCCCCTAGAGACCTCAACCATTCTTTTATTTATTAAATTACCATTTTTACAAGACAAAGAACAGTTTGCTAATGCCGGCAATAGCCGGGATCAGCAAACTATGCAGTTGCCGGATGGCTCAGGATTACACATCCTGAGCCATCCGGTTACTGCACAGCGGATCATAGAACCGCTCCGAAAACTGCAGCCTGCATGATTTTTAACGCAGGCTGCAGTGCCGGAGACGGACACCGGATGGCTTGTGAAGCCATCCGGTGTTTAGCATTGGCTCCTATGAGGAGCGTTTCCTGGTCCGGTTTTGAGCTTTTTGAAAGCTCAAAACCGGATCAGGATTCTAAAAAAAAAACGTAGATGTGACCCTGGCCATAGTGTTGGTCATTACCACCTCTTGTGGTAGAGCATTGCACAGTCTGACTGCTGTAGATAAAGCTCTGAATTCCTGTTCACGAGGGTCCATAGCTCTGTTCTCAAGAACATAGAGCCTACATGTAAATTTCAAATCTGGCCCGAAGTGTGACTATGATTGGTGCGCGAGAAAATATCCAATGTCAACTAGAGCTGGCCCACTCTAGTAGACACAGCGCAAGCTAATACTAAAAATACATGCTCCTCTTACTCTACCACAACCTACCACAACACCCACACCAATGATGTTGAGCACCTGCCCCCTCTCCTGTAATGCCTCCACTACTTCACATCACTCCCTTGATGACGTAGCACTGTAAGCAATCTCATCCGCAAAACATGTAGCAACACACAAGGATGGTAGTGTTAGCTGGAGCTTTACTGGTGCACCTAAAGCCGCAGTGCAACTCCTGGGCACCAAGAAGGGCACAGTCAACAGGCTGCGATCAGGAAACAGGTGGAGGAGGACAGCAAAGAGGTCTACGATCGCGTCTCACTGCCTGACCTTCAGAAGTGATCGTCGCCTTCTTTGTTGTCTTCCTCCAACTGTTTCCTGGGTCGACTTCATCAGACAGCAGAGACTCAGCACCGAGGATGCAACCAAACTTCTACTGGACTTCCAGTCAGTAACCTGGGGGCACTGAGAACTTACTATGCATATGATGTATCTTATGTGCTTGTACTGTACAGATAACTGTAGCTGACAATAAGATGTCATTGCTGCCACATGTACAGACAGTGCCCACTTACACCAAAAGCCGAAACTTGGCTGAAACTGGGTCCTGCAACAGGACGGTGACTCCAAGCACCCCTGCAAATCTACATCAGAATGGCTGAAAAAATGTAGTATCAAGGTGTTGTAATGGCCGAGTCAAAGTCTAGACCTAAACCAAAACTAAATGCTGTGGTGGGAATGCCTCGGTTCAGTCCCTGGTCGATCAGACGTTGATGACCTATCCTACAACTAGAAAAAAATTCTCTGCAGCACTTAGCTACTACCAATGATGTACATATGCTAACAAGCAGTATATATATGAGAAAAAATTTTAAAAACTTACATTTTTTTCAAAAAACTCAAAATTCTTATTTTTTTATTTCTGAAGTTCTTAGTACACACACTGGCCAATGTCTGTTTGCTCATCAACTGCGACAAAGTGACTTCAGGTCTGATGAGTCCTACCGCTGACATCCCTGCCTTCCTTCTCCTCCCTATCCCACTACTAAGTGGGCGGACACCATCTCGACCCTAGACCACCTGTAGGTGATGAGGGTGCAAATTGCATAAATGGAGCCAGCAACTCCACACGATACAAGAGAGAAAAAAACTGCACAGCACTCACAGACATAATGTGAACTGGTGCCAGCAGGGACGCAGGATCAAACAACTGCCCACTTAGTAGTGGGATAGGGAGGACAAGGAAGGCAGGGATGTCAGCGGTAGGACTCATCAGACCTGAAGTCACTTTGTCGCAGTTGATGAGCAAACAGACATTGACTAATGTATGTACTAAGAACTTCAGAAATAAAAAAATATGAATTTTGAGTTTTTTGAAAAAATGTAAGTTTTTAAACTTTTTTCTCATATATATATACTGCTTGTTAGCATATGTACATCATTGGTAGTAGCTGAGTGCCGCAGAGAATTTTTTTCTAGTTGTTTGATCCAGCGTCCTTGCTGGCACCAGTTCACATTTTGTCTGTGAGTGCTGTGCAGTTTTTATCTCTTTTGACCTATCCTACAGATAGATCATCAGTGTAAAAATAGTGGACAACATCTCTAAAGGTACCATCACACGCGGCAATTTTGCTAGCAATTTCACTGGCAATTTGCTAGTTGCAGTGAAATCATGCAGGGGCGGACCTTTCGTGGTGCAGCTGGTTCAGCTGCACCAGGGCCCCGACTGGGTAGGGGGCCCTTCAAGCATCATTAGGGGGCTCCCGTGATCCTGTGTCTAAGGAGAGGAGGATAACTGAGGGAAGCTTCCTGCTTCCCTTGGCTGTTCCCGCCCCCCCCCCCCCCCCCGCTCCTCTCCTCACCTAGAGCTGCACCAGGGCCCGCCGGGATGAAGGTCCGCCACTGAAATCATGGACATATTGTTCCATTTTGTTGCCATGTACAAATGTAACAATGTGTCCATGATTCCACTGCAACCAGCAAATTGCCAGTGAAATTGCTAGAAAAATTGCCGCGTGCGTGACGGGACCTTTAGTTTTCTCTTAAGCATGTGAAAAGCAGTTTTGATTTGGATGAGATCTGGTGATTGATTTGGCCATTGCAGAATATTTCACTTCTTAACCTTAAAAAACTCCTGGGTTACTTTAGCAGTATGTTTTGGGTCATTATCCATCTGTTCTGTGAAGCGTTGTCCAATCAACCTTGCGCATTTGGTTGAATCTGAGTAAAAAGTCTCGCCCTGTACTTCAGAATTCATTGGGCTGCTTCAGTCTTCAGTTACATCAATAAACGCTAGTGACCTATGGCCATTTGGAGCCCTGCATGCCCTGCCGTCAGACCACCTCCACCATGTGTTACAGAATATGTGCTATGCTTTGGATCAGGAGCTGTTCCAAGCCTTCTTTGTACTTTACATACTTTCTTCTTACCGTCATTCTGATACAGGTTGATCTCAGTTTCATTTGTCTAAATAATACTATTCCAGAACTGGGCTGTTTTCTTTAGGGTTTTTTTGTCAAAATCACATCTGACCTTTTTATTTTTAAGGCTGAATAATGGTTTGCACCTTGTGGTGACCCCTCTGTATTTGCACCTTGTGGTGACCCCTCTGTATTTGCACTATCTTTGCAGTTAGTGACCCCTCTGTATTTGCAGCTTGTAGTGATCCCTCGTATTTGCACCTTGTGGTGACCCCTCTGTATTTGCACCTTGTGGTACCCCTCTGTATTTGCACTTGTGGTGACCCCTTGTATTTACACTTGTGGTGACCCCTGTATTTGCACCTTGTGGTGACCCCTCTGTATTTGCACCTTGTGGTGACCCCTCTGTATTTGCATCTTGTGCTGACCCTCTGTATCTGCCTTGTGCTGACCCCTCTGTATTTGCACCTTGTGGTGACCCCTCTGTATTTGCACCTTGTAATGACCCCTCTGTATTTGCACCTTGTGGTGACCCCTTTGTATTTGCACCTTATGGTGATCCCTCTGTATATGCACCTTGTGGTGAACCCTCTGTATTTGCACCTTGTAGTGATCCCTCTGTATTTGCACGTTGTGGTGACCCCTTTGTATTTGCACCTTGCGGTGACCCCTCTGCATTTGCACCTTGTGGTGACCCCTCTGCATTTGCACCTTGTGGTGACCCCTCTGTATTTGCACCTTGTGGTGATCCCTCTGTATATGCACCTTGTGGTGACCCCTCTGTATTTGCACCTTGTGGTGACCCCTCTGTATTTGCACCTTGTGGTGATCCCTCTGTATATGCACCTTGTGGTGACCCCTCTGTATTTGCAGCTTGTAGCGATCCCTCTGTATTTGCAGCTTGTCTTGACCCCTCTGTATTTGCTCTCATGAAGGCTGCTCTTCATGGTAGACTTTGATACTGAAACATCAACTTCATGGAGAGTGTTCTTCACTTGGGTGGAAGGGGTTTCTTTTCACTATGGAAATGATTCTTAGATCATTCACCACTGGTATCTTCCATGGAAGTCTAGACCTTTTTGAGTTCCCAAAAGCGCCAGTGTACTCTTTTATTTGCACAATGTACTACACTGTTGATTTGGCCACTCCTAATATTTCTGCTGTCTAATGACCTAATGACTGTCTGCTCCTTTGGCTGCAATCTTGTGGGTTCACAGCAACAGCTTCCAAATAAAATGCCACACCTTGAATCAGATCCAGAGCTTTTACCTGCTTAATTAAAGATGGATTAAAAAGGAAATAGCCCCATACAGCCCATTACAGAGCTTCTGAGAAAATCGTCCAATAACTTTTGATCCCTTTAAAAGTTAGCTACACGTTAAAGAGCTATAGTTCTAAAACCCTTACTCCAATTTGAAACCCATATTGATTCTACAACTGTATCTTGAATATGTTTTGGTAAACAGCTAAAGCGCCAAAGCTTGGAAAGATCTGGAAGGGACAAATGCGCACAGATAGGGCAAGACTATAAGGAACAAGATAGGTGTGAGAGTGATGATAGCACTCATCTTTAAGGAGTATGTAAGGACACAACACCTGTGGATTTCTTCTGTGCCGTAGCTGGAGCCCCATGGCTGGAGGAGAGTATTGTGCACATAACAGTCTGGCAAAATGAACATTATCATGATTTGCAAGATTAAGAGAATTTAAACAAGGTCTTTTATTCAACCAAGGCGTTTCATTTCTGGTTTGACCTCTAAGATTGAGAAAGGCGCCGTTAGGGCAATGAAACACATTGGTGTGAAGAAAAAACCTTGTTTATACTTTTCAGATTTCTCATCCTTTCTATGAGTGCAGCCCACACAACGTGATAAACTCCGTTTTGCCGAAATGCCAAAACTTGAGTCACAGTTTAAATATTACTGGGCCTAACTGTAAATTACCATCGATGCCAAAAACAAAAACCAACAATGCACTTGCAGGATGCAGTCAGACCCCACTATGTGAAGCAAGCCCAGGTGCAGGCTAATAAATCACCTCAACCTACAATAAGGTGTGGGAGGCGACTTGCCATGCACACTATGGGCCTGCATAGAGCACCATTCACACTGATACATATGATGCAGAGTGTCTGGAAGCTACCCAACCGCTCTGCTGCCTGAGCAAATAGGCCGCACAGTACAATAACTCTGCACCACTAGATGAATGGCAGCCCATTTGCTCAGGCAGCAGAGCAGTTGGATAGCTTTCAGACACTCCGCATATCATATATATCAGTGTGAATGGTGTCCTATGCAGACCCATTGCATGCATGGCAAGTCGCCTCCCACACCTTGTTGTAGGTTGAGGTGATTTATTAGCCTGCACATGGGCTTGCTCTACATAGTGGGGACTGACTGCATCCTGAAAGTGCATTGTTGGTTTTGTTTTTTGGCATCGATGGTAAGTCTTTCTGATACTGCTTTTTCCTAGTAGTTGTTGTACAATTTTGTTAGGACTCATGAGCATGGGAATCCGTGACGAGGATCATGAGCTTAAGTGTCTTGGCCAATACATGAATCAATATCCCATTTATAAAAGTTTTTGTTCATCTTATAAAAAACTTTTTGCACTTTTTTATCAGTTCGGGGTGCAGTTGGGCCCCATGGGGCGCCAATCATCTAGTGGTGCGGAAGTATTGTACTGTGCGGCCCAATGCTCAGGCAGCAGAGTGGTTGGGTAGCTTTCAGACACTCTGCATCATATGTATCAGTGTGAATGGTGTCCTATGCAGGCCCATTGTGTGCATGGCAAGTCGCCTCCCACACCTTGTTGTAGGTTGAGGTGATTTATTAGCCTGCACTTGGGCTTGCTCCACATTGTGGGGTTTGACTGCATCCTGCAAGTGCATTGTTGGTTTTTGTTTTTGGCATCGTGGTAAGTCTTTCTGATGCTGCTTTTTTCTAGTAGTTTTTGTACTAACTGTAAATTAAGCTAATTAATTCACAGGACCCTGATTTAGCAGCCAGGTCAGTATTATGAGGCTACCGGATGGGGGGCTTGCAAACTGTCTCTTACATGGTGGCATCCACAGCTCCTCTTTTTCTTAGGCAGCTTGGCACAATAGCATTATAATGGCATAACTATCTATCTATCTATCTATCTACATATATACAGTTAGGGCCAGAAATATTTGGACAGTGACACAAGTTTTGTTATTTTAGCTGTTTACAAAAACATGTTCAGAAATACAATTATATATATAATATGGGCTGAAAGTGCACACTCCCAGCTGCAATATGAGAGTTTCCACATCCAAATCGGAGAAAGGGTTTAGGAATTATAGCTCTGTAATGCATAGCCTCCTCTTTTTCAAGGGACCAAAAGTAATTGGACAATGGACTCTAAGGGCTGCAATTAACTCTGAAGGCGTCTCCCTCGTTAACCTGTAATCAATGAAGTAGTTAAAAGGTCAGGGGTGGATTCCAGGTGTGTGGTTTTGCATTTGGAAGCTGTTGCTGTGACCAGACAACATGCGGTCAAAGGAACTCTCAATTGAGGTGAAGCAGAACATCCTGAGGCTGCAAAAAAAGAAAAAATCCATCAGAGAGATAGCAGACATGCTTGGAGTAGCAAAATCAACAGTTGGGTACATTCTGAGAAAAAAGGAATTGACTGGTGACCTTGGGAACTCTAAAAGGCCTGGGCGTCCACGGATGACAACAGTGGTGGATGATCGCCGCATACTTTATTTGGTGAAGAAGAACCCGTTCACAACATCAACTGAAGTCCAGAACACTCTCAGTGAAGTAGGTGTATCTGTCTCTAAGTCAACAGTAAAGAGAAGACTCCATGACAGTAAATACAAAGGGTTCACATCTAGATGCAAACCATTCATCAATTCCAAAAATAGACAGGCCAGAGTTAAATTTGCTGAAAAACACCTCAAGAAGCCAGCTCAGTTCTGGAAAAGTATTCTATGGACAGATGAGACAAAGATCAACCTGTACCAGAATGATGGGAAGAAAAAAGTTTGGAGAAGAAAGGGAACGGCACATGATCCAAGGCACACCACATCCTCTGTAAAACATGGTGGAGGCAACGTGATGGCATGGGCATGCATGGCTTTCAATGGCACTGGGTCACTTGTGTTTATTGATGACATAACAGCAGACAAGAGTAGCCGGATGAATTCTGAAGTGTACCGGGATATACTTTCAGCCCAGATTCAGCCAAATGCTGCAAAGTTGATTGGACGGCGCTTCATAGTACAGATGGACAATGACCCCAAGCATACAGCCAAAGCTACCCAGGAGTTCATGAGTGCAAAAAAGTGGAACATTCTGCAATGGCCAAGTCAATCACCAGATCTTAACCCAATTGAGCATGCATTTCACTTGCTCAAATCCAGACTTAAGACGGAAAGACCCACAAACAAGCAAGACCTGAAGGCTGCGGCTGTAAAGGCCTAGCAAAGCATTAAGAAGGAGGAAACCCAGCGTTTGGTGATGTCCATGGGTTCCAGACTTAAGGCAGTGATTGCCTTCAAAGGATTCGCAACAAAATATTGAAAATAAAAATATTTTGTTTGGGTTATGTTTATTTGTCCAATTACTTTTGACCTCTTAAAATGTGGAGTGTTTGTAAAGAAATGTGTACAATTCCTACATTTTCTATCAGATATTTTTGTTCAACCCTTCAAATTAAACGTTACAATCTGCACTTGAATTCTGTTGTAGAGGTTTCATTTCAAATCCAATGTGGTGGCATGCAGAGCCCAACTCACGAAAATTGTGTCACTGTTCAAATATTTCTGGCCCTAACTGTATATATGCATATACACATACAGTATATCTGTATAAATATACCGTTTTAGTTATGCACCCTGAGGCACATCTCTGCGAGAAACTTACCATATAACTGGAAATACACTTCGATCTTTTTTATACATTTTCCATTCTGTTCTGGTAATCCATTGTTTCAATGAAAAAAATATAAACTTTTCCATAAAATGTATTTGGAGGTTTCTTTCTTTGAGATGCAGTCACCTAACCAATCCTGACTATCCTCTGGGAATAGAAATAAAAAATACGCGCACAGAATTCGCTAAAGGCAACAATGAGTCAGCCACTCTTCATTTATTACATTGGCCTCACACCTTATCTAGAAAACGAAAGAGAGCTGGAAAATATATATACACTATATTTTTAATTTATGGATTGCCAGGTTTCTACCTATAAAAGAAAGGTGGTGCAGTGAATAACTGACAAAGGCTGATTCTTGCAAACTACGGTATTCAAATTTCCCAACAATGACTTGGATGAGTTATTACCAATTTCTATAATCTTCTTTGCAGTCAGTGAGGTGACTATAGGCACCTGTTGTGGCATCCAATAAAAAAATCATTCAATAGGCAGATGGGTAACTATATATGGTGCAGGTGTTGCAATTGCACCCTGGCCCTGAAATCTGGGGTGGTCAAAAAGGCCACTTTGGCTAATAGAAAAAGACTAAAAATATTAATAGTTAGGGTCCCTGTTGCAGATTTTGCATTGAGGCTCACGAGCTGCAAGTTACACCACAGACAATAGACTAAAGTGTCTCAATATCAGCTGCTCAGTTTTAAGCTTTGCTCTTCACTGTGTGCAGAATTATTAGGCAATTTTTGGATGCTTCATTTTAATATGATAAAACTGCAATGCTCAATCCAAAAGGTCAATAAACCTGAAACCTTCTATAGCCCGTGTTGCCTAAGGCCGGCTTCACACCACCGTTTTCGGCATGAAGTTCTGTCCAGTTTGAACCAGACAGAACCTCATCCGGTTTTGCCTCCCATGTATCCCTATGGTGCTGGATTGGTCCTATTTGGCCATCCGGTTTTGTGTATTCTGTTCCGGATTCGTTTTTGTCTGGTTCTTCACCTTCCCCAAAATTGGAGCCTGCAGCATTTTTGGGCTTTTGTGAAAAAAACGGACAAAACCAGATAGAAACGGATCCGGGGCGATCGGGCGTCCATAACATTGGAGTCTATGGGTGCTGGATCCGTGAAAAAATTGGATCGTTTCCCAGATCCGATTTTTTTCAACAGAGCATGCTCAAAAATCCTGCCGTTCTGACTTCAACACCATGGACAGCAGTATTTCATGCACAGGCTGTGAATTCAGCACCAAGGACAGCGGCAGAGCAGACACAGGCAGACTTCAGCACCATGGACAGCAGCAGAAAACTAATCCTGCAAAAAACAGGATCCCGGGCCATATTTGGCCACACTTTCTGCACATCCTGTACTCTCAAGTTCTGTCCGGTGGATCCTGGAAAAACAGGATCCCCCTGAGAAACAAAAACAGTGGTGTGAAGCTAGCCTAAGGGAAACATGCTGGCTAATAATTCTGCACACACTCGATAAAGGTTGTTGATATCGTTAGACCATACCCTCCCTCATTATACAAATAACATTACCTGCTAGGCTTTATTAAATAAGTATTCAAGTATATACTACATGGAGTTGGAAAATATTCATAGAAAAGATGAAATGGTCCAAAATACTCACTTATCTAATACTTCTGCACACAGTGAGTAAGCTGAGTTAGCTGAGACATCTCATTAATATTAGACAAGTGGGTCAGCCAAAAAATTTCAGTATCATTAGACAAAAGAGAGGGAGGGAGATTGTCACGCTTGGACTAAAGAGTATGTCCAGCTACCTTGCATGACAGTGACGTACCAATGATGTTCGGCGCACGACACAAAACAACAGAGGGGGAGACACCAGGGGGAACAAATACAGCGGAGGGCCCTGCTCATAGGGAATTGGGGAGAGGTGACCTTCTTCACTCACCTGCGGCTGTGCCCAGATCTTCTTACCATCCCTATACGAGTTC
Organism: Allobates femoralis; assembly: GCA_033576535.1. NCBI lineage: Eukaryota > Metazoa > Chordata > Amphibia > Anura > Aromobatidae > Allobates > Allobates femoralis. Next base: position 70,136,735 of record JARQOC010000005.1, on the reverse strand, counting down.
TTTCATCTTGTTGCCAAGCAGGATACCCAGGCCCTTGCTGGCCCTGATGTTAGCCCTCAATAGAGATGTAAGATCAGAAAAAGCCATGGCATATATAAGGAGCACACCTGGGTAATTATGAACGTAGAAAAATTTATTTTATTTCAACACAGTTACAGACAAAGTTAAAAACAATTAAAATTCACAAATTAAACCACAATTGGGGGATCCATCAGGTATATACATGGCACATCAAGTGCTTCAGAGGTAGGGACAATCATAGCATGAAATAACCATTCAACAGGCCAAGTTTATGTGTGTTCAATACTGCAATTGTTCAATTGTATTACATACTAGCTGTAGTACCGGGCTACGCCCAGGTTAATAAATAACTAATGTTAGCTATAACAAAATAGAATTTGAATATATCATATTAATGACCTGCAGGAAAAAAGAAGCTGAGCTATAGACAGCCTGATAAATCTCCAGCCAACAGTAAACCCACCCCCGGCCGGGCAGTATATGTTACCTCAATCATACACATAATAGACAGCTCATGTGACTGACATCTGCCTTAATTCTCTATATGGCACATGTGTTGCACATTGGTTGTTTTTAATCAGATGTTTATTTTTGGAAATTAAAGATACCAGACGTATCAGGCGAGTTGTGTGAGGCGATTTGTGCACATCTGTGTCTGTCTGTGTGGTATGTGTGTCCCTGGGGTGTGTGTGTCCCAGTAGTGAGCGTGTGTCCCTGTGGGGGGGTCCCTGTGGTGTGTGTCCTTTTGGGGGAGAGGGGTGTCCCTGTGATGTGTGTCCTTGTGGGGGGAGAGGTGTCTCTGTGGTGTGTGTCCATCCCTATGGGGTCTGTGTGTTCCTGTGGGGTGTGTGTGTGTGTGTCTCTGTGGGGTGTGTATGTGTGTATGTCCCTGTGGTGTGTGTGTCCCTGTGGGGTGAGTGCATGTGTCCCTATAGGGTGTGTATGTGTTTGTTTCCCTGTGGGGGGGTGTCTGTGTGGTGTGTGTCTCTGTGTTGTGTGTGTCTCTTTGTGGTGTGTGTGTTTGTGTTTGGGTGCACGGTGAGTATCCAATGTTGGGGCTCCACCTTAGCTGTTACTCTTTGTGTGCATGTGGTGTGTATACATGTCCCCGTGCGTGGTGAATATTCCATGTCAGGGCCTCACCTTAGTGACTATATGCTGTTAGCCTTTGGTGCTGTCCTTAAGCCCCTCCCATTCACAACTGTCAACTGGTAACTGTCACTTTCTCTCCATTATGTAGATAGGGCCAAAATTGTTTGGTGAACTGGAACGCGCGGGGTTAAAATTTTGCCTCACAACATAGCCTATGACGCTCTCGGGGTCCAGATGTGTGACTGTGCAAAATTTTGTGGCTGTAGTTGCGACGGTGTACAGTCATGGCCAAAAGCTTTTGAGAATGACACCAAAATTCTATTTTCACATGATCTGCTGCCCCCTGGTTTTTATTTGCGTTTGTCTGATGTTTATATCACATACAGAAATATAATTGCAATCATATTATGAGTACCAAAAGGTTATATTGACAGTTAGAATGAGTTAATGCAGCAAGTCAATATTTGCAGTGTTGACCCTTCTTCTTCAGGACCTCTGCAATTCTCCCTGGCTGCTCTCAATCAACTTCTGGACCAAATCCTGACTGATAGCAGTCCATTCTTGCATAATCAATGCTTGGATTTTGCCAGAATTTGTTGGTTTTCGTTTGTCCACCCGTCTCTTGATGATTGACCACAAGTTCTCAATGGGATTAAGATCTGGGGAGTTTCCAGGCCATGGACCCAAAATCTGTATGTTTTGTTCCCTGAGCCATTTAGTTATCACCTTTGCTTTATGGCAAGGTGCTCCATCATGCTGGAAAAGGCATTGTTGGGCGCCAAACTGCTCTTGGACGGTTGGGAGAAGTTGCTCTTGGAGGACATTCTGGTACCATTCTTTATTCATGGCTGTGTTTTTAGGCAAGACTGAGTGAGCCGATTCCCTTGGCTGAGAAGCAACCCCACACATGAATGGTTTCAGGATGCTTTACAGTTGGCATGAGACAAGACTGGTGGTAGCGCTCACCTCTTCTTCTCCGAATAAGCTGTTTTCCAGATGTCCCAAACAATCGAAAAGGGGATTCATCAGAGAAAATGACTTTACCCCAGTCCTCAGCAGTCCACTCCCTGTACCTTTTGCAGAATATCAGTCTGTCCCTGATGTTTTTTCTGGAGAGAAGTGGCTTCTTTGCTGCCCTCCTTGAAACCAGGCCTTGCTCAAAGAGTCTCCGCCTCACAGTGCGTGCAGAAGCACTCACATCAGCCTGCTGCCATTACTGAGCAAGCTCGGCACTGCTGGTAGTCCGATCCCGCAGCTGAAACAGTTTTAAGATACGGTCCTGACGCTTGCTGGTCTTTCTTGGGCGCCCTGGAGCCTTTTTGACAACAATGGAAGCTCTCTCCTTGAAGTTCTTGATGATGCGATAGATTGTTGATTGAGGTGCAATCTTTCTAGCTGCGATACTCTTCCCTGTTAGGCCATTTTTGTGCAGTGCAATGATGGCTGCACGTGTTTCTTTAGAGATAACCATGGTTAACTGAAGAGAAACAATGATACCAAGCACCAGCCTCCTTTTAAAGTGTTCAGTGGTGTCATTCTTACTTAATCATGACTGATTGATCGCTAGCCCTGTCCTCATCAACACCCACTCCTGTGTTAATGGAACAATCACTAAAACGATGTTAGCTGCTCCTTTTAAGGCAGGACTGCAATGATGTTGAAATGTGTTTTGGGGGTTAAACTTCATTTTCTAAGCAAATATTGACTTTGCAAGTAGTTGCTGTTAAGCTGATCACTCTTTATGACATTCTGGAGTATATGCAAATTGCCATTAAAAAAACTGAAGCAGTAGACTTTGTAAAAATTAATATTTGTATCATTCTCAAAACTTTTGGCCATGACTGTAGATGCCAATCCCGAACATACACACACATACACACACATACACACATTCAGCTTTATATATTAGATATCAGGCCTGTAGACCAAAACGGTTGCTAAGCAACAATTGGTTATGCATGAAAATACAGTATCATCTACATGAAATATGTGCAGACTCTCACAGTAGTTAAATATAATCATTGATGCAGGTAACACACCCAAATAAAAGGATAATCAATATATGTATAAATTGATCACAGAATTACCCTTAAATTTAAAGAATGAAAGACAGGTATCATATTCAAGATTAATCTGATGGGGTACCCTAGTTGGTCCCAGGAAGTATAAACCAATTAAATCACAAGGAAAATAATGTTATTCCCTAAGTGTAAGTAATCATACCGTAATACAAAGGCAATAAAACACATAGTATTCATCCATTGATGAGATATTACTTAGTTGAAGTGAACAGATTGCAGTTTATGGAGCAATATTAAACCATAGCACAACCAATGAATGGGTTAAGC